>FN649750.1:4525749-4542878 GCA_000310025.1 Ectocarpus siliculosus | reverse complement strand
GAGCTTTGTTAGCACCGTTCAGAATATGCATCGTCGAGCAGAAAATAGCATTGCTCGCTTCAGGGATCGCTGGCGTCGAGGATGTTTGAGCGTGAGGATCGTTGCACGTCGAGGGTCGTTGAGCATCACAGAGCATTGTTGAAGGCGAGGATCGTTGACGTGGAGCATCGTTGGCGTCGACGATCGTTGAGCATGTCCGAGGGTCAGGATCGTTGACACCGACAATCTTGAATGTAAGGATCTTCAGCGCCGAGAATCGTTGAGGGTGAGGATCGTTGACGTCGAGCATTGTCGATATCGAGTATCATTGTGGATCGGGCATCGTTATTGCCGAGGATCGTTGGTATCGAGGATCGCTGGCTTTGAGTATCGTTGGCTTCGAGTATCGTTGATGTCGAGCGTCGTTGATGTCGAGCACGGTTAACTTCGAGCATCGTTGACGCCGAACATCAGTTGATGTCGAACACGTTGGCTCCGCGCAGATGTCTAATAGAGTTTATGTCGAGCATCTTCGACGTCGAGCATCGTTAACGTCGAGCATCGTTGGCGTCGAGTGTCGTTGGTGTCGAGCATAGTTAGCTTTGAGCATCGCTGACCTCGATCATCTTTGACGTCGAGCATTGTCGAATGTGGAGCATACCTGAAATACGAGCATCGTTGAGCATCGTTGACGTCGAGCGTCATTGGCGTCGAGGATCGATGGCCTCGAGCATTATTGACATCGAGCATCGTTCATGTCTATCGTGATGTCGAGCACCAAGGCGTTCTCCTTGGGGAGTTTGGCGACATGTCTCCCGGGCACAACGCGCAAGACGATATGGTCAACTTAATGCATAGCACGTCATGTTGCATCTCTGTCTAGCGTTGAAACGAAATTCACCGAACGACAGTAGCCATGTAGTTACCCTTCGGCTCACGCCTATGTGGGCAAAACGGAAGGAACTTCTGCCGGTGGTCTTCGCCGCCCAGGACAAGTGTCACGCGAAATACGCTCTGAAGCAGCAAGACGTGCAGGCCGAGAAACGGTCTTCAGATCGAATAAACTTTCAAACGGTTTGGGGACTTTTCACAATGGTGGTACGGCACCAGCTGCTGTACTTGCACCCCCCATCACATGCAGGGCTCCGGGATGTGGGCATGTTGAAAGTAACCCCTCGTGTGCGTGTGTGTGGGAGAGAGAGAGGGAGTGATTAACTGCACGCAGCGGAATGTTTTGTGGACAATTTTATGTGTGTTCGTGTTTACTGAGTGTGTGAGCGTATCACGTTATTTAGCGTTTGATTTGCCGCACATCCTTTTGTCGAAACCCGGCTATTACTCCCTCTCTCTCCCACTAGCTCTCACGTTTGTGTAGTATTACTTATGATGTGTGACGGTGTGTGTTGCGCCTGAGAAAGCGTGTGCTCCTACTTCTGCCGATATATTTTGGATTTCCTGCGAAGGCTCTTAAAGTTCGGGAAGCCTCCACACGAAACGGAGGCAGGTGTGGTTGACTTTAGGCCTCGAGAACAAGTGCCACGGATGCCTGGCGGTCGTGCGGTATGCACGGTCATGTACCGACGAGCTCCCTGCGAGCCCTTCAGAAGGACGGGTGAACAGACTCTCTTATCACCAGAAGAAATATGTGCCAAAAGGAGTCCGAAGAAAGATACGACCACCACCACAAACAGCAACGACAAACTACAGCAAAGACTGACGGGGTCAACAATGATCAGCGCTCACCTGATCACCCGGGTTTCTGGCGCCGAAAATATACTCGGCAGCTTGTTGATGTTTTTCTTTCATCCTGAAGTTCAGCTCTCTCCCGCGACGGGCCAGATCGCGTGCGAGCAACCCATCTCCCCTTCGGAACGCCTCTGTGGCCGAAGTGAAAAACTTGTTCCGTGCCCTGTATTGTTGTCATTGCCAATTTCATCGTTACTGCTGCTGTTGCTGTGCAGTTAGGTTGGCTGTATTGTTGAGGCTGTGTTGACACAAAAGCATCCTGACCTCCTCGAGTACCATTGGAGGCAAATTGAACGAAACCGCACGCGTGAAAATACAAATTGCCGAATGCAATGCTAAGTTACCAAGAGAAACATCGACATCCCGCGCAATGTGTTGAGGAACGGAGCGTCACGCATGGCCGCACAGGGAGGATGACAGCATTGCAATGGCCATGCTTCATCACAGCAGTACCTCGCCAACTCCGCCGCATCTTCCCTGGCTTGCTGGTACTGCTTCCCCACCGCATCTCCCGTCGAAACCCATTCGCCTCCACCTCCGACGACAGCAGGGGGGTATCGGTCATCTCCGACGGCTCTCCTCCACGCATAGGGGGACGGACACGCGACTGCCGCGGCCCTTCCAAGCCCATTGGCGCTTCCCGCTGGGCATGATGACGAGCCCACGACATCGGCAAAGGATATGCCCGGCTCCGCGCTCAGGCTGGAACCGCCGCCTCCATCCTGTTGGGCTATTCCCGAGCTCATCTCCCGCGGGTGGAAAGCGTTTTCCGGCGTTGATGTTTTTGCGTGGGGACTACCGGGTTTCAACAATGCCTGGAGGTTGACCGCGGTGAAGCGTGTCTGCAGAAGAAAGAACAATGAAATAGCGGCGTAAGGGTGAGGTGGGTGAGAGGGAGGAGGGCAGCCTGTGCACCCAAGAATGCCACTGTGGGGCTTGACACTCCACCAGGAACGAGGGGCGGCTTGGCCTGCTGCACCTAGTCGGTATAGTACGTTCGAGCTCAAAAGTATACGGATCTCGTATATACGGTGGGTTCGTAGCCGTGGCCACGAGGTTCTCAATTGTTGAAAAGGTAGGGCAAGAAAGCTCCGCAGGCAAAGTGACACCGGGTGTCGATTTAACGCCAGGTTGACGTGAGTGCAGCCAAAGACAACAATACCAATAAAGGAAAAACAATCATGCCCGTGGAGATTTCAGACAAACCTGATCGGGACTGATGCTAGACATGATAGATGTGGTGACAAACGGCGGTCCAAGTTGTCCACCTTGTTGAACGCCGTATATATACAAGGGCAGAACTACCGATGTCATTCTCCTTGCTCTTGGCTTTCGACATAATGAAACGAGACACGCACACGGCCAATAGAGGCAATCGTCTCCTCGAGAAATTTCTCTCGATTAAACTCACCCCTCTCCCTCCCAAAAATCATCTCATTTTCTGGCGAAAACGTACATAGTTCACTACAAAATTCACTCAGCTCCGAGTACAAATCATCACAGCTTCTCAACAGTTTTCCAAGCATTGTATAAATTTGACATGAACTGAACATGAACACGAACATTCGCTCCATTGACTCCGAGAACAAACTCGCTTTCCCAAGATATTCCTCCGTTCACATGAATTTCGCTCTACTCCAAAAAAACAACTTACCGTGTCCAATTGGAAGTCCTCCGCGCATATATATTTTTTTCATTCTGATCGAATGATAATTCACTCCTCTCCAAGAACGTATCGCTGTTTCCGACGAACTCCGGCCGTTCACATCAATCCCTCCCGCACCACAACTAATGAATCTTTGTTCACCTTACGACCTCGTCCTCCTTTCCGCCCGCGGCCCCGTTGCTGCCCTTTCGGCGCTGATACCGCCGCAAGCAAAACGTCCTTGTCATCCTTCTTTTCATTCCATCCTTCTTCTGCTTCCTCTCTTTCTGTAGCCGGACTGTCGTCCCCTATCCGCGGCCCGGAGACTCCGGCGTCAGAAGGTGCAGCAACCGCAGCAATCGTGTCCAAAGCGACTCCGCTGACACCGTTCTTAGTGGACGATGGCGTTTGATATGGAGCACTGCCCTCAGTGCCGACCATATCACCGTCGATTGGCGGAGAGAGCCGCGTTGCCGTTGACGGCAAGGACGGGAATTGGTCAACCCCGGACAGTTGTCTCTCGTCGCTGCTGCTGCCGCCGCCACCACCGCTCTGAAATTCCCGAGGCAAATGATGAAGTAAGTCCCGAGCGGCGGACGGATCCCGGACGGCAAGAGGATGGATGCAACACACAACCCGGTAGCAGCACAATAATAATGTTGGACAGCCGGACAGACAGGCACACAGACAACCAGACAGACAGGTAGATAGAAAGCCAGACAGACCGGCAGGTCGACGAACTTGCCAGCAGCAGGCGGGAGGTGAGAGAAACACGTGTTGCCAATGGCGAATGTCCATCGAAGCGGGCAGAGCACCCAGGGCACATTCCTTGTAGTACCAGGCGCTCTGTTTTGTGTGAAAATTGCCATTCTGCTCGGAAAGCTTTCATGCGATGTGCGATTCCTCGTGCACTTCGCACCCATGAAGCCCTCTGGTCTTGACGTTCATCATGTGAAAACAATGAAATCGTGCACGTTCGCATTGCCGAGACCCATACTCCGGTGGCCCAAACACTCAAAGGGAACACAACACCGGGTCTCGCTCGTAAACGACAGTTGGATCCCTTGGTCTATTCAAAGTTCCATGGCATCTGCCATCTTCGTAGTTGTCGTGTTCAAGGAATACAGGGGCACCACACCAAATTGAAACTTGTTCCATGAAAGCATACGCATACACCGCACCACGTGTGACAGATTGCACAGGAATATAAAAATCGACGTATCATACAAAGCGAGCCCGGTTATATAGAAATATGCAAAGGGCCATGCGAAATATCCCTCCCGCCCCTTCCCAGACTTCACCTCCTCCGCCGTTATGCCCGGCTCGCAGTCAGGTGGAGAAAATCCAGCTGCTTCGTCGGGAACGACCAAGTCGTGCATAAAGTAACAATCGTCCGAGGAGTTGACACAGCATCCCTGCAGCCAGTAACGGCAGGGGGTAGTGGCGAAGTCGTGGCTGAAGGTGCAGTCGCTCCTCCGGCACTCTCCATCTAGCAGGAGGTGTCGGCAGGGCTTGACGGCTAGAGAGGCGTCGCAAGCGATCTTGTTCGATTGTGGAGGTCGGGATTGTCGTCGGCGGAGGAGGTCATGGGCGGGGACGAGGAGGGAGAGGGGGGGTGGGGGATTTGGGTGCTTGTCTGGTTCATCCGACCAAATACTGATCGCATGCTACTTTTTCGAGATACCTGCAACACTTGAACGGCTCTTCTGGCTTTTCTGAAAATAAATAAGTAAAATCCCTTTATTTGTGGTCTCTGCCCCTGTATTGCTCCTTTTGAGCATCATCTAGTACCAATCGTGCTCTACAGCTCCTGCCATTTCCTCGCTCCACGATATTGCCCAGAACACGTCTCTGCCATTAACGTTCGCCGAAAGATAGAAATCCTCCAATTTCATTTTGAAGGAGTTCCCTCTCTGGCGTACCGTAGCCGAGACGTGGAACTAGTACCGTAGCCGAGACGTGGAACATCGGGGTTCCACCGACTAGGTCCGCACAGCACCAACCGCGAAACACCATGAGGTGCTCGGCGGATGGCAGTAACAGTGACCTTTATCCTACCCGAAACCGTGTGTGATACTGGTGGGGGGGCGTAGAGCCTCTCGATAACATATCGATGATGGTTTGCGCAGGTGAACCAGTGGTCCTTCTTCTAACAACTGTGTCCCAAGAGTGAATGAAAGCACCGAAGCTCGATACGTCCGGCACGCGATGACTTCTTCCAGTCTGAAGAACACAAACTTCAACGCAAAACCACGCCGATGCACCTTATCCCATCGAAACACACGCTGCAGCGAGAGGGCATGGCGTGGAACCAGAAGGAGTTTTGAGGCTGTAGCCAAAATGGTTGTCACCTGGAGTGCCAGGAGGACAGCAGCGGAAGCTCGATCCAGGTTCCAGTCGCTTTTTGCCAGCGCAACCTTTGTGGTAGAGAGTGACCGCCTCCCCGAAGGGGGAGAGGGAGAGTCCGGGTGAGTGAGCCAACTTTCACAAATATCAACAATAACAGCCGCAGCAAGAGCAACAACGCATACACACATGTAGTCCTACCCCCTGACATGTGGCTCGCCGCCAACCGCCAAGTTCTAGCATCACCTAGGAAGAGATCAAGTCGGTTACACAGAGGCAGGGGGGGTGGTGCTGAGCGTCTAGCGGAAATCGAGAAACACTATGTGAGTGTCTTAAAAGGGGCACACGGCCAGTACAGAAGGTAGATTCACGGGGCATGCACCTTGGTCCGCGGGAGCTTTTGAGAGGCCACCAAGCTATTCTGTGCGGCGGTAACGGCTACCGCGTGGACTAAAGATGGACAGGGTTAAGCCAGAGGGCGGATAAAATTGGCAGCGCAGCACAGAATGGTACGGCATCGCACAGGAGACGCGAAAAGCATTTTGCACGAAAACCTTTCACGCCACACATCGCGTCACACCACCAAACGTAACGAACACGGAGTCAACCTCGTTCCACACGTGCTTCGCCCGTTCACCTGCAAGCTCTCCGGGGAACAGTCCGAGAACCCTTCCGCCAGGACCTCTAGCACCTCCGCCTCCAACTGTACCTCTGCGTAGTACGCGTCTTGGTCTTGCCCCGTCCCCTCCTCTTGCCCCTTGCCGTCGTACAGCTGAACCTCCTCTGACGGTGAAACGGCGGTCAGCTCGCCCTCCTCCCAGGCACTCTCACCATGCCAAGCCTCGTGCTCAACGCTTCCCTGTCTCAGCGACAAAAACAAAAACATCAACGAAACCAACCGCAGCAGCGAATACGACGACAACTGCAGCACAGACAGCGAGACAGAAAGAGTGCTCGGCCAGCCTTACCGCATGGCTTGGGTCCCCTGCGGGCAACGGAAGGATGGCGTCGCCGTGGCCTCCCGGTTTGAACTCCTGAGCAGATGCCGACAAAATTGACAACTGCCCCGACGCCGACAGAGTGGGCAGTCCACCTGCAAATCAGTACAGTTGCAAATCTTTCGTGACGGTTCGCCTAATGTGTCAACCTTTAAGCACAGCCTACTTTCCACACACGATATGTGGTCGTAGCGCCAGTCCTCTCACTCATTCAAACACTGAGCCTGGGATGTTTGTGTATTTCGTATGATTGGGCCGGCACTGTACACAACAGGGGCGCGTTACTATCGTCCAGGCAGCAGGTATGCACCAACTGTACCCGTGAGCGATGGACGTCTTCTTTGGGGGCGGGGGGAAGTAAGCCAATGTCTGTTGCGCTCGCGATGTGAACGCACACCCGCCAACTCCAACCGTTCTTGTGTCTGAGTGCATGCGTTTGGGATTGTAGCGGTTGCAGAATTTAACTCAAGCCCAATCGTTGTGAGCGACTCACTTACCCAGCCCAACGTTAAGGATGTCCGATATGTCATCCGTCTCGTGGAACACGCCACTGTCATCGGCGGCTGCGGCGGCTGCGGCGGCGTCGCCACCAGGTCCAAAACGTTCTGCGGAACGACCCGCAGCCTCCATCACACCTATGTGTTTCGGCTGGAGGCGCGCTCTGCTCGCTATCTATAACGTCGCAAGTCGCGATGCCCTCGCCAAGGCTTTAATGTCGTCCCGCCAGGACTCGAAGAAGTCACCGCTGCCAGTGCGGTGAATATTGGAACATTCCGAGGCTCGTTCGCGCTGCGATGAAGTTGGCCCACTGCGAAACAGGGGCGCCGCAAGTGGAGCGTGAGGGGGGATGTGTGGGTCGGGGGACGTCGCATGCTTCTGCTCGGACTTGTTAAGCGCTTCGATGCCATCATCAGCACGGGAGCGGCAACAATCCACAATATGTTGCAATTTGTGACGTACATGGCCCGCAACATGGGTTTGCCACTCTCCGCCTCAACGACACGGTCTCGGCTGCAATATGTTGCCGCTACGCACCGTAAGTGTTCCCCACAACCAAAACCCGAAAATGTGCTCTTTATTAAATGTTTACGAATAATGAACACCCTATCACGAATCGAAGAAAAGGCGTCGCCTCCAGGAGAAGCCCCGTCCTGCGCGTGGTACTACCCCGCACACAAACGGCTAAAAGCTGGCCAGGAGCTATGTCAACCGTGTTTGCAGGAGAACAACCGACCGATGCACACCACATTGAGGCAGTACATCAAAGGTGACTACCATCCTCTCTCTCCCTCCGCCGATATGAGTCTCTGCCATTCAGGGTTATTATGTGCCTGTTGCTCGGTCGAAACACGGGGGTATTCGAGTTTTGGACAAAAGGCACCAAACACCCCATCATGTGTGTTGCGACGACGGCCCGACAGGGGAGAGCGGCAGGGCGCAGTCAGCAGGAGACGGAGGATACACACACAAAAAGAGAGAGGGGGCGACGTGGTACGCAGCCACAGCAGCGCTCCCATGAGGGACAAGGTGTGCGGTCATGTCATGCGAAGGGCACGGAGGGCAAATAGCGTCGGAGACAGGTTTGAGTCTTGAGCAGAATGTGCGGCTTGCCGCTCGACTGACCGAAAGTCGGCATATGGCCAGCGTTTTGAAGTTGTTTGACTGTTATCGAAGCTAGTCATCATGTTCGTGAAACACTCACCGGCAGTTCACAGCATGTGTTGAGTGCAGCTCCCGCATAAATAAACTCAACATGTTTCGTTCCTTTGGCGCTTATGTGCTGTATGAAATTTCGCGCACAAAAGCGCAAACCAGGTCTATTGTTGCTTCCTGATAAACAGACCGAAAAGCAAGGCAGGTTCGTGAACCCCTGGCACAACCATGATGAGGCGGCCAGTCGACTATGAGAGGATAAACGGGGCAGCAAAGGGCTCAACACGACAACCACCGCCACCTCACGAGGGGCCAAGCGTAGAAAATACGAAAACCGTTGTATGAGGACACGACCGTGGCCTGCGACAGCAGGAGGGAGATGACAAGACGCGTTGCACGATATGTGCGGGACTGCATGTAATTGAGGTGGCAGGTGTCCGCCATATTCTCCTTTTTCTCTGTTCACTGATCCCCTCCCTAGACCTGGATGTACTACCGTACATTTTCTTCTTTCTATTTGACACGCGACTGGACTTATTTTTACGCGTTGGCGTGCTCGGGGCGTGAGAGAGTCTGACCGGCTAGAAACCGTCACGGTACTACAGAATTGTCTTTTACGTAGTGGGACCAAGGGACAAGGATAAGAACGCGCGAGGTTGTTTGCCTTTTTGGTGATCTTCTATGCTTTATTGCCTGCTCTTGTTTCGAGCGAGCGGTGGGTTCTGTGTATCGACTCCCGGATCCCCTTTGCTCGGCATGCCACCTGCTGTGAAGTCTGTTTTTTTCGCGGGGTACAGCAGTAAGACTGCTGAGTGTTTCCGGCCTAGTTAAGACTGCCGTACACAACGAAAATCTCACGAATCCCATCAAACATCATTTGAATCGTTGATTGTTCATGAGGTGATTGATCGCACTTACTTATAGACAGTATGATATTGCGTCTTTGGCCTGTGACCACCGACAGCGCCCGGCCAAGTAATTAGTGCAGGGATTAGATATCTAGACATTACGGAACAGAGATCGGAACGAGCTTGTGTTGTTAGCGACAACACGACGGGCAAGAACACATAGTGACAAGTCTAGGCGCGGCGCAAGGGATTCTCAGTTCCACCGCATCGGTACGTAGGTACATAGGTATCGTACTATCGTACATCGTACAGCAGTAAATCGTGTCAACATTCCGAGCAAAATCGTGCGTGCGAGAAGTCAGAAAGTAAACAAAACGTCGACAACGTGAACATACCTGACGCCACAGGAGAAGCACCGCGACACGCAGAGCTGGGTAGTGTGGTGGCACTGCCACAACCAACGCTAGAGACCACGCTCAAAGACTACTACAGTATTAATATTATAGTCATAGTCTTTGACCACGCTCGCTCTATTCCAGGAGGTTCCGTGAATCATTCTGACATATGATTCCCTCAATGATGCGCCGGAGCCCCCTCGTGCTTCGCTGACGCTCCTTGTCGTGTCCGATGGCATGTGTAAGACCCGCGACAGAGAGAGAAGGGGAGGAAGACACAATCCGGGCTTGAAGATATGGACGATCAAAGCTTGTCACACGCATCCCCCGTGAAGAGAGAGATTGCCGGCGGCGGAAACGGTGGGAATAGAGAAGCCGAGTACGCAGCTGCCGCGGCTGCAGCCCTCGCAAAGGGACCCAAGAGGTGGATGCTTGCCACGGCGTTGTGATGCCTACGCGCTTGCTTATATGACGTGGGGCGGGGGGGATTTGGGCTATGACGACAGATTTCTGTTTTCTTGTTGAAAGCGGTATTATTGTTTGGTAGAGTGCATATTGCGCGAGAGGCCTCGTGTCCTGCGGCCCGTGCTGGCTCTACTCTACATACCGGGTCATAAGATACCGCCACCCCTGAAACACCGATTTTGAAAGCTCGACTAGTCTTCAGCAAAGGAAGCGACGGTGCTGAAAACGACGGCGTTGGAACGGCCTCGTCGAGAGCTTTCCGAAAACGTACCATTTTGTTGTTTGAATCCACGTCGCTGTTGAGTAATCGAGCTCAGAAAATCGGTCCAGGGGGGGGTGGTATCCCACGTGACCGACCAACCCTGGTAGGTGCCGGCCTACAGCAGGTACTATGTACCACTAGCTAACAGCAGTCAACGATGATGTGTGTGTGTGTGGCCGTCGCTCAAAGATGTGGTACAGTTTGAATTCGTACAAAAGCTCAAGCGGTAGATACAACCGTTGGTGACCCTCCATGGCCGTCGCACAAAGATGTGGTACTGTTTGAATTCTCACACAAGCTCATGCGGTAGATACAACTCGTTGGTGACGCTCAATGCCCCGGCCGGCCTTCGGGAAACCCCACCATCAATATTGTGAGCGGCTATACGAACGAAAAACGTCGTTCTCTTGCCCATACTTCCGTGGAGAAAAAATGCTGTGTGTACGGCACCACGGGTATTACACCCCAGGGATAACACTTTTGCCTCACAAGACACCGCCGGGTGCAGCCGCGTATTATATTCTGAGAGTGGGGGGGAGAAGGTTTCTTGTGTAGCCCGGGCGATAATTTGCAGTTCTCGCGGGAGCCATGAAGGGAGTGCCATAACCAGGGTTTGTGAATATGCTTACTGCTGTGTCACCGCCTGTGAAGAACTATACCGAAAGCACTCCAAAACGAACTCGAGTGCAAGGTAACACCCTTGGTAGAAGCGTGCAGTTCTCTTCTGTTGCTACCGTTTCTATCTTTGATCCGGAGGATATTTTGCCTTCCCATGCTGCCCCCTCATGGGGTCCCAGATCATGGCAGATAGAAGTGTTTTGTGTTTTCAACCGCACTAAGACTGACGTCTTTTCATTGGTCAGCTGGTTAGCGCCGTCGATGCTAATAATAAAGACACACATACACCACCCCCCCACACACACAACTACAATACCTCATCTCAGCAGCTCCACGATGTCTGGTCTAACCACCATCTACGAACAACAAGAACTCTGGTTCGGTTGCACCGATTTCGAAGAACGATGTTTGTACGATCATGCGACATCATTGCTAAACGCGCGGACGGAGCCCGTGAACCTCGGACCTTGTTCCAACGGCATTCAACAAAACACACCAACCGATTTCCATGCACCCCTCCTCCGGGGTCGTGTTTTCTATGCGCAAAACTTCCCCGGGGACACATTTTTTATGCGCAGAAAAATATGTCTCCGGGGATATCTCTACGGTAGGGGGAGATCTTAAAAAAAAAAAAAAATGTCCCCTGGATAATTCAGCGTTTTTGTGCCAATTTCGGCCAAATTGGGGGGGTGGGACAATTCAGATGTTATTACAGTACACAGATGGCTAGTCTTTCGGATCACCTCGGGCAAACATTCGCACATCACCTATGCCCTTCAGATGACCTACATACAGGTCGCCTCTGCCCTACCGATCACGAGAGCCATACCCTTCGAAAGAGCCAGCTCGATCTGTAGGATCTGATCTGTATGAATGAAATATTTACAAGTTTATTACAGCGGATACACGTTCCGAGCTTCTGGGATATGTATGCACCATGATATAAAACTGAGGTCGTTTGCCTTTGTGAGAAAGATACACAGCGACCGGACGTCGCAACATACGGTATTTGATTTTGGACGTTCAGGAACGCGCCCAACGCGTGCGCGTGCGGCCCAAGGCCTTGGCTTTCCCTCGGCGATGTAGTATAAGAATGTACATGTCGCTGCGAACGAGATTCACACGTACGCGAGGATGACGGAACGTCGAAGGACGAAACACGTATATTGCATGTATGCATGCGTGCGTGTTGTCCACACAAACCCTGGTGCACCAGTCGTTGTTTCTAACGTTATGTCGCGGGGTTCTCATGGTGCAGTCTCATGCTCCCCTTCGTACAGATAGTCAGTCCCCTGTGAGAGAATTATATTTATCGACCGGAAAGTCTGGCTGCGGTGTTGTACAGTTGCATGTTTTCTTTTTTAAATGTGAACATGCTTGGGGCTACGCGCGAGTGAGTTTTCTTTTGTCGCTTGATCCCACAACAAGGCCGGCTGAGCTTTATCCTTCCACGAAGGGCATGGCACGCGATACATAGGGTTGCACACACTATCTGTGGTATGATACTACACGGAGCGTTTGTCAACGCTATATCTCGGTGTTGCGTTCAGCTCCTTGGCACGGCATTGAAGAGGTTTATCGCTGTCTCACCTCGGTGTTGGTTTCAACGTCTTGACGCGGCATCAAACACGGCCATCGCTGTCGGTGTGACCTTGACGTGTTGGCACGACATCGACCATCGCTTTTGCCATTGTGGGCAACCTCTTGGGACACGACACTTAAAATACGTTCATCGATGTGGGTGTTTGTTTTCAGCGGCTGACCACGACATTTTACACGGACATCGCTGTCGGTGTGGTTTTCAACGGATTGACGCGACGTCGAACGCGTTCTTTGCTGTCGATGCGGTATTGGTATATTGAGGCGCATCGCCTTCGCTGTCGTGTGCAACCTCTTGGACACGACACTTGACTCGTTCATCGCCGTGGGTCTTGTCTTGACACGACATCGATCACCTTCATCGTTGCCGGTCGGTTTGACTTTTTTTACGTGACAGCAGAGGCAATGTAGCGGGATTCCTGGTAAAGGCCTACCAGATCTTCGACACTCCTGCATGGTCCGACCTGTGCGGGTGGGGGGAAGGGGGCAACACGGTGGTGATCCGCAAGCAGGTCGAGTTTGCTCAACGCATCCTGCCCCTGTTCTTCAATCACTCCAACCTCCAGAGCTTCGTCAGACAGGTGTGTGCAGGCGTGTCTGAATGTGTGTCTGTTTGTTATTTTTAGCATCAACGGCGCTGACCATTGAAAATGCGTCAATCTGAATGTGTGCGCGGGGAAGCATCGACCAGGCTAACCGGCCGAGCACTGGAAGACGTAAGGGTCAGAGGGTAAAATTCAAGGTTGCCCTGAAGGGGGACACAAATCCGAGGACTTTAGTGTCGCCTAGAAACGCCGCTGAGTAGCCCTCTCTATGTTTTTCCCTTTCGAAGTCGTGTTTGTTGTTTGTCTTTTTTTGCATGTTGGCATCAACTGCGCTAACCGGGTGCCCATGGAACACACCATTTGCGTGCCTGTGTGTGGTGTATGTTTCCCGTCTCCTTCTGGTGTCGGTGCTTGCCTCGCTAGCTTGTCCATGCTCTTGTGTTCGCTCGCTCACCCGCCGAGACCTGACATTCCTTTCCGAATTGCACCTGGGCGGCTGGCGCGCCATATCCGCCCTGTTGGGTGTCGTCGATCGCTGCTCTTGTCGCTGGCTCTGGTTGGCGTGTGACGTGCCAGCTGAACATGTACAACTTCCGGAAGGTGATGCAAGACCCCAGCAGCGGGGAGTTCAAGCACGACCTCTTCCGGAAGGTGACCAACGTACCGCAACGCTAACGCACCGCAAGTTGATTACTTGTTGGTGTGTCGGTCTCTTTTGTTGAAGAAGTCGATGGCTTCGGTCTCGTGTCTTGTCTGTTTTGTTGATGAAGTCGATTGCTTTGGTGATGTGTAGGTCGCTCTCTCTCTTTATTGGTATCGTCGTCCTGTCCTGCTTGTTCCGTGACCACCGCTTTGTGGCATCTATCTTGGCAAGCCTACAGACCGTTTCGACCCACCCCGCCCCCACCGCTAGTATAGACTATCGCCATAGCAACGAAGAAGGCAATGCTGAACTGAACAATACGTCTTCGATGTGTACGATTGGTTTATTAAACCTGGTAGTTTTCCTATCGACAGTTTTCCGTAAGTGTTGCCGGTGGTTCCTCGTCTCTCCTTTTCTTTGGTGTCGTCGGTTGGGATTATAGTTCTATCTGGGGGGGAGGGCGTGCTCTGTATGTCCCATGGTCGGTCGTGCTTTCCTCCAAACGGACACCGTGAGCACCTGAGATAGAAGAGAAGACGTTTCATTTTGTGCCCAAGAGGTGTTTTTTTTCGCCACCCGTTTGTCCAGGCACGCCTTGAATTTTTCGTTAGGAAATGGGTTTGCCTGATTATGTCCTATATTGTTTGGTACACGAGGTGTGCGTGTTGTTTGCTTTTGCACACCACGTTGTTGAGTATCTGTGGACGCTAGTATTGTCCTGCATGCAAGCTGGTCTTATTTTTACTTCAGGTTTATTCGAGTTTTGCCTCAAACTCGTGGTTTTGGCTACAGGGCCTTCATCCAGATGACGCGACGAGCGGACGCTTTTTATGTCCTTGGCTTTCTCGCGATGGCCGCTGGTGTTCGTGGACCGTTATTTTCGATGGACAACAATTTGGTTGCTTACAAGGGATATGTTTCTACCGGCCGATTCCGGCATGTTTGCTTCCACGAATTACATACATACGTGAACTTTCATGGATGGCGTGCGACGTCTTACGTGGCTCCTGTGGTCACTTTCGTCATCTGCACTTTGGCCATGCCCCCCCACCCATGCCATGCCCCAGGGTAACGAGCACCTGCTCCACAAGATCAAGCGGAAGCAGAGTGCGGCAGCGGCGGCGACCAATGGGACTGCCAGCAGTACCAGCACATTGCCTCGTGAGTCGAGCTTCAAGCGCAAAACAGAACAACAAAAATCAAATAAAGATGGAACGGAGGTCGTGCGGGATGGTGGAGCGGGACGGACTATCTCACGACCATGGTACTGGTAGCGTTTTGTTGGACAACTTGCCTGGGACTTGTAGTTGTACGTCGAGAGTAGTTTTGTAAGAAACGGAAAAAGAAAAAACACAAGTCGTGTTGTCTCTGAAACGGAGCGAAACGAGCAGTGCGGGCGAACTCACAGGTGTGGGGGGTCGATTTGTAAAGCTCGATTGCTCCACCACCGAACACGGCTACATTATATTCTACATTATATTCTACATTATTTTCTACATTATACTCTACATTCTATTCTACATTGTATTCTACATTATACTCTACATCGTATTCTACATTATATTCTACATTATATTCTGCCGGAGATGTTGTAGATTCTCAAGTCTTTCAGCATGTGTTATCTTTTGTGGGAGTATTTTTTTTGTCACGACAAGAGTGATGAAGGGATAACACAGCTGCGATGGAATCAGGACTGATGACGTTATGTGACCGTTGTGGCGCACTTCCTCTCTCAATTGCAACTGGCAGCCAACAGCAAGTTCAACGTGGATGGGGCCGGTTCTGGCACGGCCCTGGTTGCCGGGGGCATCGTGCACGAGGCTGACAAGGTCTTGGATGAGCTGGTGGAGCTCAGGAAGTGGAAGGAAGGCATGGAGAGCACGTGAGTTGTTGTCGTTGCCCCTGCTGCTGCTGCTGTTGTTGTTGTTGTTGCCGTTGCCCCTGCTGCTGCTGCGGCTACTGTTGTTGTTACTGTTGTTGTTGTTGTTGCTGCTGCTGCTGATGGCGGTGCTGTCTTCACATGCCGCCTTGCTTTCGAAGCAGGACCAACAAAGAGGTTGACGGATCAGGCCCTGGCATAGCGCTGCTCATCACTCCTAGCCTTAAGAATCCACTCATTGGTGCGGGATTATCATGTTCGCACCATCATATACGACAGAGCACGAGCACGAGTCATTTTGTTTTTTCTTTCATTTTCTTTCCGCTACTTGTTGTCCTCCTTTCGCCGCCACTTAAATTTTTTTCCATGGCAGGCTGGATGAATTAAAACGGGATAAACAGACCCTCCAGAGCGAGAACCAAATGCTCAAGGGGCACGTTGCGGAGCACGGGCAACAGCAGAGGGTCCTGCAGAAGAAGATGCAGAAGATTCTCTTCTGCATGTCAGTCAAGCTTGGTTGGTTCGTGAGACGAGCCAATGCAACATCAGTCAGGCTCGAGCTGTCTATTTCGTTCTTTTTTTTTGTTCCATCACTTTACATCAGCGTTCACACCATGCGCTGTCTATGCATTCGAGAAATCTTGGTAATTTGTTGTAGTTGATCCTCATGTGCCTGTATTTTGTCATTTTTCGTCTTGTTATTTTACATGATGTGGCCATGTGTGGGTGTTCCGGATGTCGTCCTACGCACCCCGGCAATGTTGCTCGGATATCATAGCATGGGAGGTGTATGTATCATACCATGGAACGTGGCAATTTTTCTCGACAGGTACGACGGATACGTGTCTGGGTTAAGAGGAATCACCGCCCCCGGCGACGCGGAGGCAGTCGAACCGAATAAGGTGACAGCTCCGGCAACGACAGCAACAGACAGTGCACAAGGGCAGCGATTAGGTACGGCGTTGTTTCGCGCAGCAAAGGTTAACGTTAACGGTTGCTGTCGAACGTCGGGTATCGCTTGCTTGAGGTAGCAGCTTTGAGTCCATCCGTCGTGGGAGTGACACGGTACATGTAGGTATGTTGACGGAGGTGGAGGCATGTTGGTTTTTCGCAGGGGGAGGTTCTTGTCCGTGAAGACGTGCGTACCTACCCACGGTACCCCCCCAGGGAGTTGGAGTTGTTCCCCCCGCCAGGGAGTTGAGACACTGGTGCTCTGTAGCGTAGTCGTTGCTCCGAACGCTCCCCCGTCACTCCTTTGGTAAGAGTTCTCTTGTCTGGTCTCGGACCATCAGCACCGAATGACCCTCGAATCCTCGATGTATTTTGAGTCCTTTCGGCTCGAGCCGTTGTGACACCCGTGCGTTACACTGGCGCAGGCCATTCTAGTTAAGAGGCCGATCCTCGCTGCCGTACGCTCTTCGCCTCAGTCTACACTATCTTGTCACTCGCCTGTACCGACTCGGTCTCCGCTCAACCCTGCATTCTAAAGCAAGCCCCCCCCCCCCCCA
>FN649750.1:4461156-4518566 GCA_000310025.1 Ectocarpus siliculosus | reverse complement strand
CGCCAGATTACACGTGGCAGGCCTCGCCGGAAATACGTAGCTCTTAGTTTTTCTGAAGGAGCAGCATGTAAAACGCCATGCCTTCAAGTACTACCTATGTAAGATACAACGCCAACAGTTGTCCGAGTCACCTACAAGCAAGTGCGAACGAAACGCCGCACCACCAAATGCCTTCTACATTCATCGAAAACCCGACGGCAGTTGCATCATTTTTGGGCGGGATTTTACTACTGAAAAAAAGAAGCGGGTGGTGGGTGGTTGGGTGCCCAACATGAAACATGAACCGTTCGACGAAACGTTAACTACCTACGCATACAACGGGGGCACCGTAAATTGACTGACGCAAATGGCGAAACATCAATGCAACACCAGTACTATTGATGCCGAAAGAGGTCTCAAGCTACTGCTGTTTTTAGTACTAGACTATTATACAGGAAAAACACACGTTCTAGGCACCAACAACGTGCCATACAGAGAGTTTACCGCTGGGAACCTATCCTGCGGCTTAGCTTGCCACTGTACCTCGACGTAGCTGACAGCCCTCTTAATCCTGTAAAACTGATGGCAAAACAAACACATGCCGCGTCGAGGGGGAGAGGGGAACAAAGCCTTGCCTCCCGTTGAATCACTTCAAAAAATAGAAAAAACGTCGCATTCGAAAAAAATTCAAACAACTTCTGGCGAGGGGGAGTTGGCCCACCAGCCCTGGAACTCAGCAAGGGAAATCTTGCCGTCGTTGTCGGTGTCCATGATGATGCACGCCGCCTCGACCTCCGTTGGCCGCAACATCGCTCCGAGGGACTATTGTTAGTCGTGTGGTGATTGGAAGTAAAGCACGAGGAGAAAGAGCAGCAAGAAGGGCAAGATAACAATGAGAGAGGGCGAGAGGAGAGAGCGAGCGAGAGAGAGAGAGAGAGAGAGAGAGAGAGCGAGCGAGAGAGAGGGAACTAAATATTACTTCGTTTTGACAAAAAAGTAACCGCCATGCATACAAACAAGGATTGAACGCAGGGGTCTCCAACGATTGAACCGTTCGACGCATGCATGCATGTGGTCAGTCAATCCATCTACAACGGCGAGCCGGCCGCGGTTGCATCTGAGTCTCTGACAAACAAGCAGCAGCAATTCAAGAAATAAAACCAACAAAGAGAGGCAAAGCCGTGAGGGGTTGGCATGGACTGCTAAACTAGCGACGCGGAGTCACTCAAAATGGAAAACGCAACTGCCCGGCGGAATTCGCGTCCCATTTCTGCGATGCTACTCCGTCAGTCGCACAGAACTTGTGTGAAGCAGACAAGCACAAGGGCCCCTCGACCCAACGCAGCAACACCGACAGCAAAGCTTTTCAGACCCAGCGCAGAGGTCAAACGAAAACAACTACTCTCTCAGGAGTACACCACGTGTACAGCACAACATCTACAGTACCTCGAGAAGGTTGCCCAGCTCCGTCACGTCCAGGACTGTCAGGTACCACCCATCACCATCACCACCACCAACACCACCACCATCGTCACATCACATCACATACGAAGACATGACGGGGATGAACATGGCCGACATGTTGACAGACAGACCCCCCGAGAGTTAGATGGGTGAACGCCGCGGGTAAGACAGGAAGGAGAGACACAAGCGAGGGAAAAAAGGGAGGGGACAGAGGGGACAGCGGAATCACGATTGGCAGGAGGGTGGGGACAAAGAGAACGCCTTTAGTCAAAGGTATTGCGAGCATGGAACAGATCGGCTCAAGGAAGGTATGTGCACATTGCGGCCAAGTCTCGGGCGACGTCGTTATGTGCAGCAGATTGGTCGACACCCGCAAACCAGGGTTCATGTTTCACTGCCACCGATTTGGCCAATCTATTTGCGAACATCAACCTCGCGTCTACGCTGAGAACGTGCGTGCATCCATCCCCTCGCCAGAGACGCACCCGAAATCACCTTGACTACGCACGCTGTCCAACACTTCCAAATGAACGCATGTGATGACTCATGCGACCAGTTTTCCTTGGTTATGCGCGATGTCAAAATGCTTTGAATGGGATGATCAAGACGAAATCAGCCAAAGCTGCAGGTAGCAGCATGCAACATCTTACCGCCATCTTGGTTGTGGTCGAACTTCCTGAACATGCCCTCGACAACCTCGGGGTTCTTCATCTCTCCGTGAAGAGCGTCGAGGTTCTTGTAGGCCTCCTGGCCCCAGTAGATCATGCCTTCATTGCATCGTACGACGACATATTTGTCTCGGTGAGAAATGCCTACTATTTCGTACCAAGACTGGCCCAGAGAGAGCATACATTACCTAAACACACGGATAAAATGTCATGATGTGTTGGACTGTTGTATTCGGAATTAATAAAATGTTCAGTGTTGGTGATGAAAACTTGCAACCGCAGTGTGCGAGGTTTTAAGGATTAGCGGGGGTTCGGGAGGCGTTGGTAGAGCTTAAGAGCGTTTCACCCTCGACCCCTGATCTATGAAAAAAAATAAAGTCTGCATCGTTATGTAGGGAGCAAACAGAAGCACATGTCGCATCCACACCAAGAAAAAAGGTCAAACAAAAGGGAACACATGGCTAGAACGACAGCCTCAGCAATGCAAACACGGCGAAGCACGAGCACCATCAGGATAAGAGAGAAGGGCAACACCGAACAAGGAACAAGGAAAACGGCCCCATGTAGGGACTAAAAAAACGGGTCACCTGCACCGATGATGACGAGGTACAACCCGACGAGAATGCTGATGAACACCCACTGACGATGTCATGACGACATCGCAACAGCAGGAGCAGCAGGGGCAGCAGGAGTAGCAGGAGCAGGTGCAGGTGCAGGTGCAGGAGCAGGAGCAGGAGCAGCAGCAGCAGCAGGAGCAGGAGCAGGAGCAGGAGCAGGAGCAGCAGCAGAAGCAGCAGCAGCAGCAGCAGCAGCAGCAGCAGCAGCAGCAGCAGCAGCAGCAACAACAGCAGCAGAAGGGGCAGCGGAGGCGGCAGCAGCACAACCGCCAGAAGTTGGAAATTTAGCGGGGGCCAGTTGACCGGTGCACAAAATACCATTTAAAATAGTAGCGATACTCATCCTAGAGAGACAGCGACTTTCAATGTACGTATCAGCTGCAAAAAAAAACAGGTTGTCTATGTAGCAAGGACTGGGTGATCGCTAAAAACACAGATTGCAAGAAAAAATGGCATCAATCGAACACAACAGCTCTTTGGCCGATCTTCAAATGAACAGATGGGCTGAAGGATCGGAGCAAAGACAAGTCCAGAGCCGTGGTCGTTTTC
Source organism: Ectocarpus siliculosus (assembly GCA_000310025.1). Classification (NCBI taxonomy): domain Eukaryota; class Phaeophyceae; order Ectocarpales; family Ectocarpaceae; genus Ectocarpus; species Ectocarpus siliculosus. The sequence continues at coordinate 4,515,289 of FN649750.1, read as the reverse complement.
TTTTCCTACGCAAGCGTGCCACGTCTTCATCGTAAATCCTCGCCCGGCTGTCATTTCAAGGGCGGCGGCAACACTCCGGTCAAGATCGTCGAAAACTGGTCGAGTTGCGCGGCTTTCATTCCGAGGGCGGCGGCAACAAACACGTGCATAACCCCGAACACTGGTCGGGTTGCGCCGCTATGTTCCAAGTGCGGGGCCGCGCATCCATGTTAGGAGCCTCGTGCATACATACCTGTGCGAGAGCGAGGGTCCCGACAAAGATGAAGAAGGCCCCGCGGCCCCACACCACCGTCGTGAAGGCGCAGTACTTGTGGATGTTCTGGAGAGGAGGGCACGCAGGACAACGCGCACGTTCATGACAGTTACAGAACGAACACATGCTCCAGGACGCCAGCACGAAGCAAGGGCAACGGCGTGACCTCCGGGACACGCTAGGAGAGCGATTCGCTATCTCACGGGCAATTATACCGTAAAGACTGGTTTCTGTCTAGAGGCATGCCGCAGAGGGTGGATGACAGTTAAAACATCCAAACGAACATACATCGCACTTCAAAAATCGTCAATAAACAGCATTGATATTGCCGTCAAGACTGAAGTCGGTCAGTCAGCGGGTGTCGTAGATGCCTTTGAAAGTGATACCCGCGACAGAGCAACGTGATTGTGCGGCTCGAAGCTCTACCTAGCGGCCTTTGCGAAAATCAACGGTTATCGGTACGACGTGGGGAGTCGTGAGGGCGGGCAAACACACAACATACGGCTAAGCATAAACATATCGATATGAATAGTGTATAGACCAGTCATTCTACCGGGGAAGTGAAAAGTGAAAAGTGAAAAGTGAAGAAATGAATAAAAGGCTTTGTGAATCATACCGAAAACAAATCACCGGAAAAAACAAACAAAAGAAACACTGCCACACACGGAGAGACAACTGCATGGGATACCCAGGCCACACCAGTCGGCAAAGAGCACACGAGCGAACTTGAGATATTGGGATAAATATGAAACCGCCAGTTTCAGCAGGAACGTACGTAGACGATCTTCTTGGGAAGGATGCTGCTGCGGGCCTCCAGGAGCAGGATGGCCCAGCCGAAGGCAAACATGTACAGCTGCCCCGCCGACCACAAAGGGTTTCCACGACACGACGCCCATTCCAGCAGCGTCGATCACAGCAAGAAAGGGCAACAGAAGAGCCGCCATTCCAGCAGCATCGACCACAGCAGCAGCAAGAGAACGAGACAAGTTGCGTGAGTTCATGCTTGATGCTTGTCTCGAAAGTAGCAACAGGAGACGAGCGGGGGATCCATATTTGAGTAAACTAGAGGCGGTTGTCAACCAGGCATGATGTTCACCCTACTGCAAACATGAAGTGTGGGGGGATACCCACCACTCGGTGTCAGTTTTAAGCGTTGATGATCACTTATGACTTGATGACCACCTTGATCACATACACGTTCACTCCCAGCACTCCCAGCAACGAGCTTAATCCACACCTGCTGCAACGCAGAGCCTTACAAGGACTACGAGTTCTTCCGCAGTACTCTTATCCCAAAAACTACAATAGAAGATCAAACCATTAGGCTAGCCAGTACTGACCACTCTAACGGACTACTCTAACGGTTTGATCTCGGCTCCGGTGAACCTCTGCCTGGTTCAAAAAGCGATCGATCCGTAGACAGGACATGCCGCAAAGACAACATCGGCTACGGTGCCGAATCACACATACGTACTGCCGGTTCCGAACTTAGAGGGAAGGCAGAGGGAAGGCAGGGAGTGACCTTGTTTCCGATACACAGAAGCCCGTACCTGTACATGGGACACTTGCCATAAATGATTCCCCATTACTCACCCTCCCGTCTACGCCACTCCATTGCCCACCAAGCCCCGTTTCTGACGATGAAGCTCATCTGCAATCACGGCTGACAAAACACATCTACACCACCGCTATAGATCGCGTCGGTATGCTAAGCGTAATAGCTTGGTCTGGGGCCCAAAGTGAAATGTACCTGCTAGGTGCCCCACAGCGAATATACGGCACGCACGACCACAATGCGTTCGACTTTCGGCGCAAACAGTGGCCCGTCGGAAGACAACGGCCAGAGACATAGTACATTATGTTCCAACACCGGTAAACGCCGACTCCAGATCGATGTCTTTTACTGCCACGGCAAGTTACTATGTGTTACGTCCAACGAATGCAGATGGAATCGGCGAGTCGAGTTGTCTTTCTTACAAGTAGAGAGGCGACAGGGGCGACCGGGGGAGCGCGAGGAGTGAGGCTCATGCCCGTGACAAGCGGAAGAACTGAAGAACTGCACTGTATTGACTCACGTGCACAACAGCGTCGACGGGGTGCAGCGTGAAGAAGCTCCCGAAGAAGGAGAAGAACCCGGTCACCACCAGCAGGATGCCCGCGATGTCTGTCAAACAAAGAAGAAAGAAAAAGTGAAATCGGGTGAAAACAAGAGGGGAGGCACCCAGAGACCGAGAGAGAGAGAGAGAGAGAGAGAGAGAGAGAGAGAGAGAGAGAGAGAGAGAGAGAGAGAGAGAGAGAGAGAGAGAGAGAGAGAGAGAGAGAGAGAGAGACGGCGAGGGAGATACGTAGGCCGGGTGAAGCAACATAGATAGCTTTGCAGGGTCGCCCCTTGAATACGAGGGGATGGAGGCAGGCTGCTCGCCTCCCGCGTGCTACTTGGTCTATTGTGGTGACAAAATACATGTCATAGAGGAAAATAAATGCTGCAATCGAAATCTACGGTTTGACTTACTGCCGCGTCTTGCAAAGGAGCTGATCCTTGCCAGTGAAAATTGGTGTGGGAATCAAGGACACACTCAGCAATGGCACTTACTGACCAAACCAAATGCTGAGGTTGGAGCTTATTTCAAATAACTTACGTCCTAGCTAGCCAGGACTCCGCAGCACCTGTGTTGGTCGTCCTTCCATAAGCCAAACGCACTTCAGCCCGTCACAGGGAAAGGCACCACCCAAACGAAGTCAATTATGACCGTACATAGTCCATGCGCAAGCCGGATTTTCCCTCCAATATTGTCACACACCAAGCGCGTTCTGAACAATGTCCTGTCACGGTTGACGGTTGTCCAGCTATGCATACAATATACCACACCAAAGGTCTTGACGGTCTACAAAACGAAGGTTTCACAACCTACACGTCGCGGACACTTTCATCAGACTTACAGGACAGGATCTTGATGGACACGGGCCCGTCGCGCATGTTGAGCACCATGTTCTGTATAGTTGGTGGTCACGTCGTCGTCGATTTCGTAATATGGGATGGTTGTTCGCCGTTCCGTCACGAGGGCCACGCAAGACACACCCGGCAGCCAGAAACCACCGTGTCGTCGGCACCGTCGTCATCGGAATGTCGCATCGTGTCGTACGGGTTAGGTTAGGGGTAAGGCTAGGTTAAGGATAAATACACCCGAGTGTAACGAGCAAGTAGAAGTGAGGACACAGAGGGGACAAACACAACAGCAGCGGGTGAGCAATCCAATGAACGCATTGCCACAGGACAACAAGCCAACCATGAACGAAGCACGCGGTGGTAAGCCAGTCCTTTGACATGCCGTCACACGACAAGGCGGAGCCGATCCGGAACAACGCCCACAGCAAAGGAAACGAGCCACCCCACATTAAAGCTGCTCGCGCTACTAAAAGCGCCAACTTTTCGCATCGGCGCTTCTCCTCCACCTCAGCGTAACGCCGCCAACCTAGCACACAATGATGGTGCAACCCCCCGAAAAAAAGCGTCACGCCCGGACCCCTACCGAAAATTTCAGCTTTGTACCCACAATCATTTCCCTGGAAAAAATGCCTCCACACGGGGTGGCTGGGTGTTGTGGCCTGTGTTCAGCTTGCTGTAAAGCCGATCAAGAGTACGGCTTCCTGCGTGTGGCCACAAAAAATAAAAAGCTGGAGGTAGGCCGACATGTACTTCACCCCACCCGTGCTAGCCTAGTCTAGATCTGCCGAATCTGCTCGTGCTGAGTCAGGAACCACTCTACCATTCTAGGTGGTGGCTAAATGTTGGTACGTCACAAACATATTGCAAAGGTTTGGACTTGCGCCCGAGGCATGGACGGGATGGCAAAAAAAAAAAAAAAATCTCGTCTAACCTTGATCTTGGCGGCCTCGGTCTTGGCCGCCTCCATCGCTGCTCCAGCCACCGCCGTCGCCATCAGCTTAGAGTTCTGATTCCATTCCATTAGACAGTTCGCGGTCACGCGGCGCCACAAGACACGGAGACGAGACAGAGGGGCTGTGAGTCGATTATCTGCACTATGTTAAGTCCAAAGGCCGAAGCGGTACTGTTGTACATGTAGAAGAAGACCGCGCGTTGCTGCTACAAGTACTAGGGTCGGTAAATCAGGCGTGTGGGCAGGACTCCACAGACGCCACGCGTCCCAAACAACGGCACCATACCTAAGAGGACATGCACCGGACCAGTATTCAACAACAAAATACCCACATTCTTCAACACACCCAAACACGCCTCCGTGCCTCCCACCGCTGGCCAACACCGGGCCTTACCCTGCATCACTTGGGTATCCTTAGGTACTACTGAAGTATCCTTAGGTACCGTACCTCCGACTGCTGGGGAGCACCGCCCGTCGCCCCATAGCTGTCCGCGCCAGAGCCCTGCTGGGCCAAGCAAGGGCGATGCATCAAAGGGTCGTCGATGTTCCGCACGGGATTGTTTCAAATTCATACGTACGTATCGCCCATGCCTTGAGGAGAGGGCAGGGCGGTGATATTGGGGTATTATCACCTGGGTCATGTCTAAAAATCATCCGGTGACCATAGAGTAGGTGCCAAAATGGAATGGTATGAGAGCGGAGAGGTTTGACTCAAGAAAAATGTGCGCCAATATCAAGCTACCGTCGAAGGTAGCAAGTTCGACGATTCGCCTCTGGGCGTGCCGACATCTGGCATGCACCGCATGGCACAAGGCCAACTGGAGGCTACCAAGTCCGACTTGTTCATGAGTGAAGAACATCAGGCGCTTGATTGATTGACACACCACACAATAGTCGCACCCACCTCCATCATATCCTTGACGATCGATCGGAGTTAGAAAGTACGATTGCGATTCGATAAGGCACCCTGCGCGTTCGAACGAAAAAAAGAAATCAATGGGCACAGCAGCAGCAACAAACAGCAGTTATTCACAAAACATTACAGAATGACCAAGGCTTGTCGCCCCTATTGTCCATCGCGTGATGCGAACTGCGGTTGTACGCATTGGTGCAAGTGTGACTGATGCAAGGAGAGATACCGACGGTTTCACCAACTCCAATGAAGGACCCCACAATAAGCAACTTGCGGGGCCTCCTCGCTCTTGCCGCCAACGCCATGTACATACCGGCATCGTGTAAAAACGGCCGGGTATTCTGAACAGCAACACAAGTGTATCGCCTCGCCTGCTCTTGACAACAGGAATGATCTGCACCCCCACGACGGTTTCTTACCGGTTGAACGAAAAACCGTCGATCGGCGCTGATCGGAACAATTATTCAAGCCCGCAGCAGCTTGTCGGAACTGCGAATTCGCGACCAACCCGTCCACCAAAAGTTGTACAATAACGTTATGGCTGGCCATCACGGATGACACACACTCTCTTCTTCATCAAAGCTGTAACCGGAGTATGGAAGAAATGCGACTAGCCTTGCGAAGTTCAAGAAATGCGTTAACCAGTAAAGCACCTATGTTCCTCTTCGTGGTGTAACCAGACGATATGTGATATGTACAATAAACACAACACAAGAAATCACAGATACAAGTTTTCAAAGAATTCTCACTCTCGTACAATACTCAGACCGGCACCTAATGACTATAATAATGAGGGAATCAAGAGTGTATCACCTACCTACGGCACACACATCTGCTGTTGTCGTCTCAACCCCCCCAGGGGATATGTGCGTGTGCGGCCGTATGAAAGGAAACGGGACCCACGCTGTGCTGTAAGGTGTGCTGCTTCGGCGGGGTCAGCGGTACTACAGCAGTACTTGCAGTACAGAAGCTGCTGTTCCTGCTTTTATGTGTATCGAACATCGCTGCTGTATCCGGTCTATACAATCATTTGATTGAGAACGCCCGCTGTTTCCCTTCGGCTCACAACAACCTTGTCCAGCGCCACCACCTCGTGTCTACACAAACAAATGCACGACCAAGTGTTGGTGTACGTGTGTGTCTGCGCCTTGTGTATGGGGTGTGGGCAAAGAACAGAAGAAGCTTTTCCCACTCGCTCTCTACTTGCAGGAGGACAACGTTGGTGCTGTTTGTGTTCCATGTATCTGAAGAAACAAGCGCTCGACGTAACGCGCGCCCCCCAAGGCAGCGAATCTGCCACAACCACAACACCACTGAGCAAATCGGTCACCCAATGCATTCACCTTGTCTCCAGTTGTCGAGCCAAGCGCAGTAGATGGTAGGATGCAACGAGCACAACCAACTTGATGAGCACAAATGAGCAACCGTGGGGGGGATCCTACTGGGAAGTGCAACATTAACCCGGGTACCCGATGAGCGTAATGTTTGCGTGCCCCCCTTTAGCATGTTGCATGTTGCAATGTTGGCATGTTGTGTCTCCGTGTCTCCGCCGCACCTCCAGCCACCCCTAGACATCACTGTCATGGGTAAGGGAAAGAAAAAAGCAGGTGGTGCAGCTTCGGGAGCCGGGGGCGTTGGAGACCAGAAAGCCGTGCGCGCCGCCGTAGAAACCATAGTGAACGATGCGGTGAAATTGCAGGTGAGGTGCGATCCGTTGTCATGATGTTTCCTTCAAACGTCATATCAAAAGCACGAACATCCATCCCTCTTTTTCAACAAATATTTTCTTACGTAGCTACGCGTTTTCGTCGCTAACCCGCCCCCCACATCGAGTTTGGCGCCCCACTGCCTGCATGTGCGACAGACCTTCGTGTTTGTTGGGGTATTTGTAAATGCACATTCCACGTAAAATACCACCCCCCCCTACGATATCCGTTTTTTAACGCTCTCTACACAACACAGCACAGCAGAAAGGAGAGCGCCGAGCGCCAACGCGCCAAAGAGAAAGCCAAACAAAAAATACGACGCTATCGTTACTTGGTCATGCAGTGTCGATACGTTCCAGGGACACAGCGTTCTGTATTGTCAACCACAGTGATGCGGATAAATCCAGTTTCGACAGCCATACGGCGAGGCGCGTGGTATCTTGTGTGGCATGCCTTACTCGTTGGTGTACTGCTGTAGACTGATGTTGCCGACCTCTGTGTGCCTCTGTTGTAACCGCGGCACCACTACGCCAAGGACTCAGCGAGCGACCTCCCAGCTCCTCAAGCTTTGGCTGCGCTCCAGGCCGCGGCTGCGAAATATCGCGAGGCGCTGGCGCGATTACCGCGGCACGCGGAGGCTGCCTACAACCTGGCGACCTGCCTATCGGAACAGGCAGACTCGGACTTGAATCCCGACATGAGGGAACAGGTGCTCCACTCTGCGTACGCGTTCACGTACATTCGACGTTGCTGGAGTGCGAGGTTGGTGTATGCATGTAATGGAAGAAGCAGCGGGGGGATAGTCGGGTCTTGCTTACCGTATATGACACCAGATACCACGCCCCTGGATCGATTTTCAATTGCTGGATTACTCCGAAGTAGCAACCAGCGGCGGTGTTGACAACGGTGGCTCTGAAACCATCTCGCCGAAATATTTCCGAGAAAGTGCCACATGACCTGTGCATGCTCTTCGTCGTGGAGAAATGGAGCTTTGAAAACCGGTCCTTGTGGTATATTGTGTGACAGTCAGTTTATCTTGACCTACGCGTACAATGCATACGAACCGAGGCAATCAACAGCCAACAGGCGCGTCTCTCGAACCCACGTGTCCGTCCAAATAAGCGCGCAGCGCGGCCACTCTCCAGCCATCCATGTATCACACACAAGCCAACCCCGGCGCGAACGTCCTGCAGTCGTGGATGACACTTTCCACTTCCAGCATCCCCAACCGCTACGTCTTTCCGATGAAGAGCTAAGGCGCAATATAGTGAAAGAAAGGGAAGGAAAGTTGCACGTCTTGTTTTTTTTCAAGTTTGCTCGCTTTCATTGAATTGTACATGGCCGGAAATGAGTTCGTTGTTGTTGTTGTTGTTGTTGTTGTTGCTGCTGCTACTGCTGCTGCTGCTGTTGTCTTGGCTTTGTCAACCGTTACGTAGGTTGAGTGATACCCCCCCGTGCCGACCAACTAATACAACAACAATACCATACCCGGTCCTGTTCTACGATGCCCGCCCTCCTTATTCTCGAACGTCTCCTATCAGATGGCCTTGCTGAGCGAGTCTCGATCCTTGCTGGAGTCTGTGATCGAAGCGGACACAAGCGGGAGGGGGGCCACCACGGCTCTGGCGCATCACGCTCTAGGTGAAGTCTCCCACCGAACAGTAGCTTGCCGTGCTGAAGAACGTCGCAAAATTTATCTTTGAAGTCATGCGGTGTCATGCGAAGCCACGTTCATGGCATCAATTTGTCTACGCCACATCACACGGCCCCCCTGCTGTATTATTTTCCCTTTTGGATTTGGATCATTTTACCCTATTGACTAGGAGCTTGGGCGAAATTGACCACGCATTGCTCATAACTCTTGTGTTTGACGTCACCAGGAAACGTCATTTGCGCCGTGGTGGAAGCGTTCGAGGACCAGCGCCCCACGGTTCAGTGCGCGGACGGCTCTGTCGAGTGTCCTTCTGCCGCGGCGCGCAAGGAACACTTGTCCCTGGCCTGTAGGTGACTATCTAACGCTGGACAGTGCGAAACGGAATTTTGTCGTAGTTCTTCCTGATGCACATTAGTCGTGTTGGCGGCTTGCTCAACTGCACTGTGGTTGAAGGTCACGAGTGTCCAATAGTCAGGTATTTCCCTGGAACGCGTGACTTTTCTTGAGGTGCGAAGTGCTTGCAGCGGACAGTCCCAGCCTTGTGCTTGATAAGTGGACAGGGCGCTTACGGAAAGAGCTACTCATAGTAGCGTTTGTTTTTGGGGGGGAGCGCATCCTGGGCGTTACTCGTTCTTCGACGTTGGCCCTAACCACTTCCGTAGACCCTCGGCCTGCGGAACATTTTGCCGCTTTTCCATTGATCTGCACCAGGATGCTAGCAATGAACCACACAGACAGACACACGTACGCGAATTTTGCGCTGTAGTTTTGAACCTGAGGTCTGGTGATCGGTCAGCTGGTTGACCCGTCCTACTAGGCCACTAGCGAAATATAAACAAATAGGGACGCAGCGAAGATAAGTTTGTTTTTCGTATCGTGGTTTATTCCTTTAAGGGAAGGTGGTGGTAGCCGCAGGTTCAGTCCAACGTACGGTCTCTCTGTAAGTGAAAAAAATCACTGCGCAGGGACTTGTCGACTTGTGTCAAGCCATCATTGCGATCGCCCAGGACGCCTTGTTTTCCATCTCGCGTTGCCTTTTTTACGGCTATAGCTGTACGCATGCCGCCGAATATTAGCTTATTTGCCCAACCTCTCGTCAGCCACTCTGGTGTATCTGCGAATGGTAAAAGCCGCCACCGTTTGTTCACCAGCGGCGCAGCCAATCATTTGAGGCTCCAATCACGAAGGCAGCATGCGCGCTCTCGGTCGACGGGCCATTTTGTTTTCGTTCCCACGTGCTAAGTTGGACTCTGACTCGTTTCGAATGCCCGAAGGGCGGCTACGTGGAACCACAGGGGCAGTGGGGGACCCTAACAGCACCGGTAGATGCTCCCAACCGTTGAATCGACCTCGAGGGACCGGCGCTATTCACTCAAAAAGAGTGACTTGGTGATGTGTGTTATCTGTGCCCAGCATTTCCACCGACATTGTACAAGGGGCAGCGGCCCAAATAGACCCCACGGTTGTTGAGACCCTCCCCCTCCCCCTCATGTAACGTATCGAAACTGGCCGCTCATTGTTGGCGCTTTGTTTATGCTACAACACTGTACCGCGTGCTTCGGTACTGTCACCATCATCGTCGTTTCCCGTCGTTCGTGGGTCTCCCGGTCGCAACCTGTGGTGCCCTTTACCTTTGCACTTGATTTTTTTTTCCTTGTCGGTTGGTTTTCCAGGCACTTCGAGGCGTCGGTGTCGATCACGAAACGGCTGCAGAACCAATCGGGGGAAGCGGAGGAAGTCCTCATACACTGGGGAGACGCGTTGTCAAGGTCAGCAGCCGCGGTGGTTTCTCAGTATAGTAATCGTGGTCCCTGTTTACGGGTGCATTGTGTCTCAAAATGTTACAGATGCCACTTTCTCGAGGACATGGACGCTATAATAAAGCGGATCGGTAGTTCTGTGATAGGTTGAGGGCCGGGGTGCAGCCGTGTCCCGAGGTTTTGGAACCGCTATTGGGGGCATATGCCGCTATGCAGTGACCTGCTAACCTGGGACCGCTAGCCTGGCGGTAGTGTGGTGGTGTTGTTGTTCGTGGTGTTGCTTGGTACTGTCGTTGCTCGGTTTGGCGTCATCAGGCTGGTTGGACGACCCAAGGCACCCGCACCAGCTACGATACACCACGATTTTCAAAGTGGGCGGACGAAGGGTGCATGTCGATCCCGTCGAGTTAACCGATCTTCGACATTGTGGAGGGCGAACAACGTACGGCGTTTCCGCCTCTACCGCGACCGCTGGCCGTTTCACCAACGTCGCTTTACTTACGCTTTGGATTCCACTCTCAATTCATTTGTCACATTCGATCCCACTTTGAATTTCATTCTCCACTCCACTTTCGACTTGCGTTTCACTCCCCATTTTCATTCCACGTTGGATTTGCCTTCCACTTCATTCAGTCGCCGCCCGCTAGTTCCGTTCGTCTATTTCACATTTCACTCTCGGTTTCACTTTTGATTTCACTGTGTGGTCGTCTCCGATTTTGTTGTCGATTCCGCTTTCGATTCCACTTTTCGGTTTTACTCTCACTTCATTTCCCACATTCGATGTCGACTGCACTTTCCACTTGTTGTTGGGTTTTTATTCCACCTTCGATTTCGCTCTCAATTTCACTATGTATTTCATTCATGCTTTCACTCTTTGATTTCACTAATGGTGTCATACGTTTTTTCGTTTCCTTTGGACTTTCGTCTTCAACTGAAAGCCTGGATGAAACCACGCTCGTTGTCATGCAGGCCGTGAACTCTTTGTTGGTACAGTACACGTATTCCGCCATTGGTCGCGTGGCTAGATTGTAATGTATGGAGAACGTGGCCGAATGAAGTGTTTCCGCCCTGTTGTTTTTGTCTCTTGATTGTTTTCCCTTTTTTAGCACGCTTTTCACGAAAACTCTTTTTTCTCTCTCGGGCGGCATGATGCAAGTGGTTCCGAAACCATGATGCAGGTGGTCCCGAAACCCTTTCGCCCATTCGGTACCCTATTGCTCATCACGCGTGCACTCTTCGCTTTGATGCCCTGAATGCCCCTGTGTTGTCGGGCAGCATGATGCAGATTGTCATGGACGACGGTGCAACAGCGGAGAGAAGCTCGAGCGAACACCCACCGCCACCACCGCCCTCATCACTTGTACAGGAAGTGTTGGGGCTTTGCTCCAACGCCTGCAGCAAGGTGTGCTTTTCTCGGCCCTATCGTTGTGCCTATCGTACATCCTACGGATCCTATCGTGAATCCTATCGTAGATCTAGCGTAGATCCTATCGTAGATCCAATCACAGATCCCTATCGTGTCATAGAGTTCATAGACCCTCCCGTAGATCCAATGTTGAATGCGCTTTCTTTCCACGCGGTTGGTCGCCGCTCCCGCATATCACCGCGCTACCGTTCGCGTCTGGTCCAGGTGTCTGGTTGTAGAAGCAACGACATTGCGGCAGGCTGTCGACACCACAAGTATGATCGCTTTCTTCCGTGCTTTGGTGTCGACACGTACCTGTTTGAACTGTAGCGGTGTTCAACGATTTATGAGCGCTTCTTGCGCACGCACACACAATCTCGGTGACGCCTTGCCTCGTAACCTGGAATCGCCGAAACAGCTATCAACCACGACATTTGCGTGACAGACAGCATGCCAGAAGATCCAACGAAGAAGACTAGTTTGTGGCGACATGATCTGCAAGAGTATCTGTCCGGTGATACAAGAGTTACAGATCATCGTGCGGGCACTGGTACAGGGAATTTGAATTCGACTACGACTCGGCCTTCCGCTCGTGCCCGGTCGCCGGGCTGTGCATTGTTCCATCGTTTGTTTTTTTTTTTCCTTCTAGTGATACGCGTGTACGTGCTATTAGTGTGTGCCCACACGTGGCGTCCACGATTCATTTCCTCGTACTTACCATGTACTGTATTTTGATCATCGCGGTCAATTACTGTTGGCGAAAATAACCCTTCGTCTGACCTGGGAGGTCGACCATGTCTTCTCTACCCTGAACTAGACTGACTCAGATCCGGCGGGGGTCACGCAGGATGGATCGGTTTTTGCCGTCCCCTCTATTGGCGACCCCCTCATTTCCTCGGAAGCTCTGTTGCAGTGTCCTTTCTGTGACGGTTCCATGGTATTGCCCCGCTGGTACTTCACACACAGTACTCCGAGGCGTTAGCGTCGGAAACGAGCAGCGGAGGTTCGGATACGGACATTCTCCGGCTTAAGGCGGGAACGGTGGTGAACTTCTTAGACTGGGCTCTCCCGGAAGCTCTTCCCCCCGAGGCGCCGATCGGTGGGTCAGGTAAATGTCGACGAGACTCTCGTGATTGTCTGTCTGTCGAGCATTTGCTTGTGTGGTAGATGTCTGTCTGTCGGCCGTTTTCTTGTGGGATAAACTGGTTTTCGGAAAGGCTGTATGTTCGTTCGATAGGAATGTCTGTTGGCTGGATGGGTTTTTGGTGTTTGATATTCGACAGGATTCTTTGGGTAGTGGAAAACGATCAGGACCGGACTCCGGCGAGGCTCTCCTTCAGGCCTCAGCTTTTTTTTTGTCGTATCTCTCACCTATTCACTTACTGGAATGTCTGTTGGGGCGACACACATGGTATCACATGGTTTCGGACTGTTGGCTGCTTGTTATCCTGGCCGTGGCCTGTGAATCAGCCCATGGGATGCATGATTGTCCTGGTCATGGCCTGTGAGTCAGCCCATGGGGTGCATTTTTTTTTGGTAAAACTCGAAGCTGCCCTAGCGGAACTCGAACCTGCCGGGTTTTTTTTTTTTGTTTGCCTGTTGCAGTTTTCGGTCCCTTTGCCGTGGTGGTACCTTACCCTATGTGCCAACTGTTTGACCCTACATGTCAGCTATTTGCGGTTGTGCTCGATGCTGACTGTGTACTTGTTCCCGTTGTTGGTGCAGTTCTGGGGTGTTGGTGTGTGCTTTCTGCTCCAGAGTATAGTTCGGGTCAGAGGTTCGGTCTGACCTGATGGCGTCTGTGGGTCTTTGGTCTGCCTTGTAGGAATGATCATGTCATCCGCCGAAGCGGGAGAGGATAGTCCCCCGCGGTAAGAAGCCCATTCGTGTGACACAAGATGTGCCTTGCTCATGGAAAGGAGACGAGAGTCTGGTGGACAATGATAAAAAGTGATTGCCTAACCTTCGCGCTCCTCATGATGCTGCTTGAGACAGACGTGGGTTTTCCGGCGGAGGAAATCCTCGCTGCGGGAGAGGAAGCAGTGCAAGCACTCCTGGCCCTGGATGACAGCAGCATGGACGGCATGTTAGCGAAGGCAGATCTATGCAGGTACCAGAACAACGCGAGAAACCGTGCCGCGTGTGAAGGGCGGCTTGTTCCGATTGCCTCAGCTAAAAGGCTGGTGTCGGGGTTCCATTCTGACCTCTACATTTCGATATTTGCAAACATCGCAGGTGGGGTTTACCTCGCACTTGTTTTTCTTTTTCAACGAAGGGAGCAGAATTGCTCCCACATGGCTTGCCATGGCTCGCTTCGGTATGTCAAAGGTTAAGCTTTGACCCGAGGAGGTATTTCCTGGCTGTGATACCGATCGAATAGCGTGTGCATATGTAGGGTTTCGACTTTTTTACTCTTCGCAGTCGTTTTTCTCCGCTGGGACAGCAGTTTTTCTCGCACTTTCTTCTGCATCGCACGCAGAGGACCCATCGGTACATCACCCGTGACGTGTGGGGTTCGCGAGACACCGGTGGTGCGCGTTAGGGCCGCCTAAAGTCCCTGGGACTGGCTCTTTTTTCAGGGGTTGGGAATCCGAACCATGAAAGCCTCCTCGAACGGCACAAAAACTGAAAATAGAACTTTTTTTTACCCCGCCCCACGCGCCACGCGCCCACGCGCCCACACACCTCCTGCTGTGATTGTTGTGCACACAGCCACCACACGGCAACTGGCGCATGCATACCCACAGCGGGGGTCAAGGCTCTTGATGCTCATTGGAACACACCACGCGACACAGAAGTCCTCTCGCACAATCCTGGCAGCGGTAAATTTGTACAAATAAGAAGTTTGGTACGGTACCAGTCTACATCTATCTATCTGTGACTGTTTTGGGCACGTTGAGCGTCTCTTTGATCCGTTGTTGTTATGTATGCGTGAAAAAGTTCCACAGACCATGGGAAACACGATCGATCACACAAGAAGAGAAAGTGATGAAACGCAGCGGATTACAGCAGTAGTAGGACCTGCAGCAAACCGCTATAATAGCCAAAACCACTCACTCGCTCGCAAGGGAAAGTCACGGCGGGAGAAAACAAAGTACCCCGCACATACAAGCACATATGCGTGATGCAATTTCCACGCAAACTATTAGTATGCAGGTTGCACGCAAGCCGGCACTACCGAACGTTATGACGACCAACAATGCGACCGCGATGGCATTGATTGGCCATGTCCTCTTGCGTCGCCCCCGGGACGCAAATCACCTACCTCCCGCAGGAGAACCTTGTAATACAGTATTATGTTGCAAAGGCTGTCGTACCCTCGTCAACAGGAGAGCATGTTGGTGGGGGCAGTTCACTATCTTGTTTTTGCTGGGAGTGAGTTGAGGCGATCCTTGTTGCCTGCTGCTGTTCGCCCAAAAAAAACGCCGCCGGCGAAAACGAGATTGCGAGCGAGGACATCGATGTTGTCGGGAGCCAGCGTGGAAGAAGAAGGAGCTCGGAGGGAAGAGTCAGTGGCGTGGTTCGCGAGGGCCGCGACAGGGTTTCCTCAGGATGCAGGCGTGCTGACGGCCGCAGGGGAAGGGTTGTTGGAGTACGGCAGGTAGGACAGCGATGAGGTGAAGTTGAACATATATTTCGACGACGGAGGACTCGGAGGGGCGGGGAGACCACTTTGGAGGATTCCCCATGCGTGGATTGTCGTCGTTTTAACCCCCACCAACAGCTAGATATGAGCAACGAGATAGTGTATTTATGTGCCTCCCTCTATTATGTCGTCCGCCGCGCTCAGCGACCAATGAAAATGCATCATGCGTGTGTGCTTCAGTCTACATCTTTCAGATCTTGGATGACGCACCAGCTTGGGTTCACAGAGGAAACACCGCAATTCTGTTTTTCTCCGCCTCTCCACGGTTTCTGCCGTGGTGCTTGACCCTGGCGACGGCGCAACATCCGCAATTACCTGATGCTGCGTCGCCCGCCCCTGGCCTACATTGTTTATTCGTTCTGTGCGATGACCTGAAACCGTGTACCACCTCTCTGTCGAAGCAAGGCGGTCGATGGCGCTGTATCAGGAGGTGGCCGTGGGCTCGGTAGGGCAGAGTCCGTACGGATACGGTTCGGCCCCCGGGCCTGCCGCACCGCATGTCGAGGGAATGCGAATGTCTGCGATCACACGGCTGCAGGTGGGCTCCCACTGGTGCTACTAACAGAGTGGTGCTTGTTGAGGACAACCTGATGAAACTTTTTTTGGGCAGTCTTTTGGTGTTGTCCTTGTTCGCTTCATTGCCAGGCATTGATATTGATGGTAAGGTGCTGTAGTGCTGCTGGTCCTGTACTACGACGAGACACCAGGCAGAGGGTACGCAGGTACTTTCAAGTGTGGAAACACACCGGATGGATAAGGTACAGAACCGGCTACGTTGCTGGTGTCTCAAGTACACAAAATTTATTGCGTGGGCAGTTCCTAAATCGATGTCGGAATCGTTTCTCTCCTTGGAACCACGTTCGCCAGGAAGCGGGAAGACTCCTGGCCGAGGCGTGTTCTTTCGACGTCTCGGATGCCAACTCTCCGTACAACGCGGCCTGCGCGTTCGCCCTCGCCGGGGACCCTGGTTCTTGCTTTCGCGCCTTGAGCGAGTACTGCCGACGGCTCACGCTAGCTGCGAACGGCTCGTCTGGCAAGAGAGAAGCGGCAAGACGGTCGCTGCGGGAGGCCGGCAACGACGTAGATTTGGAAGAGGTTCGCGGGGCCCCGTGGTTTGTCGACTTGTTGAGGGGTACGGATGCTACCCTCGTTGGATCGGGCTGATGGGACCGCTGGCCGTGGTTTGGGGTGTAGATATTGGGCCTTGTACATTGTGGAATGGGTCAGCACGGCGCGGTAGAAGTTGCAACAAGAAGAGGGAGACAATCCCTCGCTTGGCGTCAGGCGAAGCGTTTTGTTGTGTCAACGTTTGGCGTGGCACAGTAGGCATGCCTTAGCTGCTCTAGATATTTTTTATCGGATTGGGTCGGGGACGCCTGCGTACATCTCGCCCCTATTATTTGTTCGTGCCCGATTGAGTCTGCTTTGCTCGGGGATTAGTGGCTGTATTTTTGCATTGTTGTCGACACAAGATTGCTTCATTTCAGTGTGACTCACAGTCGAACACCCGAACCGGATGGTAGGGGTGACGGTGTTTACGCGCTGTTCAAGAGAGTGTACGGTTGAACGAACTGGAAGAAGCGTTTCCTCTTTGCTGTAGGCTGTTTGGCTATTGGGAAGGCTACACAGCGTTCTCACGAACAATGGTATCATGGTATGTTCAGTATTGCCCTGTTGTTACGGGAATTGAATGTAGGACGTATGAACGGTAGTGCGGGATAATTCCCTGAGAGAAGTGCTGGAGATGTAACTCCCGATTGAAGGATAAAGCGGACAGGGCGTTTGCAGCTAGCTCCTTTTAGAGGGGGCATGTCTTAACCCTTGGTGCTCAGCGACCTTCGAGAACAAGGCAGCATTGCTGTTCCGATTCCAAGAGATAAAATATACAAGTGAATTATTTCACAGCGAATCGCCACGCGTGTAATCCCGTCACACTACTGTGGTGCAAAATCATGAGGCTAAAGGCGACTGGCGTGATTATACCATGATTCCGACGAAATTAAGATTCCTGTTATCGGAAACCTCTTAACCGGTTGTTCTACATACGTAGTCTTTCAATCGAAAAAATCGACAGTTGTTTGTGTTCGCTCGTGGTTGGTTAGAGCTGTTCGGTCCAGCAGTATTTGAGTTGACAAACCGGCTCGACAAGCACCACCAGATACCTGACATACTTTTGTCCACCCTTCCGATCTATTCGCCCCCAGCCTCCAGGCCCTAATGTAATTGTACGGACACCAAAGGTGAATTCCTCCATACACTAATTCATTGGGCATGTTGTTCATGTTTTTTTCAAGCAGCGGACAGCGCTCGCCAGAGCTTGCTTGATGGGCTGCGATGGGCGCCCAAAGCAGCTCTCTCTGTGCTTTCTACTCCTCCCGTCAATTGTCGTGGCGCACAGTTTCTGGCCGCCCGACGGCTTTCCCCCTGTACAACAACAGTTCGTATTCGTCCAGATCTCAGACGAGGTCGCACGGGAAGAAAGAAGTTCCTGCGGTTGATGTTGATTCTTCAGCACCATCGAATACATGTACAATAGATATATCTTGACTATACTTCACCAAAACAAGAATTCCCCGCACGACGTATCTATCCACACCACACGCAGGGCGACAGACGTTTGAACACGCATGCGTACATCTGAATGAAACTTCGTGCCCAGATGCCGGATTGCGCGCGCCGCGGGACTGTGAATTTTTCGTAGCGGTGGTGGCGGTTCAAGCGAACCGAACTTTACAGTTTCAGTTCCACCGTCGGTTTATTTGAACTGACAGCCACGAGTGAGCAGTGGATGCGAGCTTGCTTGATTGCCCATTGCCAAGTTGGTGGGGTGATTGGCCGTTGCGGTACATCAACATGGTTAGGAACAACCGGAGGCTCGCGAATCTCAACAAGACGAAGAAGGTCGAGTACAGGTGACTGACGGTCCTACTCTCTCCCCATTTCATTCCAGTACATGGTCGGTGCACAGCTTGATTGACTAATTCTAGGCCGCAACCATGACAAACTTGATGGTGCTGCTCATGGAATGCTCCGTATAAGTTGGTTGGGTGCGTCCCCTCGTTCTTTTGCCATGCTCGGTCGTCAGGGTGTTCTGCTGGTGCTTCGACACATGCAGCATGCACCAGCGCTCATCTGGCAGCTGTATTTAGCCGACTGCTGTATGCATAAATCGTCTAGAGGAGTCTACTCTTCTATGCATACCGACAATTTCGTGACTCCAACTGGGTTTTGGTAAACTTATCGATTACATTCCCATGTGGAAGTAGGTCACACTTGCGGAGCCAGCTACAGTAGGCATCTCCTCGTCCAGCGGCATGTGCGACACTGCAGTAGACGCTGCTTGTGAAATAGCACAGCAGGCGTGCCCCCTTGCGCAGTTCGTAGACTGCAACGAAATGAATGTTAAAGAGCGCACGCTTCGGACGGTTCGGATGCATTGACACTACGCTACAGTCTGTCACCCACCACCGATGTTATGCCTCGCCCCACGAACAAGACATATCCTGCAAGATTGGGACGTGTGGCTTTCTAAGGAGGACAACAAGGGGAATGATGTCAACCTACACATCGAAAACATCTTCTTGGATGAGCTGCAAGAAGACGGATTGCTGGTGTACGAGAGAATCAAGGTGTGCGCCTTGCGTCGTTGCCGTGTGCAACAACACACTAGTCGTACGTACGTGTAGCCGCAAAGAGAAACGTGTATACTACGCGGAAATTGACAACGTTTCGGGACATGTCTAAGGCTAGTGTATGCCAGCACGGACGAACTGCGACAAAACGACGTACCGGAGCTACTGTAGGTTTTGAGTCCCCAAGGCTCAATACCCCTCCATATCTAGTAAGCCGCACCGTCAATCCTACCGAATCCGCAACACCTGACGGTGTTGTTGTATTCGGACATTCACTAACGATCGACACTGTCGGCCAAGGACCTTTCTTGATGAAGACGGAACAATTTCTACCAACGGTACAAGGATTGTAACAAAAACACGGGGCCGTGAAAACGATCGATTACGCCAGCATTATTTCACAATTCATGTCGCAAGGTCGTTGAACCTTGGGTGCATGTAATCTGCTCTTGGAGGTGGCCGTTGTATAGTATGCTGAGCTCGTCCCCTTGTTCTTCTGGATTCCGGTCGCCGCAACACTCTCAGAGCAAGTTCAAGAACCCATTGGTAGAAGCAGAGAACTTCTACCTCCAGTACAAGCTCTCTTCCGAGCAGTACCCCATCAACATCGAGCTCTCGCAACGGGCGCAAACCTTGGCAGCATTCAAGAAGTTTGCGGCACTGAAACAGGCAATGTACATGTGTAGTCCACTTGCAGGGTGGTGCACCATTGGATAGAATGAACGCATGGGGGGGGGTATGAAAGGAGAGGCATCACCTCTGGGTGGTGTGGCACCCTACGAGCAATGTTAGCTACAACAGCACTTCCGCTGAAACTCCTCTCCTTGTGGTTCTTCATGGACTCAAATGGGCAAGGTTTCGGTCCGCTACCTATGTCGATGAAGGCCCGATGGATGTCGGGATCGAGGAGTTAATTTGTTGCGTGCGCCAGGAATACCCCTCTTCCAATGTTTCGATTGCTGTGGGGGTCCCCGAATAAACCGGTCAGAAAAGGATGGTCGCCCGACGCTGATCGGGTGAAATTGGCTGGAATAGGCGGAATAATGACGTTGTCCTACACATTGAATGCGGCGGCTGCCCCATAAAAGGCGGTCATTGTCAGCTGCCCCACCGCCGCCTTTTTCGGGGATCCGCACTGTTAAATCGACCGCAGGAAGAATATAGTCAGTTCGGACCTGTCTTCGTCCTCTACTGCCGGGGTCCTGTGTGGACGACAGCGCCGCCCAATCCTGGGATAACCGTTACTGCTCTGAAAGGAAGGTCGGCCATCACGAGATACCTAACGAACAAGTACACCGCAGGGAAGGTCAGGTACACCAATAACCGTTCGTCACAAGAACTTGTTGTGTAGAACGCATCCCTTGAGGCTTCGGTAAATGGGTAGAAGTGGGGGTGTTTAGGCGGGGGTAAACGTACTGGTTGACAAACTAGGTGCTTCGACAGGTCCTTCTCGTATCATGTACGGTGGACGCTATACATTCCCTTGGCCGCCGTCTAATCATTTTTCTCTGGCTGTGAGGAACGAAGTGGAACAACATTTACAGTATATTGAACTGATCCGCCCCCCAAGAGAGAAGGAAATTATACGGAAAGGATTTCTTTACCATTGCCGAGGAGGTAAGGCCAATAATGAAGACGTTGCTCATGGCCACCGAGGGGTCTCCCTTGCTGAATAACTGTCGACAAAATGGATTTATGCCCTTCCACGGCGAGTTCCGTACGGAACGATTTGAAGCCGGTCCCTGTTCGACGCCACGAGTGGTTCCTGTCCTATGTACATTGTCCTGCCCCAGCTGACGACGGTGATCCGGCCCTGTTTCTCGCCAATCCGGAACAAAGTTGTCATTAGGAATCCTGGATGAGATGATGACTCTCGCAAGTGGAGCACTGAAACGAGCCGTCTACGGCATCATGCCCAACGAGGAGCGGCAACATCACGGGTGAGCCCAGGAATGTCATTCCGAAAACGAGCCAGAGTGTTTGCAAAGGGTTTTGGATCTCTCCGAAAGGAACATGGATTGGCCGGAAGGTCCCGAAGTTGGAGCTACGCACGCATGCGCGTACGTCGTGTACGTGTTACTCCTGTTCCGACTGGGGTAGGTGGCGTGATTAAAGCATAGGAAAAGTACTTTATAGTAGGGAGGTATTCAAAGCAACTTGTTCCGAGGAGCTAGAGGTATATATCCCGACCTACACAGCAAGGTAGAGGCTCAGACACGCTGGATTCCTGCCAGTCGTCGGAAGCGCGATGCCTTACGCATTCCGTGAGCCAGAAACGACTCGTGATTCTTGGTTCACTATTGCCAGGTACCTACTTGAGAAGCACGCTTCGCAAGAACCTACCCCAGAAGAGCTCTACCTGGCCGGCACCATCTCCCTGCAAGCCTATGAGGAGACGCGCTTCCCCGGTAAGGCGACGGATAAATCTTGCCATGCGCCTGTTCATAACTCCTGCGATTGATGCCGTACGTCAGCGTAAGCACGTAACAGGACTTCTGGTTTGAACCCGCTTCAATGCCGTACCATTATTGATAGCTCGCACGTGTTGAACCAACTGCCGGGTTGGTAAGGTCGCAGGATCACCTTCTTTTTCTTGGCGCACGCTGCCTGTCGCCGTCGTCATATTGAAGTATTTTTCGTCGCCATACGAAACGACCCCGACAATAGTATCGACATATGCTTTTGTGATCAATGCTCTGTCTCGATCACTCTAGGCTATTGGATGATGGAGCCTACGGACAGCATGAGGAAGTTTTCCCAAAACAGGTCTGAAATTCGTGCGATGTCCTTGGTAGACGTGTGTGGCTCTTAAATCCCTGCTGATGAAAACATAACAAATCCCCGCAGAGGTGAAGCAAGCGAAAGAGAAGAGAGACGCACACTACCCCACGCCGGAAGACCCCCAACAGTGCGTAGTGTGCGGACATCTCACGGCCACCATTGGGTGCATGGAATGCTCCAATAAAGTGTGCAAGGTCTGCATAACCCGCGAGTGCCTGGAGAAGCAGGAGTCGTTCCTTTACTTCCACCACCAACACTGTCTCAGGTGGGGAGGAAACGACAGTTCGGAAAGGGGGGGTCGTGAGTGTTGCAGGGGTATACGGTCAAAGTGTCGCGAGAGGAGAGACCGTTAATAGCTCACCAATACTTTTTGGCGTCGTTGCAAAACAGGCACAGACGGTGCGAGGTGTAAGACTGTCACAAAGACGCGGCCAATCATCGCTGAATAGCGCATGCTATTCGGAGAGTCAAACGCACGGTAGAGTACACGCGTTGAACAAATGATCAGATCGGCGTCAGCATGCATGCTCACAATATGTACTTATAGGAGTATCACCCTCCCACTGTAGATTCATGATAATACGGGGCAACCCGGATGCCTATGTGGTAGATTGCAGCCGAAAGCAGAGGGTGAGGGACTCACGACCATTTCCCCTTTCGAAGGCGTCGCACGTAGTTCTTTCGAAGACTAGACAGCAATCATGCGTTAATTCTATGACCCCCATTACGCCAGCCCCCTATGCAACACTCGGAAAAGGTACAAGATCACGCCGACGTGGGTCATATGCTCGCCCGTGTCTCCGAGTGAAAGAGAAGGATGCCCACAGCTCAGTCATGTCATACTGCCGCTTGATTGGCACCCATTCGACACTACATATTTTCAGGTTTGGCCGGCCGCACCGCCAGCCGCTGCCAGAGATGGAGAACGTTCGACGGAACGGTACACCGGGAATTGCCACAAAAGGGGCGCGCGCAGGGCCTCACGGGAGGGCAGAGGGAGACAGAAATTCTCGAAGAAAGAAACGATTCAGACCTCCTGCAGGGACTAGGCCTTGGCGCCCGGAAGCCACGTAGTAATCAGAGTGACCGGAATACAAGTCCATAGGGCCGGTGGATATGCTGCCTTGAGTTGCGCGCATAGGCCGCGCGAGTACACCAACCAACGAAGATACGTCAAACCATGCGCTTGCAGCGAGACAAATGAAGGAATCCTACTTTCGTTTATAGTCTGGGGTCCTCGTGGACAGGAGGACCGCAGGGGAGATCTGACCAATCTTTGTGTGTGTGTTGTCACCTCGTCCAACTCTGGACTCCAGTTTTCCACCCTCTAGGCGTATTCGAACGAATCACCGGGATCACGCAGGAGGAAGACCACCAGAATTTGTCGCCCCTTGTTATCGCGTTTGTCGCGAGAACGATCGGGACGTCACAGTTTTGTCACACAATCCATTCCTATGGGTGTGTGTGCAGTTGCGCTTGAGGTTACAAGTAACGCCCAAGACACCATCAGGTTGTAGTTTAACAAACCGAACTGCGGCTACGGTTTTTTATGAAGAATAGAAGAAGCGGAAAATCAGCTGTACGTGAACTTGTGCCATGAGAAACACAGCTCAATTTGGTCGCAACATCAGAAGCGTTCCGACAAACTAAACACCAGCGATCGCTCATACTACGCAACAAAATCACCACTACTGTGGTACCCCCCACTCCTAGCTAGTCTGCCGTCGGAGACGTATAGCAATAGTGAAAGCCGCGGGCGTTGGGCCTTCGTGCTAGAGATGAACCACGACGAGGGAGTTCGGGAGTCAGGAAGTTCAGGAGGGCCGCACAAAGCCTTGGGGTTGATCCGCATGCGGTATGCTTGTGTGTCTGTTGCATTCTTAGCAAGCAATGAGAAAATCTGGTGTGCGTTTGGATTCGACGATACGAAAAGGCAAGAAATGGGCAAAAAATCGGCCGATCGTTCGACCCAGAAAACGGAATGCAGCCTCGACCTGAAGTCTGACGCGGCGGGCCCGTGTGCCGGCCTCCGTGTCGAGTTTTCGAGGGCAGACGACATTTATTTCATATCCCGGCATTGAGCGTGAAGCCGCCTGTGAAGGCGCACAAGATGTACTGTAGAGTTACTCTCTTTGGGACATTTGCATACATGTAGACTTAGTCTTGGTAGTCTACGTACGTATTCTGTGACCGTCACATTCATGTGCGCGATGTCTGTGTATGAATGTAGGGCAAAGAGTTTCCGCGCATAATAAAGTGTTCTCCAGCTAGTAACACTTTGGCAAAAACTTACGTCCACAGGCTCCACAGCAGTACGCAATGCAGTTGAGCAGGTTTTCTACATATGTATGCTGTACATACGCAAATAATGGTGGTGTAGACTACATGGAGCATGCCACTCCTCCTATTTTCATGTCTTCATAATAAATACAGTACCATCACTGTACGTTCTTTCACATATTGCGCCTCGGTGGCCGGCCGCGCCAAGAGCGGGGTTTTGGTTTCTACTGCAAGGCTCTTCTTTCATATTTCTGTCATGTGGGTGCATAGTCTACTTCCTGCGTGGTACGAAGGGAGGGTTCAACTCTATTTTGCAGAGATAAGAGAGAGGTAGAGAGACATCACCAGCGAAAGCATGTACTGGTACGATTGTACGATGGACCGGGAGACCGGAACCGGAAGCGGGAGCGGGGGGCACAACATCTGGGTATTTTTCACTACCCACCTGTGGTTCCCTGTTTGCGACCCCCCGCCTCATGAACTTGACTCTGCAGTGGACACTTCATAGCTCTCTCCTTCCAAAGACCGACAATGTCCATGGGACTGCGGAGGTCTTTCCTGGTCTTGGCAATGGCATGGACATTATCTTTGGCGAGGCTTACGAATGCCACCATCGCGTGAGTGGAAGAGCGCCTGTCACTGCTACTCTGACTGTACACCTGTTGTCTGTGTTTTCTTGTCTCGTGGGATGTTGTTGTAGTAGCATACCTACATATGCATACAGAGGCAAAACTATGCGTACAAGTACAGTATGGAGCTATTTTGCCCCCGGACAAATCACAAGTGTAGCTACAGTATGCACATGTATTTTGGCCATGACTCAAGTGTTGTGCACGAACACGGAAAAAACGACGAAAAGGGGGCGCTGTTATATGTGGTACACAGATAGATTTACACATGTACTCCTGTTTCCCTAGTGTTTTGCATTTTGAACCTCTACTCTAGTCTACTGATATCACCTGCCAGGTCCACGCGTTGTTAGTGGCACACCTCTCCGCTGCTGCTGCTGCTGCTGCTGCTGCCGTGCAGGCGAGAACGTGCGGATGACTTGTGTGTGTAGGTTGTGCCAACTGCTGTAGAATAGAGTCACGACGGTGTTCGCTGAGGTCACGGCATGAATCGCGTCCGTCCTAGGAAACCAGATGGTTCCCACGTTTTCCCGCAATGGTTCGGGAGGCACTAAGGACACACAGGATTCAAGAGTTGTATCCCAGAGAGCACGAGTTAAAACTTCCGGACACGTTCCTGATTGTCGAGACAGCTCCGGTTATTTTCGGAATAGAACAAACAGCATCGAGGAGACACCCGTCCTCTTCTCATATGGCAGGAAGGAGTACCAGCCTTAGATAATTACATACCAAGTGGTTTGGTCCTTGGGAAAGGAAAAGGTAAGGGTCGCTTGACGCTCTTGCTCCACGGTTGTGGGAAAAGGGGAAAGTTGCTTGTTTTGACTGAAAGAAGGTTTGAGCTGAAGGTACAGATCCAACTTTCAGCTTTGGGGGCACGCAGAGCAGACAATTCTGATTGTATGATGGGGTATGCCTCCTGGCATCCCACATCCTATGCTATTTATTTCGTGCTAGCAGCATCATTCCTTAACAGTAGGCGAAGTCGCCGCGGTACAAGTGCTTCTTCTTGCCGGCCCCGATCATGTCGTGCAATTCCACGACTTGTCGCATGCACTTGACGCACGGGTCCTTGCAGTCGTCGGGACAGCTCTTGCAGATGCACCGGGCTCTGCCACCCTTGACGCCGTGCGCTCTTATGGGATTGCCGTTCCGGGTCTCGGCTCCGAGAGGGTCGAACAGACGGCCGTAGTGCTGGACCCGGAACCCGTTTATCGTCCGGCGGCAGAAGCACGGGAAAAGCTTTGTTGATTACGTCCGGCCCGTGGGCGCACCCAGCTGAGGGAAACATGCAGCACGCAGTTGTGGCAAACGAACCGCACAATTTGATATCGTTGTTATTGCGTGAGATGCGGCGCTAAATGTATACCGGATCGAAACGGACCAAGCTTGGCGATGGCCCTTGGTTTACCGCGTTTTTTCTTCCGACTCGTGAACATCAAATCGTGAGAGTTGCGTCGAAGGCCGAGACCGGCGTTTTGAGACTCGATCAGTCAAGGAGGACGGTGTTCGAATGCGAAACACAAGTGTGTCCTTCCGGTAAAGAGACTGGAGCTTAGACTTAGGCCCCACGAGAATGGCGTCGCGCCGTGTTCAGTCTATCGCCTTGCCGATTTGGTTGCTCTTCCTACAGAAGTTCACATGAATGCAGGAGTCGGACAGCGACATGCTGCTCACTGCGCTGCACTGCACCGCATATGATAGGATGATTACATGTGCGTCCGCTCTCCTCGCCACAACACGTTGGCGTAGCAATAACATCGTGCAGGCACACCTCCTCTGAATCCGTTGACGTGCTGTTTCCTGGCCAGATGGACACTGAAACCCCGCCAGCTGTTGGATTACGGTAACATGCTCGGAGCTCTGCAGCAAGCGAGCCGGCCACCACTTGCAAAACCGTCATCATCGCCGTCAATGAACCGGTCACCATCGCGCAGTTCAACGAGTTTGCATGGCACGGCAGCAGACGTTTTCGACAGAATGGGCTGGAGCGGCAGCAAAGGGAGATCAACTCTCTTCGTGGGCAGGATGTCATTCACCTCTCTAGGCACAAGGGAGCGTCGTGGCGTTAGAAGCATTGCGGAGCGCATCGTGGTAGTGCGAAGAAGTGTTGATCGACAGGTGTGGATCGTAGATGCTCTGCTGTTATCTTTTGTTCGTCATCTCAACAACAGGCTCTCTCTCTCATCTAGGCTAGTGCTGCCCCTGTGATTGCATAATACGCGGCTCGTGCCATCATGCCACGTCCAGGGCAACCCAAACCATGCAGCCAGTTAGTTCCATCTACCCCTCGTTGGCACAAAAAGCTATCACCATGCTTGCAGGCGTTCGTTCTTTCCAACTGAGTTGGGTTCCATGAAGACCGGATTTTGTGTCCGGCAAAACTTCGACCCCATGCTATTTCCTGCGCTTTCCGCCAAGGGCTTGGTAACGATGGCGCAGCCTAGGAAAAAGTTACCCGAGCGATCGGTGGACGTCTTCTGCCAAAAGTGCCGGACTCAGCTCTACAAGTGAGTGTGTTCTGGCGTCAAGTCTCCGCTTTCTGTGCTGGGCTAAGAGGAAGACTTGGGAACGCCCGTCTCCTTCTCTAAATCCGAGATACAGCCGCACTCACTTTATACGGTGGCCCTTTGGGTGCGTCATCATGGCGCTAGGAGATGTATCCTTCTTCTGGGGGGGTTAATGCCGACGGCAATGTCGTGACGGCGTTTCTCTTCGTACGAGAACCAGCTCGGCAAGGATGGTCATTGTGTGCCCCGTTGTGGTGACTGATGGTCTCATCGCTAGACTCAAGACTCTCGTATCCGGAAGTGACGGGCTGCCGTATCTCGGATTTCCCGATATTTATTCCGATCGTTCCACGGCCAAAGACACCCTGGTCAAAGTGCGATCGAGCACTCAAGTAGATTGCTTTTTGCATCTACGGGTGTATCCGAAAGCTGAGATACTTCGATATCCAAGGCATGTGGTATGCGCTTCGCAGGCATGGTGTCTGCATGTCTGCCCCCTTCTAGACCGCGCACAGAGTATCGGATCTTTCGAGGTCGGTTTGGGGATAAGTGGAGACCCCCAGTTATGCGAAGATTTCGGATAGGGTTAAGTTTCAACCCAAACCCTAAACCTCTAACCCTAAGTGTCTTTGTAGAGCATTACACAGGATTGATGTGTCAGAATTCCGTAGAGTGTTGAATACACCAAGGGTGAAATGCCTGCTCGTGGCTGCTCGTTGAACAAGATACTGTATGTTCCATTGGCAAGGAACACTTTTCACTTTCGGTGTTCCCCCTTGGCAGTCCGATTGTTCAGTTACATGTAGTCGTTGTTTTTCAAACTGTTTCATCACACAGATACAAAAAGGGAGGGAAAGGATCTCTGGTAAAGTGTTACAAGGAGCGCATCGTGGAAGACTTCACTGACGGAAAGCTGGAGTGTCCCAACTGTGGGCAGCTTTTTGCGAGGGACACCATGGTCCACGGGAGACCAGCCTTTAAGATGATCGGCGGCAAGGTTTATCAGAAGAAGTGACGCGGCGCTAAGCCTCGCCTTAGACACGGCATACTTCAGCCAGTTTCACTCTACTGTATATACTGGTTTGTTGTTGTAAACCACCATGTATGTGTTGCGCACGTCGATCAGATTGTTTTAGATCATACTGCATGCGGAGGCCTGTAACTTCCTGGAACGCTGTGCATGGTGATATCCATTGGATTACAATATATTGTGCCAGATCATCTAGCAACGTCAGTGAACACGAGTGGAAAGTGAACTTGCCACTGCAGACATCCACATCGACACATAGCATGGCGTTGAACTATGGTTCCCCCCCGCAGTGGACAAGCGTTGTCCCACCATCAGCTCGAACCTACATACGGTAGGCTTCTTTGGCCTCTAGCGTTATACTCAGTAGCAGTACAAACGCTTTTTGTCTGATTGCTTGTGGACACGCGTAGGTGCGTTGAAGACAAGATTATGGCTCGCCCGTTGGTTGTTGGGCTTCCGCCTGCTTTCTGCCTGGCCGAAGTCAGAAGGACAAACCCGCCCCCTGGGGATCGACTTTCCACGCTCGATATATACCACACAGTAGCAAGGGTTGGGGTCCTCATTGGTTGGTACCGTTGCAGGGATGCGGGTATGGTGAAGGAGAAGCTATAGTTTTGTTGTCGTAGACGCCAACACCTGGCGGTTATTGTATAACGGATTATGTAATGGTAGAAACATGCATCGTTGTTAGAGAACAGGATACCGGGGGTGACGAACAACAGACCTCGCGCACGCTGTAGAGAGAAGTCCGTGTAGACTGTTGCGCTTGAATGCGCGAGTGACGATTCGCGGAGTGCGTGAGTATGCCGAAGAATTAAACCGCTGGCCCACAATGACAACGTGTGTCTTGTCCCACCGACTCATCCATCCACTTGTCTTCCGAAGGTGGAGGAACGAAGAACGAAGAGTCGTGATTCCATTTCTAGAAACGGTTTTGAATTGGTCATGGTCGCCCCGGTGGCCTAGGGGAGCCCCTCTCAACTTTCTGACCCCCACGGAGTTCAGTCATCGGCGCTGAGACGCGCAAGTAGTGCTTCTGCAAGAAGCAATGTGAAATCACGGTCGATGCTGAAATACATACAAGTACAATTTTTCTCATGCGCCCAATTTTTTTCATGCCCAACACTCTTGTCTAAAATAGTAACTCAAATTTTGTCCGGAATGTACCCATCTCACGACCCTCGTATTTTGCGCCGAAAGTTCTAAGTGCACTGTGTGCGGTATGTGCTGTTCTCACATTCTACGATGGTATGATTTTCCCCTTGCGCTTCACGGGTAGATCTTCCAACGTTGGTTTTTACGAGTTCGGGCTGACAGGCAAGGCTTTTTACGTCTTGAATGTACGACGCAAACGCAATACTTCTTGGTCTATGCTTCCAGCACGGCAACGTCGTGGATGAATTGCAGTGGGGGGGCGTTAATATCACCGGTTGATTAACGCCGGTGTTCCTGTATAGCGCCGGTGAAAATGCTGGGTACAGACTGAATCACCAAGATACTATTTACATTGAATAGCGCCGGTCCCTCCGAATACTGTAGCTGCTATCGATGCGCCGGGCACATACGGTCGTTGTTGAGGGCCCTCCACTGTCGATGTTGTGCCGCTGGTGGTTGGTGCAATGCGTCATTCAGTTTGTGCCTCCAGGATATTTGGTACAAAAGCGATGCGCACCTCCATCGACGCTGGCCTGGGTGAAAACAGCGTTCGGTGATCTGCCCTGTTCTAACGATGCCAAATTTTTGGAGGGGAACGGTCATGCCATTCCTGCTCCAACTACGAAATCCCTACCATCATTTTTTGCTCGTGGGGATGGTAAATTTGACAAAGGGAAATAGACAAAGGTACCTCTCGGACACACTGGGTACTCGAAAACATGGATGGCGGAGGCCACGCGAGGGGCCCCTCAAAAACGAAATTTCCCATGGCTGGAAAACATGGAGTAAGGCCCATCCATACCATGAACAGCGCCAATTCTTGCGGACTGGCAAGTCTTCACCCACACGCCACCGCGTTGCACAAGTCGTCAAAAGGTTGCCCGATGTCGTCCGAACTCTCCGATGTGTAGCCACCACAGAAATCTACTTCATGTATACACAGCATACGTAGATTGTGACCCACTTGGGACTCACTTCTTGTCCGTTATTTTTCATTCGAAACGGTCGTCCGTGCGGTGACGTAGAAGGACGACTATTTTTCGAATGAACAAAAATCGGACAAAGGTGGGCATCTGGGACAAAAGTGGGTCAGGTGTGGAGGACGATTTTCCGAATGACAAAAACGGACAAAGAAAGGTTGAATATCACCGATACGACAAATATCACTTTCAGTACAGAGCACTAGGGAAGGGGTCGCTGGCAAGCGCCGCGGAGATGTATACTGGCAAGCCCAGTCGATGCTGGTCCACGTACTCCAAATACCTACCAAGAACGCATCCTCCTTCGACAACAATCACCAAAGAATCAATTCGAACATTCGAAAAACAGCAACACAAATCTCTAGACACCCAAGGGTATGACGATTTATCACGGCACGATTGTGGCAGGAAAACGGCGGCACACGCGCGGCCAGTCGATCTTTACGAAGCCCTCAACGCCAACGCCCCCGTTCACAGTAGCACAGCCTGTGCAACCCCCCAGCCCAGGTGTGCAGCGTGCAGCCGCGACAGCTCACCCACCGACTTGTGATTCGCGGCAATGCATCCCGTACCGGTTTCGCGGTAGGCTCCCACGGGCGATATTGTCAAGACTACCAAACGGCAGGCAAACTTTGAGTGTATACTAAATCTTAGACGACAGCTTAAAAAAAGGAAAAAGTTCACTCTCGCAGACAAGCATCGCAACTGTTGTAGAACCAAAAGAAGTAAAAGCCTCGACAAGGGTCGCCCAAACGCTCACACATCTACACCAACACCGCAGCAGCATTCTATTCGGCCGCAACAAGCAATGACACAACGATACCGGGGGGCTGAACGCACACAATATCCACCATCGCTGCTATGCATACCCATATGGTACACACTACCTTCGCCGCGCAGGCTAAGGCGCTCCAATTGTGCAAAGTTTCTCATGAAGGGGGCTCGGCAATCAAAAGTGCGATTCACTCCCTTGGAATACAACGGGTCTCCATAAACCTTCGGCGGGCGTCCTTTGTTCATCGCTCTTCGGTATACATGTATTACAAGACCAACGTGACCTTGTTCAATCTATTAAATTACTGGTGAGACCAGTTGCGAATGACCGCACTGAAGCATCACTCCCAAAACTAGCCCTTCGTAAAAGAAAAGGCCTACTTCAGTTTCGAAACGACACCAGATCACGAGCTCCCACCCGCACGGTTGAACTCATGTACGAACGACTCTATCGCCCCCGTAGGGACCAAACATCTATTGCTGTCGCCGATTTACATTGCCTCAAGTCCGCACCAAGATCATTGTCAAGCATTGCCTCTCCGATGCAAAATCAGCGACGTCTCGCGTTCCCCGTGTATATCACGAAGAGCTGTTCTGGGTTCGCGGATGCTCGCTTCGTAGCGGCTACTCCAGGACCTAACGGTCCACAATCACTATCGCCGTGTGTCTGCGCCTGTATCTCGCAGCAGCCCAAGAGCGAGAGCGCGCGAGAAGAAAACCAAGTGGTTTTCCCGAAGTGTTTTTCCATTCGAGAGACTCCGTGGCGCGCGCTTGAATATCGTATTCTCCCACTAGGGGAAAGGCTGGCCGCAAAACGCGTGCGAAAGGCTTGCCGCTAAAACGCGTGCATGCGCCCCCACTGCGAAGAGCCGTCGCCCTTCCGCTCAACAATTACAAGCATTAAAGTTGCGTCTGCTTGAAGGCCACCGTCAGTTACACCACTCGATCGAATGGCTTGTCTCTATGACGAGCCGCTTCATTCAGCAAAGTGCAAGAGAGCAGGCGGTGCAAACAGCACAAGCCTCTGGCGACCAACACCTGCTGCAGACTTGGTCCCCAGCGACACCAACGAATGTTGCTGCAACATCGAATCGTATCCATGATCGATTCCATAGCCATCTTCAATCTCGTCGAAACCGCCCATTGTCAACGCTTGCCGACGGCACCTTGAGAAACTGATGGGCATGTGACAAGTTCACCGTTCATGGCTGCATCGATCCAGTTGCAGAGGCGACGGTGCCTTTTCCTGCGGAGGATAGAGCATTGAACGAATTGCAAGCAGCTGCGTCTTGTGGACCAATCGGAAAACGTGTCGTCGGCAGCTGGTTCTGTCCGGCACGCCAAAGCAAGCCGAGGCGAGATACACTTGCATGGTACATGTTTGCATGGTACGTGATTGCATGGTACATGATTGCATGGTACATGTTTGCATGGCACATGTTGCATAGTACATGTTGCACGGTACATGTCACATGGTACATATTTCATGGTACGTGTCACATGGTAAATTCTGCTTCGTACAGGTGTCCCCCTTCACGCCGGTAAACTTGCAGCAACTGTCACGAGAAGCCCACGTCTACCCAGGAATGCTTGTGTTGTGAAAAGCTCGAAAGTCCTACCTACGGCCTGCGACGACCGCACCCAACAATGCAGCATCAGAGAAGGTGATCGTCGCAGCAGCACGCCTTGCGACTACTTAAACGACGGCTGCATTTAGGTCGCGATAGGCTCTGAAAGGAGAACGAGGTAAGCACGAGCTGGGAGAAAACTCCACGTGCGAACACAGTCAACACACGCGGCAAAAAACGGAACGGCTCAGATGCTGCCCAAGTGAACGCATTCCACGACGACGGTGTTGCCAGGAAGAACAAATTAACCGAAAACTAACTTTTAACGTGTAAGCTCCGTGCTCTCTACCCCTCACCACGAGCGGACTGTGCCACGATCGCGGAAGCGACAGCCTTCTGGTGCTGCTCCATTCTCTCCAACAAGTCCCAGTCAACGGTCTGCTTCTTCTGCCACTGTCGAGCTATCGCCGCCTTGATCTTCGCCAGCAGCTGCAACAAAGGCAGCACACGAGGCAAAGCCGACAACAGCATCATCCCCCGCCTCGGTCTGCGGCACTGGCCACAACCTGTTGGACACCATCCTCATTGAGTGCTTACACATACCGTCCAAGAGAAAACATGATGTAAAACACTCAACCAATCACAACCGTTCCAGCTTGATTTCACAACTCACGGTGGCATCCACGCTAACACGACTGTCCTCAGAGCACAGCTCCGGAGCGCCAAGGCCGTCAGAAATGAATGCAACTCTTGTGTGAACGACTCTGCGGAAGGCAAAGGCGCAACAACAAGGCTTGTACAAACAACGACACGTTGAGAACCTACACCCAACAATCTATAGCCGCAGCAACAGACAACGGCAAGGCCAGAATGTGCTTGCAGCTGCCAGCGTCGATGCGGACGCGATACCATTGTGAGCGGTGCCGACACCCATCGCGCTCCATCCGCATCTCATCTCGTGTCTCACCTGCGGTAATCGAGCCGGAGCACAAGCCTCCACGATACCTTGCGGCGTCGTCCGCAGGCACATCGCACGGCTCATCTCCCTGCGCAGCAACAGGGTTAGCGAAAGCCGTGAACGTACCACACGGACGGTTACGCTATAATATAATAGTGGCACAGGTTCAAAGTAATTGGTGTAAATGAATTACGTCACCGTACACCATTTCACAAAAATAGTGGCAAACGTTGACAGAAACTTGGTGTGGATAAGATACGTCCGCCTGGTTCCGGATGGGCAAAGAATACGGATGGGTTTAGAAACTATCTTGGGGGTCTATCTCCACAGAACGAGCCCCGTCTAGTGCAAAGCATGACGAATTCCTATTCGTTGCTTGCACCGGGACGGGACGAAACAAACCGCAAACCGCCCGCCGTCGTGCCTGACGCCATCGTGACAGTTCATACGGGAAGCACGCAGGTCGTTTACACCCACCATTCCTCCGAGGCCGTGGTAAAACAACTACGGTCGTGTGTGTGTCCGGCCGCATTGTTGCCATCACGCGAGCGACATATTCACACAGTTCAAGTACCTCGCAGCAGTGGAACACACACGTGCACGATGTTTGTGTGGGTTTGCTTGGCACTCACCGTATTCGATTGACGCCCTCCATCCGTTGTGTTGTAAACCACGGTTGAAAGTTTGGGCTGTCCATGAAACGACGGTACAGGGTTTCCCACTGTACGTGCACGAACGCCTGCATGACAAGTGAGGGGCGGGGAACAAGACGAAACGAAACGTGCCGGGCGATGTTGCCTCAAAAGTCGTGACATCGCCTGCCTGCAACTCACCCACTTCGTACACGCAGTGGCACAATCGGCCTCTCCAATGTTCGGACATATGCATGAACATACAAAATTTTCCTGCCTGCTCCGTGAGTGAAATCACAGCTAGACACCGACACAAATCACCAATAGCCACGTCTGACCAACCACCAACGCAAACACGCAGACAGTCAAAAGAAACAAGGTGTAACTTCCTGGGAGACAAGATGTACCTTCGGAAACAAGGTGTCCTTCGTGGAGACGAGGTGTATACCTTCGAACACAAGGTGTACCTTCTTCGAAACGTGGTGTACCTCTTGGGAATAACGTGTACCTTCATGGGAACAAGGTTTACCTTAATGACAAGATTTACCGTACCTTAGGGGGTCCCGCCACGAACATTTCGGTGAGGAACTCTTCTTGGTCGAAGCGAGGTAGCAGCAACTCCGCCTCGGTGTACACGGACAACCTTCCCAAAGCCTGGGCAGACAGACCAAACACATAAATTTGATCGGAGTTTGGTGACGCCATTCGAGGCAAGTGCGGAGGTAAACGAGAACATAGCCAGTGCATTTGCAGTGCAAGCGTAGTGGTTCGGGCGAGAGCCCGCACACAAAGGGCACTCACCAAGTAAGTTGATGCTAACGAAACCCACAACAGAAAATGAAAAGACATCCGAATGTCCTGTTGCCGGTGCCGTGGCTGTCACAAGTGATGAGCTCGTGATGAGCTCCCAATCCTTTCTCACCTCCCAACCAGAAATCCACATACCGCATCGCTCCAAGCACCAAAACCTTCATACCGTGACCGCGGGTACCATCAGTGTTCACATGTCAGCAACCTAAAAATCGGACGCCAGGCAAGGCAGCACTCACCAAAGCCTGCCATGCCGACAGAGCCTGTGGTGGTCTTGCTCTCCGAAAGTACTGGTCGTACGGTGCCAGAAACGACCTGCGGAAAACGAAGCAGAAACGCCGCATCGTAGGTATCGTAGATGTCATACGCATGAAATACCATGACGTCACATCTTCAGTGGGCACATCTGCACTCGTCGCCTTGCCTTACCCTGCTGCATCGAAGGCAAAATGTATCGTGAGTAGTGGTACCGGTAAGGTCGTCGAAACCGTCATGCTGCATCGCATACCTGGAATGCCAAACCCACGCAGGTATGTACAAACATTGCATACCACGCCCAAAACGGACATTAACAACGGACTAGCAAATCGATTACTTTTCCAGCAAATGGACGGCTCGAACTAGAGTGACGAAGTTGGGCATAGGGAGTGAATGGGCTAACGCTGAAAAGGCACAAAGGTACGGCGTTCGAAGACAGCAAGTCGAAACAGGTACGTGACGTCAAGTGAAATCTTCCTGGCATGACGGCAAATCGTTCGAGACACAAAAGTAGGACCACAAACACGGCAAAACATACAGGCCGGCAGTGACATGCTATCAGCTGGCCTTGTGCCGCAACTATCACGGCCAAAACGCCGTTTTTTCAAGGGGAGATCTCCTCTTAATATCCGGCGAAACACACAAGGTTAATCGATTGTCGTACGCTGTAGTGGAAGCACGGTACAATAATCGGCACACCAGTCTCCCCGTAAGGAACACTGCCAAAAGTTTGCGGTATGAGTTTCCCGCAAAGATCCAACCACCGTACCGCGCTACCAACGCCGCTATATCTTCCATGAGAAATATGCATAAAGCTGATGGAGCCACTCTCCAATACAATTAGTACCCGCACGTAACAAAGAATCTTGACGTTGATTAATTTTGAAAACAAACGCAAGAGTGCCAGAAAATGCACAAGAGGCATACAAGACCAGTCGGAAGGAGTGGCGAAAAACAGAAATCGTAGGTTCTCGCACAAGGCGGCTGTAGAGGCTGCTCTACACATACATTTCACGCGTCTACCTCCATACGCCTCCTTTGAAATCAAGATGAAATTCACAACATTCTAAATTCAAGCCAAAAGAGCCAAAATGGCAGGCGCTCAAACAAGGTCGGGTTTGCACTAAGTTCTATGCATTCTACTTATACCACTTGGAGGACACCCTAAGCAGCCGGGGGGGTGTATTAGCGCCCTCAGATCTGCATCTTTGGTGGTGATATCGAGGGTCGTAAGAGCGGCCTACCATCTCCGCACATTAGACGGACATCCTGTGTCTTGTACGGCTTGTGCTCGCCGCCACTGACCCCAATCCCCTGAACTATGGGTTGACTGCAGTAGCTGATGACACTAACT
Organism: Ectocarpus siliculosus; assembly: GCA_000310025.1. NCBI lineage: Eukaryota > Phaeophyceae > Ectocarpales > Ectocarpaceae > Ectocarpus > Ectocarpus siliculosus. The sequence continues at coordinate 4,478,705 of FN649750.1, read as the reverse complement.
ACTGCTGACGACCCTCCATTCAGGGGTTTATGGTCCGTCGGCCAGTTCCGGCGCAGATTTCGGACTGTGCTCAAGAGTCTGCTGCGACCTTCGGTATTTCAGCTCCAGTAGCAAACCTGAACGTGCCAGCGCACAGAACGCCTCTTCATGCTGTCCTCTACTGGTAGCAGTAGAATGCAGAATGCTTTCCTTTCTAATATTGGATTTACGACATGAAATAGAGCCACCAAGGTCAAAATAGCTAGTTCTTCGATCCCTTCTCAAGAAATTGAGCCTAGAAAAGGCGCAAAATCTAACAAATTGAGCACCATTTCGTGCGCTTGGATAGGAACCCCCATACAAAAACCTAGTTAGCGGCCATTCGTAGCGTAAACCTAGGAATTACAGTAAGAGCCCCAGCCTCGGTCAAAACCAGAGGGTTTCTGTTCTGAAGTGCAGGCGCTACCTGTACATAGTACATACCGCGTCAGGTCCGCAAAATGTCTCCTCAGGATGATGTCGTTGATGGCTCGGAGGCTGTCCTTCCACTGGCCCTTGGTCTCGGGCCCGCCCTTGGCGTTGTTGGCCGCCTCCGCCGCCGCCGCAACGACGCCGGCGATGGGCGTCGGCGGCTGTCCGCCCTGGGCGGAGTTAGAGGCCGCGGCTGCCGCTGCTGCCGCTACCGTTGCCGGGTTGAAGGGGCTACTCGGGTCCACGAGGCGGGACAATACCGCAACGTCGGGGACCATAACCTGAAAAAAACGGGGGGTAAGCATGGCCCCGATCGATGGCAGAAAGCGATGGGAAGCCGCCCAGCACACGGCGCGTGTGACCGTCGGTGCCACCTTGTGAAGCTAGACTCACACGAAGGGGTGTCATCGCCACAGTAGAAAAAAATAAGGGATCACCACCGGCACTCCCCTTGAATGCAGAGACCCTCTGTCGGAGTTCTGATGAGAATCAGGGCAGCTGGACTGGGAAATTCCAATACCGATCATGAAGAAACCTTGAACAAACGAAAAATGCGGAGTTTCCGAGTCTCGGCAACACTTGAAAACCAAGCGGCAACGAGACCGCCACCTCCTTGCCTTGCTCGCCATGCTACTAATACCGTCCTCTTAACTCTTGCCCCCGGCAACAACAAAATAGTCCCGGGATCATTCCGCAGGGGAGTCTGCTAACAGGACATACCACGAAACGAGAAATCTAGCATGGAAGACCAGTACCACACAAAAAATGATGCCTCCAAGCGGTCGGCGCGCCGTACCCCCTATTCTTCACCAAAACAGCTGGGAACTGCGAGGTCTGCGGCCTTAACGGCATGCACAGCTATGAGCACACACACACACACACACGTATGCGTACACCCCCCCACCCCCACAGCCCGTACCATGAGCAGCAAGCAAGGTCTCAAGGTCTAAAGATCTCTCACCGGTTGCTGCCTTGCCACGATGATGGGCTCGTTAGGCCTGTCGTCTTGCCCAACCACCTGGTCGAGGCTTGCCCCCGCGCGCACGACCTGAACGCGGACGGGGGCGGGACGCGGGGACGCCAGCCCCTCCTTTGCGGGCGTCGGACAGTTGCGGTTTCTGCATCGCGGGAGAACAAGAAACACGGGCCAGCCAGGCAGCGTTGCCACCGTGGTGGGGGGGCACCGTGCAGCACGTGAGGGGGAGAAGAGACGCGATCGATTCCAGGGGGGGCGTGTGGTGAGGCATAAGGGCGCAGGGGGAGATACTTCGGGTCGAGAGGAGTGGCAAAGACTAAAAGTGTAATAATGGACGTCCAGACCAGAAAGAATTCGATACATCAAAGACTCCTTCCCAATGCGCTCCAGTATCTCCCCAACAGAGGGGAAACCAACATAACAAAATAACGGCATGACCCGTCTTCGTTGGCGCTGACGCTACGGCCATTCTAGCACACTTCGTCATTCATGCAAGAGATACGGGTATCGTCCGGTGCAGACAGCAGCGAGCGGTCAATACAGAGCTGCGAGCTGTCAATAGGGAACAACCCATCTTCGTGGTCGCTGTTTAGACGTTCTATGCGTACGAATGTTGACACTCGACACCTTCTACCAACACTACCGGGTGTGCTGGATCTCGCAGGACTCGTGCCCGGAATCAGCCCGCGGCCACACGAAAAAAAATGCACGCTGTACTTGTAGTCACCCCAATCGTGCAACTCTTGCGCCAAGGTGCGTGCGCATCCAAGCGCGCCGTTGAGGCTTATCGCCGCGTCTTATCTTGGTCTCACTTGGGACTGCCGCAGGGGGCTTCCTCAGAGAGGTTTTTCTGAAGCTTGTGGAACCCAGCCTTGCCGGCGGTGGGGCTTCTGCCAGGCGCTCCAGGCAGCACGATCGCGTTCGGCCACCTGTTCGGGGGAAGGATCCATTCCGAGGAAAACGGGAAATCACACGGATTATTCCACGGGTCGCTGAATGATAAGGACCAAACATATTCCGTCGCATATCTTGAACTCAATAGTCCATTCATAATACGGAGTCTTTTATTCCGTTGCTAATGTACTTAGTCCATTCCATGGTTCCCACAGCAACACCACTCATTCGTTCGTTGCCCAGTTCTTTTCATGGTTCGTTTCATGGTACGTGGCAAATGTCAAGGGTCGGTACTTTCCAAGTTTCAAGCCATGGGTTGATGCAGCGGTTTGGTTTCAAAAGATGCTTCAAATTGCGGGTGGTGGTGAACGACTCGGTGGAGACTTGACGACGGTTGCAGAGACGAGAGAGTTACTGGCAAATGGCCATACGAGCGTTTCGACGCTGGGTGCATCTGCAATAGCAGCAGCCACTCACCACTCATCCCCTCCACACCCAACACCCTCAATCAGCACAACGCAACAGTTCTAGAATTGACCTGAAGGCTACGATTGCCTGAAACAAAGGGAATTGCAGTTTAACAGCACAACCGCACGAAAAAAAAATATATCTTTCTAAGAACGAAAATGCAATCGAATGTCGTATATACCTTACCTTGACAAGGTCCTGAGGAAGATCGGATTAATAACGCCTAGCAGGAGGCTAGGAAACCCGCCCCCGGCGCCCGCCGCAGACCCTGCCGCGGGTACGCCTAGAACCGAGGACCTGGGAAGCGAAAAGGAACATATGGGCCAATCACAACCTCCTAGAGGTTAGGCCTGGCACCCTAACTTGCACACCGGGTGCTTGGAGGCATCCCAAATCATTGTTCCCGTAGACAAGGTATCCATTAGGCCAGTATTGGTGGACAGTGGAAGTGTTTCCGACCGCTCTTTGTCTCACTACTCCCCCCTTACGCCGCCAGCATCAATCAATGCAGCCAATATAAATTACGAACGTCGTTGTGGAAAATAGGTGCCATGTGCAGCAGCAGGCGACACCACACCATGCACTTTCGTGAGGGGCGTCACGCATCTTCGGAGGGGTGCCTCATGAACTCGGACGAATCACATGCTAATTTTGTCACCGAAAACTAAATACGCCCGTCGGCTCAACCACTTGCGCTACCTCACATTGAAGGACGCGCAACCCACGGTCTGATCGGTGGCAGTCAGACCTGAACCAACTGCTGTTAACCCACGGACGAGGACACAACAAAAAAGCAACCACGAAAATACATACGCCTGAAAACCACAAAAAAACACGTCAACAGAAAAAGATGCGTTCAGAAACCGCCAACCATCAACAAAAAGTATACAACCGGCACAATGCCATGGTATCATACCATGAAAAAGTATACCTGCGATAAATATAACTTTTCATGAAAAAGTAATATTATCATTGTAGGCTGCTTGCTTGCTTGCTTGTTTGCTTACCCCCACATCTGCTGCTTGCTGACTTTGTCGTGGGCGGCGACGATCTCACGGTAGTCCGGGTCGAAGGTAGTGAAGTGCGGCCGGAAGTCCCCTCCGTAGTACACCGGGGAAGCGAGGCTCACCTGTCCCACCCGCAAGAAAAACGCCACGCGTACCGCAGGCATTGAAAGCACGAGAAAATCAGACTTTTGCACGCTTTCTCAGGAGACAACGATCGGTCGGTTGGGACTCACAACCCTCTTGAGACGTGGTATACAAGAACACCCTATTTCCGAACAGCAATGAGAGCGAAAGCTAACCAGCCGAGAGTGGCCGACGATTGGCGAGGACCATCCCAAGAGTGGCCGCCGAGAAACCGTACCATCCTAGAATGTCCGCCGTTGACGAGGCCCGATAAGCCACGGCGACACCGCGAGGCGCAGCGGAAATTTTGGATAAATACCGTACAATTCAAGAATGGTCGCCCCATGACGGCGCCCCAGATCAACTACGGACATACGGCAAGCGTAGACAAGAATATGGACTAAAACCGTACCATGCCACGAAAGGCCAACGACGACGACGCCCAAGAAGCCACGACCACACCGCGAGAAAAACCGTACAATCCAAGAAGGGTCGACGACGACGACGACGCCCAATAAATCACGGCTACAAGCAAAGTCGCAGATGAAAACATGGGCACAAACCGTACCACAAACCACCCCAAGAACGGTCGCTGACGCCGACGCCCCATGAACTACGGCTACTTCGGCAAGGCGAAGTATGGATACGAACCGCGGTGCATACCATCATACCATCCCAACAATGGTCGCCGACGCCGACGCCCCATATACTATGGCTACGGCTACACGGCAAGGCCAAGACAAAAAACATATGGACCAAAACCGTGGTTACGTACCATCCCAAGAATCGCCGCCGACGACGCCCCCACGCTAGACCCCAGCACGAGGGTCGGCCCCCCCGTGAGCACCAGCTCCCACAAGAGCCACAGGTGCTCGACAAGCTTCTTGCCGAAGATGCTGTACAGCCCGATGCTCTGGAAGAGGCCCTGCTTGGCTCTAAAGCGGGCTTCGTCCGCCAGGAGCATCTCGGCGAAGGGTGAACGGCCTGCTCGCAAGTTGCTGTTGGGCCGAATGGTTGGATGGTTGGGTCGAATGGTTGGAGGGTTGGGCCGAAGGGGTTTTCATAGCGGGGAAAGAGAGTGAGACGGCCAACACTTGGTGAAGGTGATGACGTGCTACCTCGGGATGTTGAAATTCGCACTCGGCATCCGTACAAGTGCCTGGGTTTGTAGGATGTACCGTGTGCATAGGTCTGCAAAACCGTGAGACAGGGAGGTGCCATGGGTGAATGGGTTGCGGCGCGTGAGTGCTGGAACGGAGTGAGAGAGTTCACGACTTGAAAACCAACGAGAGGAAACAGCCAATCTGCCGTCATGCGGTATCGCGCACACAACCTCGGTGGACAAACAACGGCAGCACCTCCGGGTTGGCACAGGGATACGGAAGGTTTCGAGCAATGAGGGTTCCCACCAACGGAAAAAAAAACGTTCTCGCGTCAATTGTCAAGCACGGCAGCTGTTCAACCTTTTACAAATACAAGCGAAACAGGCGCCCACGGCCAAAACAGGAGGTTTGTTTCTTGATCCGTCGTGGCAAGCAACTGCTGCTATTCCGCACGGAAAACCAGGGGGGTAAGGCGGACAAGAATGAGCAACGATAGTAATACAACAGATCGCCCGGTACAGCAGCATGTCCGCATCCGGCCCAAGCACCTATAATTGTACGTGAGGACAATCGAACCACCAAGGCCGACAGAGCAACACGACGCCGACAGTGCGGGGCGCTGCTGTCACAGTAGGACTTCAGTCCGTACCTACTTTGGCAAGTCGCGACAAAAGCGATATCGCACGCTACGGTACGGCCCACTACACCAGCGTGTCGCGTGCAATTGACACAGTCCTACCTCTTCGAGTCTTGCTGCAAAACACGCGAAATGATGGCCACCGGGCGGCACGGCGAAGTGACCACATTGTACACACATGTTGTACACACCTGGCGGTGCGGTGAATCTGGACGTTCCTGTTATCCGGGCTGCCGGACCTGTGGAACGTCGACGCGCGTCCCTCTCTCCCGAACACCGAGCTGCTGGAAGAGCCCCTCCTAGCGAGCTGCCTACCGGAGTCGTCGCCCTCGCCCTCTATATCCTTACCCTCAACGGCACCCACACCCGTATCGTCTCTCTTGCCCTGGACGCAGCCACCGCCGTCACGCGTCTTACCCGTGACCGCCACGGCTTCCGCCTCCGCCGTGATGAAAGCCCCAGGAACACCCACCCCACTACCTCCAACCGCGAAACCCCCAGCGGTTGCCGTCGTTAGCAGCGACAAAACTCCTCCGCCTTCCTCCTCTCCGGCAGTCGAGCCCCGCACCCCTCCAGGCGCTACGGGCCCCGTCTCCTCCGGCGGCGCGGCAAAGGCACCTGCCGAGCTTGGTACTCCCCTTGGCGCTCCTGCCCGCAGGTCTTTGCGGATGACACCACTAGCAGCAGCGGCAGCAGCAGCAGGAGCGGCAGCAGCAGCAACGTGTTTCGAACGCTGCAGGTCCGCACCCGGCAAGGCGCGTCCTCCATTTGACGCCTCCCTGGGTTTCGCTGTGCCCACGGCACCATTCCCATTTCCGGCAGCAACGATGCCCACCCCTCTCTTCGGCGCCGAATCAGAACCAGAACCAGAAGAGTCCTCCCGGCTGCTGGCCTCGTCGCCCGCGGTGGTCTGCAGCCCCGGTGCCGGTGCCGCCGCCGGCACCGACCTCGAGAGCGCCTTCGCTTCCGCGCCGCCGCCGCCGCCGCCCTGTGCTTTAACCCTACCGGGCAACGTCAACAAAGTCTCCTGGCCGCTACCGCCGCCGCTACCTTCACGACGGATCGACTCCGCGACGGCCGCAGCCGCAGCCGTCGACTCCTTCCCCGCGAGCGCCGCGGGCAACTCTAGCGGTGCCGGGACGTCCCACGGGTCTTCCGGCGCGGTGTCCGCCCAGGCGCGGAGGGCAGACCAAGCGCCCGTGGACCTGGGGTTCGGTGTCTTGCTCGGCTTCACGGCCGCGAGGCTGTGGGGAGCAGCGGATCGCGGTGGTGATAGGCTCGTGGCGCGACCCCTGGAGGAAGAGGCACCGGGTTTCGTCGTACGCGGAGCTGCCGATGCGGAGGCGGAAGATGCTCGAGACGGAGAAGCAGCAGCATCAGCAGCAGCAGGTTGGTCGGTCTGGCGAGCCTGTCTCACGGCGGCATGAGTGGCAGCGGCGGCAGCGGCGGCGGCGGTTGCCGCAGCAGCGGTTGCAGCATCCATAGCAGCGGCGGCGGCAGTACTTGCCGCTGCGGGTGCACGACCACTCACGTTGACGCTGCCATCAACACCTGTGACCGTCTCTGGCTGGTCGCCCGTAGCTGCTGCGTGTCTCGGGGCATCTGACCGGTCCCCTGCTACTGGCAAGCCCGCCGGGGCCGCCACCTCTGATTGGCGTCCATTCTCCAGCATCGTTTCGCCGGCGCTACCCTCCCCTTCTCGCACTCCGGCATCCCGCCCGTCGCCCCCACCCGCCCCCGCATCCTCCCGCCCCCCCGCGGCCTGTCCGACGGCGCTTTGGTCGCCTCCACCGTTCTCCACCCACCGCTCTCCCTGCCAGCCTTCCTCCTCGAGCGCGAAGCGTTCGCCCATGTCTTCGTCCTCGTCGTCCTCTTCGCTATCCTGGTCGGCAACGTAGTAGCAACTCTGCGCAAGGTTCGACCCGGCCCTGCCGTCCAGAGTCAAGATTGGCGTGCTTCCGCTTCGCGGTGTGGCCAACCAGTTCTGTTAGCGGCAACCGGTACGCGTACGGAGAGCGGGACGGGACGGCGGGTCGTGAGCCGTCAGTCGCGCACCTGTTGGAAGGCTGCTGTCCGTGGGGCAATGATAGTCCGCGTTGTCAAAGTCTTCCACAGCCTACTGTACTTGTAGCAGTAATTGTGCTACCTACTCTATCCAGGACTGACACGCATACTTTGCGTTCGACCAACAGCAAAGCTTTCAAGTGAGTAAGTACCCTTTGGTACCTCCTGCACACCGCACTGCTGTTCACAAATGCACAACGTAAGGTGCCCAGCTGTTCGGTCTGGGTCTCGCGCAATAATCGAAGAGCCACTCCTTCCCGTGCGAGTCGACTGCGGCTTAAGCTTAACCCCAACCAGGGGCGCCACACTTCTTTCCCGCTATCGATCGTGTCGATCACTGGAGCTCGGCAAGTCGCGTCATTACATACTACAACGCACGTCGACCTCGAGCAAGCAACTGCTGTCATTGTGTGGGTTCGAGACAGCAGAAGGAACTACCCGTCATCAGTCCAGAGCCAGCGGACGGATACACCACAGCAGGACAAGCGCATCGTTACACCCCCCCCATAAACGTAGAAGAGCTGCAAAACGTCAGAGAGACCGAATGAGCAGACTGCTGCATGAAATGTTTCGCCTTACCCTCACCTGATTCAGCAAACGGACCAGGAATTCCACAATCACCTCCCACACGTTCAACACTGTACAAACAGGCAGCGCCGCTCCCTTGCCAAACTCTCAGCAGCAATACTCCTCCCTTCGGCCGACGCATGCCCCCCCCAACCAGGGCAAAAATTTCCCCTCACCTCCGACGGACTTTCGCAAATCACGGAAGCCATAGAACCGGCGCCGAAAGACGATCTCCCGTGCCCCCCCGCCCGCATTCCCGGCGGCAGGCCTCCTTCCCCGAGCGCCTCACCCGCCGAAAGCCGGAATCCGGGAGACGTGAGCCCCCCCGGGCTACCACACGATCCGTTCCAAAACGCCCCCCCGCCCCCGCCGCCCCCCGGCGACGGCGTCCGCCTAGCCTGGACCGCACCCCAACCCTCCTGGCCATTACTCTCGCCCGTGGGGGTTCCGCAGGTGTTCTTCCGGTGGGGGGGGGAGGAGGCGGGGGCGCCGTCATCGTCGAGGGCGGCACCGGCGAATGGTCGCCTTCCCGCGCCCTGCAAACAAACGCTCGCACCGTCGGCGCTCGCGGGGTTACCGCTTCGAGGCGGGCCGCCGCCTGACAGGGGGGGGGGATCTTTGACGCTGCCACCGCCATCCGCGGGGGCGCCGGCGCTGGCAGAGTCTGCGCCAACTCCGGTGCTTCCTCGTCTGCTAACGGGATGCTGCTGCTCCTCCTCCTCCCCGCCACCGCCTTCGGGGTCTTCCAAAGGCGACGGCCCAACGCCCTTGCGGCAAGAGCCCGGGCTGCCGCCGGAAATCGGGAAGCCGGAGTTGATGCTGCCGCAGCCGCTGAGGGTGCGCGTCAAGCTCACCACTCGAGCCCTAGACCAGGAGGCACAGAGGTGAACCCCGCGGTGGTACCTGTAGTTGGAGGCCACCTGTGGAGGCATGTCGATGTCGGGGACCTGGAACATGACGGTCTCCCCTAGGAATGGCAGGGGGCATAGGGATCCCGGGCAGGGCGCGGGCCAGTCTTCGAAAGACGAAAATACAGCCTCCAAGACTGCCGATCCGTGAGTGAAGTAAAGCGGCCCGATCACCTGGAGGACGCATTGGAGGGGGCACATGCATGAGATGCACGCGAATGGACGGACTATGGTTGTAGCCGAAGATGACTGACCCCGTCTAGATATTTATGACACGAACTTTAGAGACCACTGGGTGGGGCATGCCCCCCTGACACTCGGAAAAAAAAGCAAAGCACGGACGAAACCACAACACAACACCACAATAAAACACACACACATGACAACGGTCGACGAAACGCTTCCGATGAGGCATGCATATGTACACGGGTAGGTTGTTTGGAAGAACCAAACAAGACGAAGAAACCTCACCTTCACCAGGCGTTCGAATAGGTTGACGTAAGGATAGCGGCTCACGACGACGACCGACTTCTGGAACATGCCACGGGCGCACTCCTGCACGGAGAGAGGAAGGGAGGGAGAACATAGGGGTCAACAAGTCAACTGGCAAACACAACAACAACAGCCTACAACAAAAAAAACTACATGAACGCTCGGAATCGAGGGGTGAAGGTGAAGCGCGCGCCATTCGCCCATGTACAACGGAGAGAGAATCGATCGACCCTTGAGACAAATGAAGGTACCGCACACTCTTGACACAGCAGAGCATGACTAATTTGCTATCGTCTTTCTGACAGGACACAAGGGGCGACGCGCAATCCAACAGCAACCCTTTCATGGTGCACGATGGATGTCGGCCATGTGAGCATCTGTCCACCGCGAAAACTTGCCCAGCAAATACTGGTCCAGCTGGTCTGCCCCTGCAGCATAGACCGAAGGAAATTCATGATTGCTTGAGGTAGCTGGAGCACCATCTCAACCTGGGGGTGTCATGACTGCTGAGCTGCCTGCCGCAAGATCACAAGCAGAGGCCGAGGTCTGCGCAACAACGCGCTTGTTCCCAGACGTGAGGAAGCAGCAGCGAGCACGGCTCATCTCGTGGTCTTGAAAGAAGGACGCGTGTTTGACGTATGTACTTGAAGCGTCAGATGACCACCGCTTTGCACGAAGAGTCGCCATGTAACAGTCGGCAAAATCGCCTACGCGGTCTGCCTCCTTGCCCGTAGAACCCTCACCCACCTGCTTCTAACCTCTAACCCTCACGAAAGCGACCTACAAGCTCACGCTCTTGCTCTGTGAATAACCCGACCGCCCTGACCGTAAGCCTACGCATACCTCGTTTCGCTCCTGCCTGAAGAACGCGTAGCAGTACTCGAACGTCTGGTCCAGCAGAGAGGAGCTCATCAAGGGCATCCTGTGCGACTTTCGCGTCCTGAGGCGGCGGCGGCGGCAGGGGGAGCGGAGAGGAGCGACAAAAGATCAGGGGACCATTCCGTAGACCGTTCCGTCGACCGCCCGCAGACCGTTCCACGGTACCCCAGCATGAGATAACCCAAGGCATGCATATATGGTGTCCGAGACGGTCATCGGGGATAGAACTGCGAAATGCGCATGTGGTTGTTGCTTGGCATGTTATGTCAAACTGGGGCTACAGTAATCAGTGTCGATCTACAGAGCCAAGCAGCTTGACATCAAAGATACGGGCGGGCGCGGAGACGCGTGAGCGTCAACGCAGTGGCCAACCGCCGCCTATGCCGTCACCCATACATGTACAGTCTACCATGTTCGGGCTACGATGCTTCGTCTTCGGCCCTACGGCCTAATACACAACGTATCGTAGCAGCAGTTTTCGAACGAGGGGGAAAGAGAGAGAGAGAGAGAGAGAGAGAGAGAGAGAGAGAGAGAGAGAGAGAGACGCGACACGCTGTCTTCCCCTTTGCCCACCGGAAGCAATAGAAACAATCCCCTATCTGCGTGGTGTTGCAGTCGGGCATTGCCAGCATCCGAATCCTCTGGCGATCTCCGTCATCCAGGCTGTCCGGGGGGTACACCTTCATCGCCACGAAACGGGTCCGGACATACCACGCGCAAAGCGTAGCATAGCGTAGCATAGCGTAGCATAGCGTGTCGCGGGCCGTGCAACATCTCAAGGTAAGAGAAACATCTATTGGTAGGAAAAATATCTCATGGTACAATAAATATCTCAAGGTAGATGGAGATCTCATGGCAACAAAACAAAATCTCATGGGTAGGATAAAGACCGCATGGTAAGATGAAGATATCATGAAAAGATGTCACAGCAGCGGGGCCTCCAGTCAGCCTAACACTCCCACGCCAGCCGTTGAAGCAGGCATGGCATCGGCAACTCTACACGGCCATTGCTTTGCCTGAAGGGCTAAGCCTAGGGTGGTTGTTTTGCGAATTTTTTTAAGGCGGGGTGAGCCAAAATTCTGGTTTCGCTGCCTGCTGCATAGGTCGCCCCCAAGCACAGCAGAAGGAAAGCGGCTCAGATTGCCCGTAACTCTTGTCAACTTGACGCAACGATAGAGAGCTGCGGCTGCTTGCTACACGCACGTTGAACGGGTGTCACGTACGGGACGTCTCATCTCGAGATCGTTCTGTGTACCCGAGCATCCGACAGTTGCGCTAACGCGCCAAAGTGTCAAAACATTATGTATTTCGATTCACAACGCGGCAGACCGCAGCCAATCAGAGGGGTCCCAAAGCTGGTGGTTGGAAATAACGAAATAAAGCAACAGTTCTATCTAAGGGTCGGTCTTAACGAAGACATCAGATGTCGAAATCACATTCAGATTTTGTTTTAAGACCGGAACATCCACAGAACTCTTTCGTTGATTGGCTGAAATGTTATGGAACCCGTCGAATCTTTAGGACTTCAAACAGGACGACCCAAAACCAAGCCGGAATTTGAAAAAAGGTGAAATCATTTAATCGGATCCTGATTTGGGTGAACAGCGTCCATAGTTGCGGGACCACGGTCTACTCGCATACACGACGCGTGCCCACCTACCCCCATCCACACGAACTCCATCCACCGCCGAGCACAGAGAAATAAATACAACACAAAAAGCCAACCCAAGGGGAGGGTGACTGCGCATCGTTGTTGCACGTGACTGGTGCCGAAAAAAAACGTGTGTGGCATGTGTTGGTCTGTGGGGTAACCTCCTGTGGGTTGTCGAACTCCAAATGCACAGACGAATTGGCGGCTTTCCGTCGGACGAGGGTCGATTCAAACTGTCACATGCATAGACATCGTGTCAGTACCGCACAGAGGCCATGTACGCGTTTGGTGTGTGCTTCTCGGGAGCGATAGCTCCCTATGTCGTGTGACCACGTCAAAACAGTACGTCACAACAGCAATCTCGCAGTTGGCAAGCGGCGGACCTCTCGAGTTGTTCGCGGTGGACTGCAGAGATTCGTTTCCATTTGGCAGATCTCCCGTAAGACACACAGGCCATTTCTTTCCGGATTTGGGTAGATCTGTGCTCTTTTATTCTTATTGTATCTAAATGTGATTTCGAGATCTGATTTCTTCGTTAAGACCGACCCTAAACATAAACATTTTGGCATACAGCAAGATACCAGCAAGGTTAGTTTAGTCTCCCACGTGATCCTATGCGTACCCCACAGACTCCATCAGGGGCGGCTGTGCGCCTAGTTGCTCCCTGTATGCGTATGCGTATGCAAATGCATACCAGCTTGCAGAAAGAGTGTACCGTACAGCAGTTGTCCATTTACAAGACGTTTAGCTTCGGCCTCCCAACGTACACATTCTGCCCCCCCTCAAAGCAAATACGCTGACTATTGATCGTTGCAACAAGCTTCACAAGAACATGGAGAACTGCTCCCTTGGCATCTATTTAGTCAGCAGAACGTGAATTAACAAGTAATTTGAGAAGCAAGGGCACGACAAATAACCCAATAAAATATCGTGTGTGCACGCAGGCATAACTAACTAGAAGGAAAGGGGCGCCCTTTTTTAAACTAATTCTGAAATTCTCTAGCTTTGGCGCGCCAGGAAAGCTTGGGCCGCATTCGTACGCAAGTCATATACCACTGCTGTAACACAAATGCCATAGACTACGCTACAGTTTTGAAGTGGTGGGGGGCGTAACCATGATAGCAGAACAGAAACGACGAGCAGTATTTAGTACAACAACGATCCGCTTGCGTACCAAGCATTCTATCTATCAGAATCAAGCTCGTCTCCAAAGAATTTGTTCTTGCAATCGAAAATGTGTCTATTTAACAAGTAGGCCCAAGGCCCGCGCCTGGCCCCTTCAACGTTCAACAACCTGTCAAGAGGCATGAAGAGACCCCGTTCACGTCACAGCTTGTCGTAACACCCGCAGGGGGGCTCTCAACGCTCCTACTGCGAGACAGGGTACGGACAGCTACTTGGGAGTACGCACGCGATTTGCCAAGCACACAAACTGGTCTGGTATGCGTACCTATGGGTTCGGATATTCTTCCCAGAGGGTAGAATACGGAACCGTTAAAATAGTTGTGCTCTCTCTATCTCTCTCTCTATGTACCTGCTTGCATGCTGCATCAGCAACGCCAGATTGGCCGCCCGCTGAACTATTTTTAACGAATTTAGCTACAAACCAGCGTCGCGGGTGGCGGGGTCGTCTGCTGCAAAAATGGGGACCAAAGTAATCTATTAATAATAGTCAACAGCAGTACTGTTGTCTTTTTCCACTCTGGTTGATGTACTATCCATGTGGGAACCACTGGGCGCGCAACGTACCGACCAACAACTGGAGCTCTTTAGACCAGCAGTGCTGCTGCTGCAGCGCTGAGGGGGCGGGGGGCGCACGATCGCAGACGCGTGTGCGCCGCCTTGCGGTCACTTCAACATCGGCAGGGTTCCCAAAGCTTGTTGGATACCACTGCGAAACACACACATCATTCGTTCGACGGTGAAATGTGGGTGCCGATATGTATCTACAAATACCGGCTCAATCCACTCTCTTTGGGTGTACTTGCCGATCGTTGGGAAACACACAAGCAGCCGCGAAGAGCAGAGCATCGTTGTTGTTCACCTGTTCAAGCGTGTGCCCGGTGCCCACGTCGAAGGTCGCCACGCATATCGATCGCACCCACCCGGCTCCGTCCTGCCCCTGCTGTTCCTCGTGGGAGCAGCGCCTAGGCCTGGGTCCTCCCGCTGCAGCCTCCCTCAAGCCCGAGGGAACCATGACGATTTACAGCAGGCGCGACGCGTATTTGTAGCTCAACCACCGACACCTCCACAAATCACACACACACCTGCCAACGAGTTTGATGGACCAGTACCGCTATACACACGCCACCACACAGAGATGATACCCCCGCTAAGAGGGTGAGTGCTTGCCGGACCCGCTCTCCCTGGCGACGGCTGTGTGTGTGATCAGGACTGCAGCGTGCGGAATTCAGAAGGGGGGGGACGGATTGAACCCCCCCCTACTAAAAACATCCAGATCTCCATAACTCCCCCGCGGCTCGTTTTGAGAGCGCCGCGCGCTCCGCGTGCCTGGCAGCGCGGCAGGTGGGCAGGTGGGCTATCGTTCGTGGTGTGTCGTGCGCTCCTCCGAAGCGAATTCCCAGAGAGGAAGAAAGGGAGGGGGGAGGTCACAGAGAGGGGAGGGGAGAAGAGGAGCTGCTGCTGCTGCTGCTGCTGCTGCCGATGCTAGAGAGTTGAACGCGCTTGAACTACACCATGCAGGCGGGGGACATCGTTGCCGCGATTGACTTGGGGACCAGCCGCACGGCCTATGCCTACACGGTCGTGGGGCGGGAGCACATCTGGCTTGGGGTTCCGGACTCCCCCGACGATGACCGCAACGTGAGTGCTCGCGTACTCTTGGGCTGTCTCCGTCTTGGCCCTTGGGTGAAATTGACCGATACAGCAGCGCTC
Source organism: Ectocarpus siliculosus (assembly GCA_000310025.1). Lineage (NCBI taxonomy): Eukaryota > Phaeophyceae > Ectocarpales > Ectocarpaceae > Ectocarpus > Ectocarpus siliculosus. Next base: position 4,463,591 of record FN649750.1, on the reverse strand, counting down.
AAGGGTCTTGCCGAGAGATTGGTGATTGTGTTCCATCTGCTTGTTGCCGGCCTTTCAGTTAGCCCCGACCGAGCCGCCCGATTTACCGCAGCAGCCCTCTGCTCCCTCCACGGCCGGCGACCTTGCCCGCGAAACCTTCCATCTTCGTGGGCATCTCGTCTTGGTGGTCTCTCCTTCGCCCTGTTTCCGACAACAGCAGTACAATAGTCTGCGTGCAATTATCTTTTTGGGGGATCAATATTTCTGGTGCTCCTCTCTTTCTCGTACTGCTACTTCTATTGTTGTAGAGGTGGTTTCGAACATTCCTACTCTGTCCCTGGCGGCTGGTTCTCAACCTCGCCCTTTCTATACATTCCACACTCGTCAGACACATGCATGACGTCCGGAGGTCGTGCTTAAACTTGGGGATGGTATGCAGGATGATAAAGAGCTCTCGCCCATTGCCCCCCACCGCCACCCCCGACCCACGGCTTTCGCCTCTTTAGAGGTCACCTGCGGCTATGGTTTTTGTTTCCTGGAGGGAGGCACATGCGCGCTGTTCACGCGCCTTATCCGCTAGTGATGCCGATGCCATGCGATGCCGCAGGAAAGTATTGGTTGGATGATGTTCAAAACAGCATGCCAGGTTATTGCCAAAGCGAATCGATCCCTCGTATGGCCTGCTTGTCTCTTGTCGCCCGCAGCAGCACGCGACGCCACTTACCAGCTCTCCGTCTTTCTATTTTTCTCCAAAGCGCCGCACAAGTAGCTGAGAAGCAATTTGCCGTTGGGTAATTTTTCTTGTGTGCATTTGTAGACTACCCGTGTACCACATTCCAAAAAAAACACTTTTTCAACTTCTCTGGTTTGCGGTGTTGAGTGTGAGAGTGTGCCGAGGTCGCCAGCGGGTTGTTGCAAAGCGCGCCACCATCGCACCCGCATAATCAATGTTTACCCATGCGTAGTACAACATCTCGGCCATCGGGTACTGCTGCTGCTGTGTCATGTGCGTGGCAGCAGGCGAGAGCACCCACAGCAGCAGCTCCGTGGGGTGTTTGCGGCCATGCGTTGCATGCCGCAACGATTGCCCTTCCCGCCGTCGGCCTGGTGCGTCCACCGTGGGAGTCCACTTCACGCCTCGGCTGTACTCTCGCCTCCAACAAACTTTTGCAGCCACTACTGCTGCTGTTGGTGACAATTTGGTTTTGGTTTGGCCCATGGGCACCGTTCAAACAAGCATTTTACCGACTTGCGTTTGTAGCGGTCGGTACCAAACGAAGCCCGTCCCTGGTGTTTAGTGTAAAGTGCAATCAAACTCAACGGTGGTAGGTGGTATCCCACAGCTCGTGCTAGTCGAAACTCCCGTTCATGTCGCGTGGGATGTGGGTTATCCTCTTGTATCCGAGGAGCTTTAATTTTCTCTGGGCATTCCCGGGTTAGAAGCATCTCGGGAACCTGCCGACGTGTGGAGCACAGCATCGGAGAACACGCCACCCCAAGCCGCAAGCCGCCCTGTCCCTCTCCGATCTCCGATCACGTACGTACATCTACAATTCGCACTGCAACTCTCTGTGGGTTCACCCAACGGAGATATATATTGGTGTTTTTTTCCGATTCTACCCAGGTGGCACTCTATCGCGAACTGCTGATCCGCGCGCGTACTGTAGCCGGAATGCGTGTATACTGCAACTCCCTCATTTCATGTTCGAAGGGAGAAAGGGGCGTTGAGGCAGGGGTATTGTGAATGCTTGGCTGGTATTTTTTTTTTGTTGATAAATTGTAGGCGTGGGGCGGGGCGTCCCCATCTCCATTGGTTGCTCATCTCTGGCTCTGTGGGGAAATTCGTGATGACCGACCGCCAAACTGGTATGTTCTGTCATGTACCTGGCTGTAAACGCAGCCTCCGTAGGTGTAGAATATTTGCTGCACTGGCATCGATAATATCGGGAACGCGATTCCTGAAACAAGCTTGCGCACTTGTGCTGTGTACCATAGGCGACATGACATGACACAAGATACCACCCCCCCTGGACTGACATTCAAAGCTCGATTTCTCCACAGCAGGAAAGAGTGGAAGGGTGGCTGTGCCGAAAAATGGCGGCGTCGTAACCGTCTCTGTCGTCGAGAGCCTTCCGGCGTGGGATAACTTTCGCTGACGCTATGGATTCATTGCTAATCTATCTTAGACTCTTTTGTTCGATACAGAGATGGATTCGTTGGGTCATACTGACAAAAAAATAAAAATATATTGATAATGGAGCTGTGAAAATCGATCCTGGGTGTGTGATATATCATGTGACCTACGGGAGCACGCTACAGGCAAGCTTGTCTCGGGAGTTAAGTTTATTGTCCCTGCGGTGTGTGTGTTCCCAAAGTGCCTTTTTTGCTTTGGGCTGGCTACCTTGCAGTGCTTGCAAGATCAAAACACCGGGGTTCCCCGGGCGGGGGGGGGGGGG
>FN649750.1:4441695-4461056 GCA_000310025.1 Ectocarpus siliculosus | reverse complement strand
TCCTTTTTTGCCATGGGGCGGGTTATTTCCCGGGGTTTGCGGGATCAAAACAGGGGGTTTCCGGGGGGGGGGGGGGGGGGGCGGTGTACTCAATAGTCGTGCATGCCGTAGTCGTTAAACCATTGACCTCGCATCCCTACAAAGCCGGGACGGAGCACGCCGCGTTCTCACCGGACCAGGCTCTCACATCACCAAGCACGAAGCGCCGTGAGGTGATCGGCGAGTCGCATGAAGGGTGCGCTTCATCCTGCTAAGGGTGTTCGGCATCTTGTGCTTACTTCCTTGCGTACGGATGACAGCTGCGTATGACTTAATTTATTTTCTGGTGCTTTCACTTCCAGAGACAGTTATAAGCACTGTGTAACTGCCTCGAGGATGCTTTACCATTTTAACACAACGTGGTGCGATCATCCCCCTTGCGCGGAGTGAGGGTTCTCGACCCCGCACAAGATAATCTACTCGACCATCACTCATGGTTACCGCAAAAAAAAAAGCAGAGGTGAAAAAAAAAAAACGGTAACCTGGTTGCCGAGTTCACGAAGTGAATTGGCTTGTTTTACAACGTCGTTGCCAAGCGACGAAAACCCAATCCCGGTGGCAAACACCGAGGGAGGGGCTTATTTTACAACGTCGTTGCCAAGCGACGAAAGCCCATCCCCGATGGCAAACACCGGGGGGAGAGAGCTCCCGGGGCGGGGGGGGGGGAGTACTCATGTTTTGCGTGCCTTAGTTCTTAGACCATTGACCACGCGTCCTCGAGAGGTAGAGCCGATGACCGCTGGCAGTATCGTCCTTTCCCACCTTGGCAAAGGTGACTCAAGAATGTTGTCCTCCCTATCTTTCCTATCGTACCACTTCCCGCCAGTTCAGCGTTGTTATTGCGCGGCAGCGATGGCATGCATAGTACTTCGAGGGGCGATACAACGTCTCTCGGAGGGGCGGCGTTTTGTAACTTTTACTCCTATTAATATCGCTGCTTTTGTCCCGTGTTTCCAGTTCGCGTATCCCCTCCCGATGTCATGTTGTCGCTAGCTTGCATCGTTCGTTAGGTTTGCGTTCGACCGCCCTCTGTAAGTTCACTGTCCAATCCCTTGGGGCGTAAGATGCTGCTGCTGTGTTGTGAGAGCGAACCCGTAGTGTCAACGCAACAGAATCGCTTTGCGCGGAACCTTCGATTGGGGAACCTTACTTTGCGTTGTTTGATGGCGTGCGATAGAACAACGGAACCTTGGGCGGAGAGCAGCATTGTCAACTAAGTATGGGGGTCTATGGGTGGCACTTGTTGTAGTGGCACGGTCACTGCTAGTCTTTTTGATATGAGATGAATGAAGCATTGCACCGTCTTCGTATATCGCGTACCATACGCCATTGGCGCACCTACGGCAATGTAAAAAGGCAGAATCATTGCAGCATTGCGATCCGCTCGGACACAAACCCTGAACACAGGACGACAAGACACGGCACAATTCACCACAGCGCAATTCCTGGCGCCCACTGCTGAACACACGGCTCATGTGATGGCACGAAGAGCTAACGCACAGAAGCAGCCACCGGCTGCACATACGTTGGCACCGCCATTAATGAAAAGTATACTTGGATGTCGGCAGCTCAAATGGCGCTGTGACAGGGGGACATGCCCGAAATCCCCAGAATTCAGTTTTGGGTAGACCCCATGGGCGGCGGTGCCAGGCAGTGGCAACGCGGTCTTCTGTAAGTATTTCAGGGGCACCGTGAATGCGTGATGAACAGAATGAGGGGCTCCGTGGGTGGGTGGTGTGGCACTGCTGTCGAGAGAGGTGGGGAGGTGGTTCATCGCTCGGGGCCGGGGAATGGCAAGAAATGCCGAGGACGTATTACGTACGGTGTAGCTGGAATATCAGGAATTTTCGGAGAGGAGTGTGTTGGGACATGCACATTCCACAGGACGACGACCAGGGCCAAAGTGCTTTGATAACGCCGGGGTGGAAGTTAACCCGGATAATACCTGCGGTCGGCCTTCGTGCTACCGCTGCTGCTGCTGCTGCTGAGCCGCCTAACGTGTTGTCGAAATGTTTTCCCAAAATTACGTGTAACACCAGGTGGAGCGGAAGACCCTGACGGCGGTGTTGATGCAGCGGTGCGACGAGGACGAGGCGGAAGGTGGGTGGCGAGTGGCGGGGTTCGGGGACACGGCGGAGGAGGACTACCTGACGGCTAAGGCGGACGAGGCCGATGAGGACAGAGGCAGCCTCGTCCTCTTCAAGTTCTTCAAGATGGAACTCTACCAAGGAGGGCGGTAAGTTTAAGTGTCAAGAGTTATCGCTACGTGTCAAGAGTTATCGCCAGACAGCCCTGTAGGGTAAGTGTCAAGAGTTATGGCCAGGCAGCACTGCTGTAGGGTAAGTGTCAAGAGTTATCGCCAGGCAGCACTTCTGTAGGGTAGAAGTGTCAAGAGTTATCGCCAGGCAGAACTGCTGTAGGGTCTCTTGGGACCGCCTCAGCGAGAAATTCATTTAGCTTGTAACGAAATAGAACAGGGAGGGGGTACGCAGACCCTATTCCCTTACCCTAACCAACCCCCCCCGGTTTGCATGCTTCATCCAACATGTTAACTTAAGTAGAGAATCCCTGGGAAGCGTGCTAGTCTCTCGCTCGCAGCTCTCGCCAGACAACAGTTTGATGCCTCAGTGTAACCTTTGGCTTTCCCCGGTGGTAACGTTTTACTTGGGGACACAATCCTTTACCTTGTTTAGCCTTCCGATGTGTGGACATGCTATCGAGTCTCGGCGAGGTCGCGAACTTTTTTTTTGTTTGGTCCTCCCTTACATCATGGTCAAAGCAAGGTAGAAGGTAAGGTTCAGATCAATTCAACGTCACATTCGGCGAGGGAAAAGGGACGGCTGAATACTACTCGCGATGAAAATTGAAAATGAGTGCAAGACCCGCAGGAGGAAGACGAAAAATACCGAAAAATTAGAAAATACTGTACTCGGTTGTGTGCGACCCGGGCTGGGTGCGTCCATGTACGTATCTAGAGGCGTGAGACTGACGTAAGGCGTTAGAATAGAGTGGGAGGGCGGGCGATAACGCACGGGATGCGCATGTACCGGAAACCTCTCGATTTGATTGGGGGCTTCCATCGCCGCTATTTTCGGCATCGCCACCCTTTCTGCTGTGGAGAGGTGGAGCTTTCAAATCTCTCCACGGGGGAGGTGATATCTTATGTATTGTCACCTCTGGCACGCCACTATTTAGCTCTATGCTCTAAGCGAGGTGGTTCTGTTCCCGAGAAAGTACGACTGAACAAGGTGCTGACACGTGTCTTGCCGTGCCGTGTATACATACGTATGTGCTTGGCTTATTTTTTTGTGGGTGTTGTTGTCGATGTCCCTCCCACTTGCAGGGAACAACGGGCGCGCATGGACGTTGACGAGCCAACGGCGAAGGCTGTCGGGGGAGAGGTTCTGCCGATGATCTTCGTGGTCAGCAAGGCGATTGAGTACATCAAGAACCAGATCCTCGACAGGGTGGTAAGTTTTCGCGATGCCTTCCGACTGGTCTTGTATGTCTGTTGTGCGTTTTCCGGTGCTCTTGCGTTTGTTTTCAATTTGTCAACATCAAGAATATTTTGTCTTCAACCCCTTTCCGTTATCCTTATCCTTCATCTTTACCTTACTATTGGCGCGTGTACCAAGGGCTGTCCCTGTCCGTTGTCGATTTTTATTTCGTGTCGGGGTTTGCTACCTCCCAATGCTGCTAGGGTCGTTTGCGACAGCGTGCTTGTTGGTTGTGGGGTTTTCTTGCCATTTCATTTCAATCTTGTGTGAGAGTGAGAAGCGCCAAAAATCAGTCCAACAAAGACTCTTGTTGGGTATAGTTGACGATGACATGATTCGACCCAACCTGATTGTGTTACTATAATAGGGTAGTGGCTCCGATGTAAGATACGAGGGTGGTGTGACAAAGGCCCTTGACCCTCTTGATGTCGGAGCCCCCTCGTATACCGGAATGAAGGTACCCTACATACTGTTGCGGGTCGCGTCCGTTCAGACCTTACCCTGTTGTGTCGGAGCCCCCTCTTTCAAGCTACCCTTTTGTGTCGGAGCCACGGGTGTTGTGCTGTTGGGTGTGTCATGTGGTGTTTCGATGTTGTGTGGTGGCTTTGGCCGCCGACCCCACCCTTCACTTTACCTCCGAACATTTGATGCGATATTCAACGCCCCGTCTACCCCCTCCCCACCGTCCCGTCCCATATTCCCGCCGTCCCGTCCCACTTTTTCACCGAGCAGTCGATGATCGCGCAGGAAGACGACGCTCGGCTGATGTGGGTGGTGACGGTGCCGGCCATCTGGTCCAACTTCGGGAAGCGGTTCATGCGAGCGGCGTCGCACCGGGCGGGTCTCATCGCCGACGAGAACGACATGCAGGGGCTCAAGCTGTGCCTGGAGCCGGAGGCGGCCTGCTTGGCAGTTGAGAGCTCCAACCAGGGGGTGGGGTCGTGGCACCCGGGGGACAAGGTAGGCGGGGTTACGTGGTATCATTGTGATGGTAGGGTGTGGTGGTGCAAAGAGGGGGTGGGGTCGTTGCACCCGGGGGGCACCGTAGGCTGGGGGTTACGTTGGGAACATTTTTCCATGGTGGTGATGGTGGGATGTGGCGGTCGAGAGGTGGAACCAGGGGGTGGGGTCGTTGCACCCGGGGGATACGTGGTATCATTGGTGGTGGCTGTGCTGCTGACGTCGAAGCTCGGTTGTGTTTTAGTCGGAGAGCAGGCCCGCTTCTCGTGGTAAGTTTTGTCAGTGGGTTGGTGGTGAGGCGTTGACCACGTCTGACGTTGAAGCACGAGTTATGTCTTGACTGTTTTTCCTCGTCTATGTAGTTTGTTCCGATGTGTAAAGGCGGCGGAATAGATGCATGGTGCTCGCCTCTGCTGTTGCTCCTCGTCTGTTTTTTTGCGGTACACGCGGTGGAATATACGTCATCATGGTGCTTGCGTCTCCTGTTGTTCCTCGGCTAAGTGTTTGCGATGTGTAAACGCGGTGGAGTATTGTAGATAATGGTGCCCACCGTTGCTGTTGCCTCTCATTGAATTTCTTGCGCTGTGTACATATAACGCAACGGAATAGTTGAATGCTGTTATGCATTCTCCTCGTCTGTTTTTTTGCGACATACGCGGTGGAATATAAAAGACAACGGTGCTCACGACTGCTGTTGCTCCTCGTCTGTTTTCTTGCGATGCGTGCTGTAAAACTCGGCGGACTAGATAATGGTGCTGGATTGCGGCGGCGGGACTATCGATATCACGTCGCATCTGGTGGAGAGCTCGGACCCGCTTCAGCTTAGCGAGCTGGCAGAGCCTTGCGGTGGCGCTTGGGGGAGCTCCATCGTAGACACGCGTTTCAAGGCGTTCCTTCAGGCACGTGCAGCAGCCAACGTGGTGTTTTGTCTTTTGTAGGCCTGTTCTCCCTAGATAATGGGCGAAACGGACCGAATTTGGGAAAAACGTGACCGAAAAAACTGAGGGATTTGAATATAACCGAAAACGGGAGGCCCCTAGCCGATATTGCCGGACGCGCGCCCGTCATCACCGTTTTTTTTTTTAAGTTTTCTGTTTTAGGGGGCTCCGTGGATACAGGTCTTACCCCGAAGCGCTATCAGAGAACGTCTATTCCGGTTGTGTATTGTATGTAGTCGACCCTTGTTGATTCTTTCTTGGCGCCTGAGGCAGTCCTCGAGTGGTCCGTGTTCTGTTGTCGATTTCACGGAATTCCGGACGCATGTACCGAAGAGATTTTTTCAGCTTTACCTCGACAAGTTGAGCCTTTTTGGTCGGCTGACCTTTTACAGGTGAAGCGAAACCGCTTTTTAGGCCTGCTGGCAACGTTCGACCGCTGCTACTGCTTGAATCGGATTTGATGTGTGAATCGACAAAGCGTATCACGATAACGATAATACTCTCAACCGTTTCCAATGATTGTAGCAACGTTGCAGGAGTTCTTTGACAAGCTAACAATCTCAACCTGTTGCCAATGATTGTTGCCATGTTGCAGGAGTTCTTCGACAAGCTAACATCTCAACCTGTCGCCAATGATTGTTGCCATGTTGCAGGAGTTCTTCGACAATGCTTCAGGAGGGATGACGCGGTTGGAGGGCACACACGAGCTGTTTGCTGTCACAGTGGAGTGGGAACGGCAAAAGGTCCAGCACCCTTGACCTTTTACAGTACCCAATCCTGAAATGCTCAACCTCGCACTTACAGTAGTTTTAACACTCGAATCCTATGTCGGAGGTAGTGGTGTGAAGACTATGTCGTCGACATACGGTAAAATGTACCGCCTGAACAAATTCGCACAAATTCGCCGACAAGCTAAAGTGATAAGGGTCGAAATGTGGTGACGTACGAATTTAAGGGCGTTCCATATGGCGGCATTTTTTTTTTTATCGATTCTTGGATTGTTTTTTTTTTTGGCGTTTAGTCTCAGACACGATTTGCCAAGAGCCGTTATGCGGCATATCAATCGGTGCTGACATGGCGGTGTTTTTGTTTTTCTTGGGGTTTCGTCCCAGACACGCTTGGCGAGGGGAGCATCTTTGCGCGTTAGCATCGGGGACATCGCTGACCTGCTAGAGTTGTCGCCCCGCGAGATCGAAGAGCTGAGGAAATTTCACAACGACCCCAAGCCGAAGGAGGTATGTTTACATATGCAATACGTCGTTTCCCGTACACGTTCGTTTGCAGTGCCGTTGTGCTATGATAACCGTCACTTTCCAGTGCGTTCGGCCACGGTAACGTTACCGCACACGGTTTCGGTCACGGTTCTTCTACGGTTAATTTGTGTTAACGCTTCACAAGCCAGTGTGTGCGGCCGCGGTGCGGTTGCTGTACGACCTCGGGTATGAAGCTGTTTTTTTCTTCATTAGGAGTGCGTCATCCTTCCCGACGCACGCATATACTATACTATACTAAACTATACTATAATATACTATACCAAACTATACTATACTATACTGTAGACCGTGTGGTTTGCTTTCTGCTGAAGGTTTGGCTATCAAGCCGCGTCGTTCGATCACTTTCGCCTTCGCGTTGCCTGCTCTAAAAGAGCTCATACGATAGTCGCGCTCCGTCGCTGATGCCGTTTGTTCTACTCTGTCGCTGATGCCGGTTCTCGCGCTCTGTCGCCGATGCCGTTACTCTTCCTCTCTCCCGGTGATGTGATGTGACGTGATGTGATGCGAATGGCAGCTGCACGTTGGGGGGACTCGAAGGAACCTCGTGCTTCCACCCGCACTCGTAGAGAGCTTCTTCCGGGGCGCCATCACCGCCATCAAAGACGAGGTATGCATGCAGCAGCAGCAGTAGCGGTATTTCAACTATTTCAAGAGGCACGCCATCAAGGACGAGGTATGCTTACAGCAGCAGTAGTAGTGTTTCGACTATTTCAAGAGACACAAACAAGGGCGAGGTATGCTTATTCACTATTTCAAGTATTTCAAGAAAGACGCCATCAAGGACGAGGTATGCTTACAGCAGCAGTAGTAGTGTTTCGACTATTTCAAGAGACACAAACAAGGGCGAGGTATGCTTATTCACTATTTCAAGTATTTCAAGAAAGACGCCAGCACCGCCATCAAGGACGAGGTATCACACAGCAGAGTATATTTAGAAAGTATACACAAATCTCACAGAAAGACTACCCGGTCGGTATATTACCACGGCAGTCGAAAGAGATGCGTTGAAGTCCTTACAGCGAGTGAGAAGAAAACCGGCTGGATACTGGGCTGGGTTATTTAGGATCTATTTATGGTAGCAGTAGCAGTATTTCAACAACTATTTCAACAGACACGTGACGCCGGATTGTCTGCAAGTGAATGAAAGTTTCAGTGGTGCTCGGTGTCAGACAAGTTTTTGAAGAGAAAGTACCGATCAGTTTTCAAGAGAATGAAAGGCGCTCGTCCCGGCTACGGGAAATACGTGTAGCGTGGGGTAGAAAGAAGACCGGATTTACGAGGAGTGTTGTTGATTTGCACCGCTGTTGGCCGTACCTAATCGGGTCGATGGCTTTAGAGTAGACTGGCTGTTGGTTTCGGGCTTGTCTTACTATTTTTCCTCTTGCCAAAAGTTTGATGCGGCCGTACGCAAAGATTGTCTTCGCCACCTTCACCCTGAACCCTTACCTGTAATGCTACCCCGATCCCTAATTGGAGAAGCAACCCTTACCTGTAATGCTACCTCGATCCCTAATTGGAGAAGCAGAACGTGTTGATCACGGCACCGTAGCCTACGGAGAGTGTTGTGAAGTGAGTCCGGAACACGGCATCAGGCGATACACGCGCGAACACACGACTTGGACCTGACATGACTGGGAAAGTGTGACCTACCCAAACTAGTCGTCCGGATTGTAGTTCTAGCCATTTATTTCCTAACACCCTACCGTACCAACGAACTTATAACAGGTGGGAACGCAGCTGTCCACACCGGACCTCCATGACCTGTGCTACATCTACATGGTGGGAGGGTTCTGCGCCAGTCCCCTGTTGCAAGACGCCATTCGCGAGGAGTTCGACGACCCCGGGAGGGATCTCAAGGTCGTGGTGGCGCCAAGGCCAGGCCTCGCGGTGGTGAGCACACACATGCACATGCATACGTAGGAGCATCCCTCCGGAGTGGCTCAGGAGATCACAGCACGATGGTGTGATCGTATCGTAGAGAGGAAAGTAAGGTATACCAGTACTGATATCCATCTCTTTGTGACTTGTCTCTCTGGGGACTAGATTTTTATTTTTTCGAATTGAGCACCCGTTTTGTGGGTAGTTGGCCTGTGACCACGGAAGCACGGAAGGGTTGGACCGGTGTTTCGGGTGTTGAAGAGTGCTGAGCGGAGACCGGAGTGTTTTTTTTTTTGTGAGAAGACAATAGCAACTCATCCTGGACATGATGTCGAGACAGAAGCGGCGCGTATCGTGGACCACTGTCGAAATAGACCCTCATGAAGAGCAAGAGCAACCCACACGCTACATGGTACCACGTCGTGTACCGTATCATACAACAACAAGTGAATTTCTGGTCAAAGCTTGAGTGCGAGCATGTTGTTTGTGTTGTTTGTTGTCCGGTTCCTGGCGAAAACTTGAGTTCAAACACGTTGTTAATATTTTTGTCAGCTTTCTGACGCAAAACTTTTAAGAAACTTTAAGGTCGAGCGCGTTGTTAATTGTCGGCGTTCTGGCCAAAGCCTGGTTAGAACACGTTGTTCTTATTGCTTGCTTGTATGTTGTGGTCGGCTTTCTGTCCCAACATGTGAGGTCGAGCACGTTGCTGTTGTCAGCTGTACGTCACTGACGCCCAAAGCCTGAGTTCGAGCACGTTTGTTGCATTGTCGGCTGTGCATCGCTGACCGCTCTATTCAGGTGACGGGGGCGGCTTTGTTCGGCGCAAGGGGAACGGGGGCGTTTGTATCGCGAAAGGCGCGCCTGACTTACGGAGTGAGGGGATCGAGGCGGTTTGACCACAACGACCCGGAGCACGTGTGCCGCGAAGAGGTACGCTTGTTGTCTAGTGGCATGTTCTCTTTATTTGTTTCTGTGCTTTTAGCTCTTCGCTGCTGCTATTTGTTTATTGTTCGCCGTAGGTGTGAAGTTGTGCGTCGTCTTGTGTTCGTTCTGTAAACAGTGTAGAGGTCCCTGTTTAGTGCCCAGAAAATTACCGGCACTACACCACTGGACCAATTTTCGAAGCTCGGTTTCTCGGCAAGAAGGGCAGTAAAGGTGCCGAGAATGGCGGCGCTGAAACCGTCTCGTCGAGATCTTTCCGAAAACGCATCCTTCTGGTGTCGGCATCCTCGTCCTCGTGGGGTATCCGAGCTTTGAAAATCGGTCCAGGGGGTGTGATATGTTACGCATCCTACGGTATTCAAAGTTTTGAGGAAGGCTTGGAAATTCATCCAGTGTGGTCGCCGAAACACCGGCACCATTCAACCGGCACTAAACAGGGGCCTCTACTGCTGTACATGATGTGGTTCGTCCGCTCCATCGGTTTATTCTATTACAGTGCATGTACATATGTTGTGTGATTTCGTACGCTCGCTTGTTTTTTTTTATCTGGACAAGTGTTCTCTGTCCTTGTTGGCCTGCTTTTCCCTGTTTCCGTCTGTCTCTAATACGTGATGTAGTTTCGTACGTTCCGTGCTTTGTTTCAACACTTGCATGTTATGGTTTTCTCCGTTCCCGTTGCTTTTTCTATTACAGCATGATGTGTGGTTTCGTCCGTTGATTGTATATATCGTTCTTTTCATTCAGCAAGCGGTGGTGCTAGGGGACGGCAGTCGAGTGCTGCACTACTTCCGGCCGGTGGTGGAGAAAGGAGGCGATGTGCCGGTTGGGCACGTCGTCGAGAAGCCCCTTGTGCCCATGCACGAAGCGCAGGTATTTTTACAACGATTGTGCGTAGCAGTAGCCTTTGCAGGGTTGTTCTCTTTAGTAAGCATGCTGGATAAATCATGCAACCGGGTAAGTTGGGTTAAGGTTAGGGTTTGCGTCCCCCCCCCCCCTGTTCCATTTCCTCGTTACGTTATTTTCTCGCAAGGCGATGATTGCCTTGCGCCAAGGAGCATCCCCCCTGCCTTGGTGTTAGTGCCTTCCGTGGCTATGCGCTGAATGTCCTCACGCACGCCATCTGGTCTACCTCTCTACTCTGTCGGCGTTGTTGCCTACATGTGGACAACGATCCTCTCATTTTGTATGTCGTGAACGGTAGTCTTGGCTTTGTGGTCAGAGAGGTTTAAACGCCTGGAACAAGGAAGAGCATTATCGTCACGCGGATAAATGTGCGTACCAGCTGTCTTACGTGTTTTCGTCTGCGTGTTTTTAATTGTTTACTTCGCAGTATTTATTGAACTTGGAGTTTTGGTTTTGGTTAAGGGCAACGAGCCTTGCTCGCCGCTCCAGTAGTTGGCATGGTGCTTTGTTTTGCTGTCGCTATGTGTAGCCCTGATCACGGCAGTGTTTTTTTTTCTCGTGTTTGCTTTGTCTACTTGTATTAGCTTTAGCAACCCTACCCACCGCTGTGTGACCTTTCCTCGTGTCTGGTTTTGGGCCACCTGTCAGGTGTTCGTGGGTCTACACTTGCTCGTCACGCGCCAAGAGGCGGTGTTGTACCTTAAGGATGTCGGGGTGCTGGTGCAAGAAATCGCCTCGGTCAGGGTGAGTCAAGTCCAGCCTGTCGTTTAACTTTCTCTGCTTTTGCTTTGGGGTTTTGTCGACCCTGCTCTGTTTGTTTCTTGTGTTACAAGGAACACTACAAAGTCATGTCCCTCTTCCACAGCTGAGAGCCCATACTGTAGTACAGTAGTGTTGTACTTACGGTGACCAACTTATTTGTTTTGCGTTTTTTTTTTCGTTCTTTTCGTCTGCAGACTGCTGGTATTTGTTTGCCCATGCCTTTGCGATGATCCCATCTCACTGTAAGCAATTATTGAGTAGGGTTTTATGTAAAAGCGCTCATTATGTCAAGTTTTTGGTGCTCTCACATACAATGTTTTGTTTTTTTCTTCACGTCTGTCTCCGATCACAAAGAACGAGTGCACCGATGCCCTCCTGTTTAGACGCTGTTACACCTCCAGATAAATAGTTAGTTGTATTTGCTTTTGTTTGGGCAGAAAAACAAATCGCGCCTTGGAGGAATTTTTTCTGGTATCCATTTTTTTTCTTTAGAAGTACCCCCTTTGGGGCACCCTTTGGGGGGGGCAGTTGGCTTGTGACCACGGAAAGCGTCTGCGTCAGTTGTACCAGTACTATACTATACGGACATTAGGAGGTACTGAGTGGAGACCGGAACGGTTTTTAGTGTGAAGACAAAACACAACGCAGCAGATAGCCAACCCCCGTCTGGGTAGATTGACGCGAGGATGGTTATGATCGTGCTGGTGGTTTCAGTCAAACAAAACTCGAATAGGTATGTTGTGCCGGTCCTCGATGGTGCTATATGTAAGTTGGCCTTGAAACTTTAAACCGCACCGATTTCTGTTCAGTACCTTCCAGCATCCGGAAGGGTCCTAGTTATGCGGGCCCTCTTGTAGTCGCAATCCACCATTTAATTACTATCTACCCAACAGCTGTCTACCCAACAGCGATCGTGGTACCATATGTCGAACATTCGCATTGAGATGGTTTTTGCCCGTATTGTCCTGTCTCCTCTCTCACCCATCCCGGCCTGTTCGCACACATGCCTGTATGCCGGTTATAGTTTGGGATGGACGATGGATGGGTTCGACCTTTCGAATTGTGTGTCGTGCATCCGTCGTTGACAGCACGGTATCTGTCGAAGACTGATGGGAAATTACCGTGTTCCTTATGTCCCATTTCGCTGCTGATGGGACTCTGCGGTGTTCCACCTAGCTGTCGCGGGCTAGAGTCCTTTGTTGCTCCTGGCGGGAAATTACCTGGTCCATCTGTCGCCCCTCTCCGCTCATTTTTTTTTTCCGTGTTCCACTTGTCTCTAACGCTGATGGAATTACCGCGTGCCGTCTCCGCCCCTGCTTTTCCGCGCAGGTACCGGTGGACCATGCGGTGCCATTGCGCGAGCGCGGGGTGGAGGTGAGGATGGAGTTTGGAGGCACCGAGATTGCGGTGTCGTGCTACAAGCAGCACGACGGGGACAAGCTGCTCGATGCCAAGGTACGTACAGCTGACCCAACCCTATCCCACTGCGCGGTGTGTATTGCAGACCAGACGCTTGTTGGCCGACACCAGCAGCGGCTTTCATGTGAAGGAGAGGCCGGTCGAAGCACGACAGCACGGTGTCCGAGTGTTGTAGTACATAATAGTTCGTTGAGCCAACGCACGGGTCACATCCGGTCGTAATTAACATTTCACAACCTGCGCAGCTGAATTAACCAACCGCGATACCGACCGACCATAACGACGAAAAAACAGGTCGACTTCCTGGAGGATTTCGACCCCGGCGCGCTTGAAGGAGACGTGGATGGGGACGACCACCGCAATACCAACGGTGTCTACGATGGCGAAGACGAGCCAAACCCCAGCCCGTACTCTCGCCAGGCGTATTGAATTATTGATCTGACGTCCTTTCTTTCTCTCTCTCTCTCTCTCTCTCTCTCTCTCTCTCTCTCTATCTATCTATCTATCTATCTCTCTATCTATCTCTCTATCTCTCCATCCTTGTTTATTGGAGTGATGCCCCGGCCTTCACGCCAGCAGCCGCATTCATGGATACGATGCCCGGTTTTTTCACGCCAGTACAGCAGCAGCAGCAGCAGCAGCAGCAGTCGTGTCGTGGTAACGAGAAGAGAGACAGGGCTTTGGTCGCTGCGTCCCAATGCTTGTGAACGTCTCCCGCATTGGTTGATTGCTTTTAGTCGTTTCGATTGATGCTTGCCTTCATTGCCCGGGGAGCTGACTACGTAGTAGGCAAGTGTCTGATTCATTGTTTTTGGATGGAGTTCTCCTACAATATGCGCATGTCATGCCCTCTTGGTAATTGTCACGTTGGTTGCTGTTTTTTCCGATTTGGCGGGTGCGCCATCTGAGGAACGGGGGGGTGTTCAATAGCCGGTGTATCGTTGTTGCGGTCCGTAAGTCCTGATGGGTCGGTCAGCAGACCACATTGGTTAGGGCGCGGTTCGTCTGAAGTTAAAGTATATAGATCGATGCGGGGCTGATGTTTCTTTGTCTTTGGGGGGAGGGGGGGGTTGGCATGGTTTCATGAGGTTGACGGCTGAATTTGTCTCGAGCGTTGTCTGGTGGGCGTGTAGGTCCTCCTCTTGTTGTAGTTTCAGTTACGGTAGTAGTAGCTTGGTTTTTCCATTGGGTTTGCTGGCGAGTGGGTTGTGCGGAAGCTTCTTGTAGAGGGGAATGCAAGTTTCGATTGCGCTGTTGCCTGTAGCGTCGATGCTTTCGGTCGCCGTGACTTAGCGATTCATGGTTATGGCACAGCACCCCTAACGTGCCCATTGGCGACGGATGTGATACGTCTTCGAGAGGACGAGGGATAGCCAATACTTGCCTGGGTGCAGTTTGGCCAAGAAGCGTGCTCCATCAATCGTTATTGACGGATTGATATTGCTTTCGTTTGAGGCCGTGCCTCGTGACAGCTGTCGGTGTTGGGGGTCCCATGGTGCCATCAACGAGTATCGCAGTTTCATGTTCGCGGTAGACACCCCCCCCCCCCCGTGGTGTTTTGCGGTGCCAAGGCTGTTGGCGGTTGCAGCAGCTATACTGTTGCAGCAGTAGACCGAGGTGCGGCTGTTTCTTCCGAAACATCCAAGGCGGACCGACAGCAGTCTCGTATGTATGGACTGGCTACCTCTGTAGCATTGATTGATACTTATATTATAAAGTGATCCTATCTGCCTCTTTGTCTCGACGGAGCTATACTAGTCTTAATTAAGTGGGCAGCGCGAGCAAGCTCTGATCGCGTTCATACGAGTAGTGTAGATGTAAAGAGAGGCGCACTCAGCGTAGTGTACAGCAGTAGAATGATCGCTGGTGGGCAAAGCGTCGAACAGCCCGGCAGGGCGACTAAACCTCGTTTTCCCCCAACCATGCACTGCTATTGATGGTTATTATTGGAAATATATGTTGATGGCGTAAGCCAAGCTCAAGCGCACATGAGTCATGTGCCGGCTACTTGCCGCTAGTTTTACGCGTGTGACGCCATTATAACATCGTCGGGTGCACAATAAACAAGTCTTTTCTCCGGGGAAAGGGAGAGTGTACAGAGTCGGCAATCCGACTGCGTGTTGCCCGACGTTAATAATTGCTTATGGACTTGAAAATGTATGTTGTCTTCATCACATTGAAAACCGTTTCGTTCTCTCTACCCAGTACCTTATTCTGTCCGTACCAGTCTCAACACTTGTCGATTCCCGTGGGTCACATGCTAACTTACCCAAAAAAAGGTACAGTACGGGCCCGCACATAAGAAACATCTAATTCGGGTCGAGCCTCAATCCCTTATTTTCTTATTTTGGGTCCAAGGACCAGCTGAAGTGGTCCGTTGTCTTACAAAAGGCATTTCTTATTCCTGTGGAACGTCGCATCCTCCCAATCCTCGTTTTTCTTACTTCGTATATTTTCTCATTGGCTAAAGAATGAAGTACAACACAACAAATGGTCATCATGGCCGCTTAATAATTAACCAGAAAGAAGGCTTGGTGTGGCCACTCATTGATGTGGCGAAATAATACCTCTCTCCCTCCCCCCTACCAAAAATATTCACTGTTGTTGTTCAGCTAGCTAGGTAGCGGGGTGGCAACACGGAGGAGCAGCAGTTGAACGTTTCTTATTGGGCACGCTTCTCCAGCTACCCCTTGTTTCTTGTGTCTTGGGGGTATCGCACCATCGTGTTCCTTATCTGGGACGTTTCTTATGTTGTGGCCGAGATTGTAGGTGTGTTTCTAGCCCTTTTTTCTTATTTTTCGTCAAAATTTGAGCCTATTTTTTTCTAAAAAACAGGATTTTTCTTAATTGTTTGCGTTGGTGTGCCCGTACTGTATATACGAAAAAAAATGGACCCGAAGGGTCTCTGCAAGTCAATAGAAGTCAACGACAGAGAGTCTAGGCCACTCCGCTCGCCTCTACACGCTATGCGAGGTAACCCTAGGCAAGAAAACTAGAGAAGAAAAGGAAAAAGAAAGGCGTATACATCTAATCCGGCTCTGTAGGTCCACGGTTGGTTCCAGTTTTCTGGTTCGGAAACTGAGGGGAAAAAACCAAAAATAATACCATACTGTACTTGAGATCTCCACCGGAGATTTTTGACCGCGGCCGATTTTTCTCGGCTCGCGAAAGGTACGAGCACAAGATCGCGGCGGTGTCTTCGCCTTACCCATACTTCGAGATAATTTCCTTGGAATTTCAATCGAGGCAACACCGGTGCCAAACACAAGCATTTTGCCCACACTCAAGCATGCTGATGTTGACGTCAACACACACCAAAAACCACGTCCTGTCGTCACAGGCGCCGCGCGCCTGGAGACCAATTCCACGATATCCTGTTTTTTTCCCCGACACGTTCTCCACAACCGAGCAAGATACAGTTCCATGCTAGCCACGGTTCGATGCGCTAGGACAGAATAGGGATGCCCCGCAAGTCTCCGCAACGAACGCTGGTGGCCACAAGAGCGAGCGCGCCTACAACCAGCGTTTGGCCAAATCCGACTGCTATGTATCCCGCCGCCCGAACAAGCCCGAACCATATTTTTTCCGCATTATTATTATTTCCCGGCCTGCTCACCGATGTCCGCCAAACTTTGCGAAGTGAGGACGAATGAACGATGAACCAGTCGACACAACTCTGTGCCAAGTTTCAAAGCCATCCGATGTGCACGCCGCGTGCGACAGCACATTTTTCCTCCCAGCGGCCGACCTCCGATCGTCCGCCAACATCAGACAGACAGACTTGATCAGGCCGCAGTCAGTATCTTAACCCTTTCGTGACTGGGTTCTTTCTGGATCTTCCGCGTTTTTTTTTGTTCTGCCGGGACCGAATAGACCGATGAGTCATGAGACACACACACACGACACCCGCACTTGAACTTTTGCACGTTTGTTTGCGCACCAACAGGTTCCCACATGGGTCAACCGCACGCACCCCATGGTGCCACAAAGGTTTAGTGCCCAACAGCAGCGTAACCCTCACGTGAAGAATGTGATGAGTGACCGATAACTACACTGACTGCTGTACTGCTGTATGTAGGTGCTGTCGGAAACCGGAGGAGAGAGAGAGGAGAGGGCGCCGTATTTCTTTACCCCAAACACGATTACATGGTGATAGTCTACATGGATACAGCAGCAGCAGTAGAGATACATCGCATGCACAGCAGTTCTACCCCGCCGCCGATGCAGCACACTGGCGCAAGGCATGGCACCGCCTCCAATGCCACTTGGTTGGGTGATATATCCAGCGGAGACAAGAAGCACACACGCACGCGGTTTGTTTGTTGGATGCATGCATGCGAAACGAAATGAAAAAGCACCAGCACCAGCAGCAGCAGCCCGCCGCAGCAGCAGCAGCAAGCACGAGCCGCGCGAGAGATAAACTATGCCTTGTGGTGGCGGTTGGTTGAAGACGGACAAGGAATACACTCGAACACACACGCGCGCAGGAGAACTCGGGGAGAGGCCTCGTAAGCTTGGCCTTCAGTTCTGCAACCACATTCCGAAGGCAAGGAAGAAGGCACACAAGTCAACAGCGAGAGCATGCTTTATCGTACCAGATAAAGACAGGTTTTATCATGCCTCCTATCGTGCCTGTAGTCACGAAAACCCTCTCAAAAACGCGAAGGCACGGGGGCGGGTGTCTCTTTTTGACACTTTGTCACTCCGCCACAGCCTGCCAGCACAACAGCAGCAACAACAGCAGTACAGCAGTACCAACATCACCACCATGGACCCAGAGGACATCGCTCAGTTCTGGGAGGCCAAAGCGGCTGAGTGGGACCCAGTGAATGCTCCCCTAGTTGTGTGGGACGAGCTGGTTCTCATCGCGGACACAACACCCCAGCTCCTGCCCGAGGCGACATCTGCTGCAGCCAGGGCGGTTGGGAAGCGGTTCTGCTGCCACGGGGACAACGAGCCCCAGCCCCTCCCAGACATAAGGGACCTGGCAGCAAGGAGGACCGCAGCTCAGCAGCACCCCGGACTCTGCGGGTACCACCACTCCCGCTGGATCGGGGATGTAGATTTCTCAAAGGCAGCCGAGAGGAGCTCGGGGGGGCAGGTCACAGCGAAGCGTCTGAGGAATCAAGTAAGTATAGTACAATTGATATTTGGCAACCCCACAAATGATGGGCTGCTGACCCAGATCGGTTGTGCACCTGCTGTGCGCGTTGCACCTCGTGTATTATAGGTGTGCTTCACGTTCAGCTTTGTTTGACATGGTGGCTTGTAAGAGTGCTACAACAGTACACTAGGCCCACAAACTTCAACCTGGACTAACGTGCGTGTGTTTTTCGAGCCTGCGGATCAATGCAGCTGCCAGACAGATCATATCACCACACGAAGTAGACAGGAAAGAGGGATGAGAGACCTGAAAGACGCGTTTACAGCAACCCTATCCCTATGAACCTCCGCAATGCTCAGCAAATGCTCTGGAAAGACAAGCGGCGCCCAGCGCGTCGACTCCCCTTTTGAGACAGATATGGTGTTATCTTCCGTATCAGTTAGGTTGGAGACTCTCCCATTTCGTACGAATAGGCTGGCAGCCCGCAGCTTTGTACTCCCCGCATTAGACAGCAGTAGGGGTAACGATGTACTGGGGAGGCCGAGCATAATTTTCTGTCTTGTCCGAAGTTAGGTTTTGTAATCCGAACGGGCGGTTAGTAGTCCGAACGGAGAAAAAGACGCACGCGCCGCCCCATTGCGTGAACGTCTGTCTCTCACAGATACTGCATGCCACGTAACGTTTGTTGGCTCTCCATTTTCCCACGAAAGACTGGAGTGCACGCTCTAAAAAAACAAGCCTACGTCGTCGTTTTTTCCCCCGCAACGTGCAGGCTTCGTTCGACGTGAGCACCCGCCTCAACGCGAGGGGTCGTGGCGTTCAAATCACGAGGAGGGACTGCTTCACGCAGGCGTGCCGCGCGGTGTGGCCGGGAGACGAAGCCATACCAGCGGCCATTGCGGAGGCATTGTCGTGATTCTCGAGCGCGTGTTTTAGGCTGATCATGGAGCCTGAGGGGTGGGGTGGGGGGGTGGAGAGGGTTTCGTACTTACAAGAGTTTCGAGCAGAACCTCAAGGTTTGCGCTTGGCTAGTTTGCAGGGCGTCGTGCCCCCGCATGACTTTGAGTTCGCTGGGTTTGTCATTCAATTCGCTGGGGTTATTTGGAGAAAGAGTGCTGCAAGGCACAACTCGGTGGAACAACCGATGGTGCAATGGTGTGATCTGAAAATTCCGTATGTTTCGTCGCATGTTGCAGGCGCACTCGCCGGGAGATGTGTATTGCATTTTCGCAGAGATCAGCGCCTTGGTTTCGAGATGAAGAAATGGAATAAACATGGAACAAATGATCTTGCAAGTATTCACGACTTGATCGCATGAAGGTCTCCGGAATGTCTGTCATTGGCACACGGTTGGATTCCGATGCCGTTTGCGGTCTCTGAACTACTGGTGAGCACCACCGGCACGTGGTGTGTATGACGTCGTCGCACGAAAGGACTAGACTACACCGCACGCAGTGAAAAAACTAAAGTGCCAGGAAAACGTTGTTTATCTAGATGCCGAAGACTTCTTTCGATTTTATCTGCAAACCTTGGTATCTGCAAACCTTGTACACTTCGTACTCCATTCCTTGTCTACGTGCGAACATGTCTGTCGACCAAAGCACGGGATACCGACGCCAAACCTAAGGCTCTTGCCACATAGGTT
>FN649750.1:4421104-4436870 GCA_000310025.1 Ectocarpus siliculosus | reverse complement strand
TTGGAAACCACACCCGTGTTGAGCAACAGGAGCCAGGCACGGAGGCGTCAACATGATCATGCAAGCAACCAGGTGCTTTTTACCAACACTTCTAAGATTATTTTTGGTAGAGACTAGCGACCACACGAGGCGAAACAAAGTGCCTACCTAGACACGCGTTTGTTCAGCGTTGATAGGGCACTCTCTACTCGGTATTCCAAGCGAAAAAAAAAACGTAAGAAACTGCTACAGCAGTATTGATTCGCACTATTTATCGGACTCAACTTTTGCACCACCATAAATCGTCGTCTTCTCTTAGGTCCGCCTATTCGCCTGGAAAATGCCAAGAGAAAAGTCTACACGAACACAAACCCACCTTTAGACCCCGCGCCCTCCTCTTGTTGCTCAGCAAGTACGCCCGCCTGTACTTGAGCTCCTGGATCTTCTTCATGGCGGCCACCACCTTCTTGTCGTTCTGCGACATGCTAGCGAAGGAGCCCTGGGTTCGCTCGTGGTCCCCCCCCCCGATGCTGCCGTCGGAATCATAGTTGGCTTCGTCTACTTGGCCGTTGCTCTTCACCGATTTCCTCCTACCCGTCGGCGTACTCTTGCATTTCTTTGCGGCACCCCTCCCCTCCCCTGGTGCACCCCCCGCCTTGCGCTTCCCCGGCACACCAACCGCCTTGCGCTGCTTCCCCGGTGCACCCCCCGCCTTGTGCCTCTTGCTGTCCCCTGGCTGCCTCTCGGTTGGTCGCTTCACCCCGACCTTACTCCCGATCTTCGCCTTGCTTTTCTTTCCCGCTGCAGCCTTTCCCTGCGCTTGCCGGCTGCTGCTGCTGCTCTTGTTGCTGTTGCTGCCGCTTGGTCTCATGCTGAACTCGGGATCGTCCACCTCTTCTCCGTCCACCTTTGCGGACCCTGGCGCTTTCTTCCCGGCCGTGGCGCTCGCCGACGGCACCGGCGCCGCCATTCCTAGCGCTTTCTCCTTTGCAACTCTGACGACATCGATGAAGGAAGTATGTACGTTGAGTCCAAGCTGCAGACGGTCGAAGTGGTTGTGCTGTTTATGGCCTGCCTCACCTACACCCTCGCGCGCTGCCCACGGATCGTCGTGTTTCCGATAGAGCAGATGCACCCAGCGATCCCCCTCCTCGTCCATTTTGTCTTTTTTCTCGAACAAGAACATGCCTGCCGTGAGGGCTGCTGAGTACGGCTGAACTGTGCCGTACGTGGGGCTTGGCTCCCACAACATGATGTTCACCCCGTACTCCGACGCCAGAAAAGAGAACCAGGTCACGTCAATCCATTTTGTTGTTGCACTTAGCTGGGCTTTCTCGCGAAACCAACCGACCGTCTTATCCTCCGGCGCCGTCATTTCTTCCACGGCAGCTCCTAAAACATCCGGTATACGCACACTCCGGGCCCGCCCAAGCTGGTCTGGTGAGAGTACAGCTGTCAAGTCCTCAACACCGGATGCGCCAAGAACATGTTCCGTGGCTCGACGGGCGACCACGCTCCTCATGTTCTCTGGGGTGGGGGCGGCCCTTGTTCTACCGAGGCAAACCTGCAGACCCGCGGACATCGCACTAAACCCGCAGTGGCCATCCGGCTTTACGGTATACACACCAGCGCGGTCGGGCAAGACCATAACCCTCCCACCTCTTGTCAATTATGTGCTGCAAATGATGCGCGACGCAGATCCATCGATGTGCTGCTGTACCCGTTGGCCCAACGCAGCCGGCTGGGGAGCTAGCTCCTGTTCCTTGCGAACGTGATACACAGGAACCCCGTCCATAGCGCTCGTGCGAAAAATCGCAACAAGCAGGAGGAAAAACAGCATCATTATCGCGTTTCTGCGTGCTGGACTGAGGTCCACAGCAGCACAGCAGCAGCGCGGGATGCAGGGTGCTGCGGAGCATTGCAACTCCCAGGCTTTCAATTTTCTGTATAGGGGACGTGCTGTTTCTGTCCCCGGTCGTTACTTTGTTTCTTTTCGAGCGGTCTAGTCGTACCGTCGAGCCGTCGTCGACGCAGGTATCCACAGCTCAATTCGGTTCGAAAGTTGTCGCATATAAGAGTTATCGTGCCTGCTAACATGCCCGATTCGGGGGTGTAGTCACGTAAGGGTTAACACATACCAATCCGCTTGACACAAATCTGACATCGATGTGGAGCTACAACAGTATAGAACTACAGCATACACTGGTGTGTTCGATGCCCACCTCTTCGGTGCATCTCCCTCATCGGAGACTTGTCTACAAACCCAAGATAGATTATCATCTGGCGAGTTGCCTCCATGAAGAAAATGATGTAGCTCGCGCATGTGGTCTCCGTAGTATGTATGTATGATGGATGGTCTCTGTCACGTATAGTCTTCAGATAGATACATGATCGGCGTACCTCCGTAGATACGATACTACTGTGTACAGCGCGCGTAAATTTCCGTGGTCCTTCGTTTGTCCAGTGTTCATCAACACTACTTCGAGGACGGTGACGGCCAGGAGGGAAAGTGGATAGCGCGTAAGGGTATCATACAAAAACCTCTGTGTTGCTTTCTGCTAAAAAATGTGATCAAAAGCAACGCATCGAGTGAGTATCGCCGGCGTCGCCTGTTTGCAGCTGTTTCTTTTTCTAACGGGTACAAGTAGCTGCGGTGGAATACTACTGTATGTAGACGGCTGGCTGCGTGGTTATTGTTGTGGAACGATCACCGACCAAAGGTGGACAGATCCATATAACTATGGAGAAGGCATAGACTGGTGCGGTGCATTAAAGGTGTACCGCGCTATTACTACTACAGCAGTACAACAGCAGAGAAATTCGCCGGCCACAAGGAAGAGGTCGTCCCGCCCCGGCCAACTGCTCAGTCAGCAGCACCTACCTGCTGACAACGCGAAAAAAACGGGTGGGGGTATCAAAATCAACACATGCGACAAAATTGCAATTGTATTTCATTTCCTTCGGAGACACTAATAAGCTTGCTTTGGGTTTTAAATTGTTCTGTTTTTCATGGATGGCAACCATATATAATAGCAGGGTGCGTCATCTCCCACCAACAGGGCGGGTGGTTTATTGTTTATTATCCATGGCTCGTCGGTGCATGCCAACAAGCAGGCCTCTTCATCCACATGGTGGATGGTTGTTATTCTGGTCTCTGTTTGCTTGTGTTTGTGTCTCCTTGAGTGGGCTAGGTCTGCGGACGTATGTCAGCTGGCGAGCTGGCGCCCCCGCTCTTGCTGCAATACACGTGCCACGTTTTGTGTCAACACCCGACCGGTCAAAGGGAGGGGCTATGCGAAAAAAAATTACGACAGAAGGAACAAAATATAAATATATATGGGGAGATGTCCCTATATGCTGTCTGGGAAATCGTAGACATACAGGTACTTTCTGACGCTATGAATCCATTGCTAATCTGTCTCAGACTCTTTTCTATGATAGAGATGGTTTCGTTGTGTCATATTAAGAAAAAATATATATATAAATGCTTGGCCGAGAGGGGCCCAGGCTCAACCGTGCTTGGAAATACACTTTTTTCACCCGAGGCATTTTGTTGGACTGCTTGCTGACATCGCTCGTTGCCGTACAGGATCAGATGTCTACAAGAAATCTGCCTTGGTACATGGAGGCTACCCGCTTGGTATGTTCCGGGCACAAACACAAAATGTTCACAGCAGCAGCAGCAGCAGCACTGGCCGCTGTGCTATCTCCGATATATGTTTAACCATCCAAACACACAACCAAACAGTGTGTCTTATCGGTACTCTACGCGTGTTCTACACAGTCCTACACGGCTTTCGATGAATCCATCAATCCAGGCACTCCACCGACCGAGTGTGCCCCTCATTCCACTACCCAGTTCCAACGTCCCAACGCACACGCACAAGTTCCTCTGATGATGCTGCGGAAGCGTCCGCACAACAAGTCCCTCATGTATGAACAGTGTTGACACAAGATTCATTCTCACTCTGGCCGCGAAAAAAAAAGACATCCACGGTGGCTGAACCACGGCACGCGTCTGTCTCCCCGTTCTTTCCTTGTCGACAGTCGAGAAATTGGCGGCTAGACTAACAAAGAGGGCTGCACTGGAGGTCATTAACCGAGTCAGATCTACCTCGGTGGAAGTGTTTTCCCGTCAACATGCATCCACGACCTGTATACAGAGTCTAACAATCCCCCTTTACTTGAACTGTCGTTTGTGCCCCCGACGATGTTAGTCACAATGACGCGTAAAACTAGCGGCGGGTGGCCGGCATGAGTCATGTGCGCTTGAGCTTGGCGTACTCCGTCAGCACGCCCTTCATCTGGAACGGTGACGGGGGGTGGGTGGGCGGGGCGGAGGCCCGGTGGAAGAAATTTTTGTGAGCCAGTAAGTGTCGTTTCTGCATATTGGACGTTCACCCCACAACGATCGCTTGACGCTCGACATCGATCTCTAGTTGTATTCGAGTCCACAGGCAACAGAAAATTTGGTTTGGCATCACCACCAATCAAACCTCAGGCTAGTTTAGTCTAGTCACCATGCGACAGGAAAACCTGTTTTGCGGCTGCTGTTGGTGCTATTGGTGGGAACGTCCTCTCGCGTTTGAAACCCGTTCGGAGTGTATTTTGTTCTTTTCCCCCCCGTGCCTCCTCCAATACTCTTGTTTTATCATTGAGGGACAACTTTTTTCTGCCGCAAACAGCGGGTATGCACATGTGTATTTCAAGAGCATATAAACAAAGGCCCTTGTCGCCATGAGTGACCCTCGTTGGCAGAATGCGACAACAACAGCTTCTGGTTTAGACGCGACACAGGTGCGAGAGAGGAAGACGGCGACATATGTATCTCTGAACGACACAACGTTGGTAAAATATATGTAGTTCTGATGACAACTCAACCTCTGCGGACACGGTCGTTTCGTGTGCTCTTCTCACTCTGAAGTGCAGGAAGTTCATGGACGCTGCTGCCGCCAAGCTCAAGACCGCGGCGGCGATGAGCACGGCTGGGACTAGTCCTACCCCACCCTCCGGGATCTGGAAGTCCTTCAATGAGCCTAGCCCTCGCCATGTCAAGACCTGGACGAGAGCAGAGCCCGGTAGTCAAGACGTCGTCGACATGGGGCCGGAGCAAGAGCGGTGCAGGTCGGAGCTAAAGCAAAATCCATTGAAAAGAACATGATCCGCGCCAGGCGAGGCACACCATCGTCCCTGCTAGCCACTATTGGTGGGTAAGCCCTGGACCTTCTACTGGTAGACTTGTTCACCGCTTAGACCATGGGGCTACCCCTTTGTCTCGCGCGCGCATGTCCTCACCCCGGGGTTGTGGTGTCCGAACGCGTTTGGAAACATGTCTTCCCTGCACCCCCCCCCAAAAAAAAAAAAACTAAACATGAACACACAAAACAAACGTTTACGCATATTTCTCACAGTACCGTTCGCGTGGTGTCGCCTGCACCTGCGATACCCAAATTTTCACGTAGTCGGGACTACGGGCACGATGAGGCGCACGTTGGTTACGAGGGATGAGTGGGACGGAAACATGAGGTTCGTTCCAAACATAAGAGCTATGTATAGCTGTACAGCTGTGTGCGCATCCCTCACCACACTCGCCACCGTAAAGACACGACGTTCGTCTTGCTACAAGTATTTAGTCTCGAACAAAGCAGCGGCTGATGCCCGAAAACGCGAGGCTCGGAAGGCCACTTAGTAAGTACAGTAGTTAACGCCCGCGATCAAGAACAAGAAACAAACCTTCAAGCTCCAACATCGAAACACGTTCGAACTGGCAACTCAAATATCCTGTGCGCCACATGGTTTACGCGCCCTCTGGGTAGCCCCCATTTCCCTCCTGCAGTAAAAGTGGTCGTGAGGAGTCGTCGCCCTCCCAAAAAGACAGGCCGCCGTTGACGACATCTATATCGAACCCCCCCCGACATGCACGTCGAACCGCGGGGCCGTTTACAAGTATATTCCGGGGGAAGGATTTTCTCGAACAGGACTCCCTATCCTCTCGCGGCAACTGTTACGGAATATAACCATGATGTGCATCCTTGGCACCCATCGCGCTCATCTATGAACGCGCCCCGTAGTCGCAGTCTGCCAGGCCCGAACCGCAATCTCTGCAACTTATTCGGAGCGCATCTAGACTATGTATTCCGGCTGCTGCTGCGGGACTGCAAGTGTTGGCTCACCGCACACATCGCTGCGGTTATCGTCCTGCCCATGTGCGTGTACTTGAGCAGGTCGTGCCAGTTGGTTACCACGCACCCGTGGCTCTTGTCGAAGCGACAGCAACCTCGAACCTGCCGGGCCACGCCGTGCCAAGAACAAAAGGTTTCAAGCCGTGCATGCATGGGGCAGGCAACATCAGTCCCACATAGCAACCGTAGAATCGAGCACGCACGAAGGGTTTTGGTCGAAAGGCGAGGGAGGCTTGTGACTCGCGGCGCGGGAGGCCGATGCGACGGTTTCAACCACGGGTCGAGGGTCAAGGCACCCTATGTTCGAGCGGCTTACGGTCACCCCAGCTGAGCTATTCTGCTGCTTTCAACAGGAGAAAGCCTTGCGTCCCGCCTACAGAGCATCAAACGGCGGCAGGCGGTGTTACAATAATTTGGCGCACTGGCTCTATTACCGGTAGTGCTGCAGGGTTGGATAAAGGAAAATGGACAAAAGTGGGTATACCCACGCCATTCCCGGACAAAAGTGAGTACTCGAAAATCCAGCGCGCACACCCTCCATAGGCGACCCCCAAACGACTCAAAACCCCATTATGACACCTGGGCGACACAGCCAGGGATCATACACAGCACGGGCATCAATTTTTTCCCACTTTCAGGCACACCTTTGGCCCTAATACCGCCGAGGCGCGCAAGGCCTCACCAAAGTGCCCACTTCTGTCCGACATCGCGGTGGGTATACCCAGCGGCATCAACGAATTTTTTCATGTACCCACTTGTGTCTGTATTTTGACCCACTTTTGTCCACTTACGGACGGCGGAAATCGAGCGAAAATCGACCTCCACGTCACCGCACGGCAGAACATCGAATAGCCTCGGAACGTCTCAGAACCTCCCAACACCGTATCCATGGCAGCTTTCCTATCCATGGCTGCGGACTGCGGACCGACCACGGAGGAACATGTCAGAAACATGCCAGACCACCCCTTCGGTACCGGCACGGGAAGATACCAGGCACGGGAAGATACCCGCGGCAAGCCCAGCAAGCAGCGCACTAACGGCACGCCACAAATAAATGCGTGACACACAACGGACGACAAAACCAACGGGCGCGCACACAGAACAAAAATACGCGCATACAGCAACACAGACACACACACAAGAAACACCAACCACCATGACGAGTGCACACCGACTCGCGAGGGCAGCAACACAGCATGTCGAGGCAGTTTACCACGCAACTACGGGATGTAAAAAAAGAGGGTATTATATGCACGAAGCGACATCCGACCCGATATCCCGCGGTCGGTCCGCAGTCCGCAGCCATGGATAGGAAAGCTGCCATGGATACGGTGTTGGGAGGTTCTGAGACGTTCCGAGGCTATTCGATGTTCTGCCGTGCGGTGACGTGTAGGTCGATTTTCGCTCGATTTCCGCCATCCGCAAGTGGACAAAAGTGGGTACAATTCGGACAAACGTGGGTCAAAATACAGGCACAAGTGAGTACAGTAAAAACCCTTTATAGTGGCAACCTGAATAGTGAAATGCCCGATATAGGTGGTCTGCCTGCACTGAAAAATGAAAAATAGGTTTTGACCGCAGAAGCCTCGGCGACCCTTGGATAACCAAGTGTCATTTCATGTGTTTCATGCGGATACCGCTGCACACAAGTGCTCAACCACGAGGAGTGCAGCAATACACGACTTTACCCGCATGTAACAGCGCATGTGAGGGTAGATGTACAATGCACCGCTGTCGATGTCGTGAACTTCGCAGCTTCTCATTCGATATAGTGGATATAATGCCACTATTGACATTGCACGAATAGTGGCACTGCCCCGAATAGTGGCATAATTTCGTCTTGCCCCTATATGCCACTATATCGGGCCACCTACTGTACATGGAAAATTAGTTGACGCCGCTGGGTATTCCCACCGCGATGTCGGACAGAAGTGGGCACTTTGGTGAGGCCTTGCGCGCCTCGGAGGTATTAGGGCCAAAGGTGCGCCTGAAAGTGGAAACAAATCGATGCCCGTGCTGTGTATGGTCCCTGGCTGTGTCGCCCAGGTGTCAAAATGGGGTTTTGAGTCGTTTGGGGGTCGCCTATGGAGGGCGCGCCGGATTTTCGAGTACCCACTTTTGTACATTTCCCTTGGATAAATACAAGTCGCAGCTCTGCAATCGTAATCGCAATCGCAGCCGCAACCTGATCAAAACGTGATCAATACTACGACCATAACACATGCATATCAGGGAGGCTGCCGCTGTTCGTCTACTGCTGTAGTGCCGTGCAACGCTCTCTGGCGAATCGTAGGTTCACGCTGATGGCGCGGGAATAGCCCAGCCGCGCTGAACGTCCCCATCTACTTTCTGCCGAGAGTGCGAGCGAGATCTCCCATATGACGCCAAGCTACGTAGGTAGTGTTTACTCCAGAAAAACGTGGGTCCTCTGGCGAGAGCGTCGCCGCTCTACGAGAAGGTGCGACGCCAAGGGTTAGGGTTAGGGTTAGGGTTAACAATCAGCGAGAGAGAGAGGTGGTTGTGGGAACACTCGAGGCAGTCCGATGTACTTGGTGCGCTGTGTGCCGCTGTACTCGGAGGGAGGCTCACCATAACACCAACCAGGAGACCCATCACCCCGGCAGTGGCTAAGCTCAGGGCCCCCGATCGCACCAAACCCCCTTCCCCCCCAGCCTCTGACTTCTTGAGCGGCACATCTAGCCCCAGGATCAGACCCACAGGCACCCCACTAAGGTGCAGCGCTGCCGCCAGGAGCAGCGTCGCGTACGCTACGTCCAAGTAGACGTAGATGGTCGTGAACCTGAGGGCCTCGTGGTACAGCTTGTGGTTAGAGGCAGACACCTTGTGAGCTGTTGCTGCGGGCATCCCTTGGTGTGGTGCAGAGGCGAGAGAGTCCTTGGCTTGGCGCGGGTGGCGGCGAAAGAGAGCGAAGCTGCTGCTTCTCCTCAGACGCGGCGGCGGCGGGGCGGGTTTAAGGTTCTTTAGTAGAACAGAATAATTATTTTAGAACCTGCCGGAGGTTCTGACGGGATTAAGGTTCTCGCTAGCTATGTACAAGGACAAGGTACCAGTTAGCAGTGCAGCAGTGGGAAACAGGCCGTTCCACTCGACTCGGCGCAGGAGAAGCGAAAGTGATTCGCACACCGGAGGGACGGAGAGCTGCAGTGGAAGAGAGCGAGCGAGAGAGGAGGGCAGCACGTCGTGCTGCGGACAAAGACACAACCAGGGATGCGCTTGTGCTTGAGCTGGGCGCCGGTGCTCTGCCTAGCCGGCCTCAGCGGCGGCGATGATCTGCCGGACAACCAGTTTGAGACGCTAAGCTACGACACCATGGTCTACCAGATTCACTCGTTGGCAACTAATTATCCACACCTCGTTCAGGTCTGTGCGAAACTCGGCGGTCGGGGGCTGTCTGTCATACCTACGTACAAGGGTTAGTAGGCGCTGTCCGCTGTGTGTTCTCTGTGGTGGTGATGAGCGGGGGCGCCAAGAGAGGAATCGGCGCGAAAGTTGTACGCGTCGCATTCACGGACATATGCACTATTAGCCCTAAGAGTTGGGGTGCGTACCATCCCGTGATCAACAGTAGTAAAAACAAGCACTTTCGTGTGTATCAACCAAAGCAACGTGCAGGCGGACGCAGACTTACTCACTTGCTGTGTGCGTGTGGTATGCATATCTGGAGGCGCGCAACCCGCCATCCCTCTACAATGCACCATTTCTAGTTCACAGCGGATAACGAAGACTTCAGCACACCCCCTTCGACTACATATGGTATTATCTCGAACGGGTGGTCTTTCTGTGAGGTATGTATTGGGACATATAAACACAGAAAGACTACCCATTCGACATGCATAATGCATGCATAACTTTCTAATGATGACACCCCGGTTCAACGGCAACAACGACACCCTGAGATGCCCTTCCGAACACCCAGTTGTAGTCGACGTTCGACTGGTGCCCCGACCACAAGTAAGTACCTGGTACGGTTTTCAGTTGATGACGTTTGTCCGACTTTTTGACATTCATCCCGTGCAGCCAGCAGTTTTGTGGCGAGCTACGCATAGCTCACTCCCTCCCACACCATTCCACACATCCATGTTCTCCAAAGCATCTTCTGATGCTGCCCTCGGAGTCTAAACGCGCACCATTTATGTCATAATTTTCTCCCCGACGGTCCTCAACTCATTTGCACGCAACTCAAACGCCCGTACGGTCGAACAGCTACGCTCGGTCTGCTTCTTCTCCTGGCCACGACCAACCGGGCGTATGCGTATTGTTGCGGAAAGGCGTCGGGACGCCTCTCCTTTTCCTACGTGTCTCGTATCTTGATTGCAGACTGTCTTGTTGTTACCCACAGGGGAGACATCGCTTGGTGGTGCCCGGGAACCCGTAGAAACACAGGTCGTTTCCGCTGACGCGGTGAATTTATTGCTAGCGTGGGGGCCTTTTTTTAGCCGTTTAGCGAAGCCTAGTGTCACGACGAACTGTGGCCGCTATTCAGGGCAGGTCGCTAAACCGAACTAACAATTGTACGGCAGTTGATACTACCGGCGTGTGGCGGTGCCAGGTGGTTTTATGGTTGGCATCCAGGGCATGTCCCTAAACAGGAGGGTCACTAACCCGAGACCCCCACTGCTAGAATCTTTGTGCCAGATAACGAAAAATATACTAGAGTTATTTAAAACTCGATTCATGGACCGGCAGGACTTTTTTGGGCCTTTCGCTGCTTTGTACATTTTTGCTGAAAAACTCCCGTGATATAATAAAACTCGAGAATAGATCTTCACAGGATAAAAACACAGGACTGTTAGCTTGCGCCAAAACATCCTCGGACAGCTGGTGCTGGGCAGGTGGGCTGCCGTTGTGGTGCAGCCAAATTTGATCAACCGGAAACAAGCAGCATGCGAAATTAGAGTGCCTTTTTTCAAGGTTATACGAATATATATGCACACCCTAACGTAGTACACGAATAGCGGACAAGGCGCGTTCGTCTCTGCCAAGAGCGCCCCCAACCCACGCTAGCTGATACTCTGTATGTTGGCACGCGGGCACGTTGATGATAACAAACCGTTGGTCCTTCTTCTCTTTTTTTTGTTCCAAGGAGAAAACGAGAGAGGGGTTAGAAAAGACAGGGAGACAGCTAAAAAAGACAGGCAGACAGGCATATACGCACACCCGTGCATCAACGGCAACAACAACCTCCAGCCTCCCCGCCATGCCGACTAGGAAGGGCCGCCCTCCCCCCCAAAAAATAACGGGGCAGCCTATAAGCTATGCGGCGAGCCTTGTGGAACTGTGTCTGTTCGTTAGTTCGTCTGTGCTTGTGTGCGATGGCGGCACCAGAGAAAAAGCGAGAAAGAAAAAGGAGCACGACGAGAGAGGAGGGCAGAGGGGAAAAGAGAGGGTGTAGCAGCATGCAGCAACCTCACGTACGCGTTGATACGCACGTAGCACAACAAAAAATCGTGCGGGCAGTGCCCGAAAGCTTGGTTGGGGGCTGGCGGTGGTGGCGGCGTTGTTATGACTGTGTGCTGTGTCTTTGCTGTTGTGACGGCGGTGATGTTTGCTGCAACGGCGAGGAGAGAGGAGAGGGAGAGAGGGAGATAGAGAGAGCAGTCTGTTCGTCTCGAAACACAAATATATACTTGGAGCTCTGGAACCCCAAACATATTTTTGCTCACGATTCATGCATTTTTGCCCAAAAGTCGCCTCCGATATAAAACTCGATTCATCGACTTTTCGGGCTCTTCCACTGGTTTCATGCATTTTTTCGAGTTTTAAATAACTCTACTGGTATACATTAATTTCTTGGAAGCTTATCCCTGGTATGTACATACCGTGTATGACACAAGATAACACACCTACATAAGAAAGCACACCCCCCACAGAATACGACACCCCGGTGATAGTTTTGGGCGCTTCTGACAAACCATCGATTTATCACCGGGGGTACATAAGATAACGCACCCCGGTTATGTTATTAGTTACGCCGCATATAGTCACGGGGCCCCTCCTTCTTTATCACCGGGGTGACAGCATCTGCCCTGGGCAATCACACACACAACCACGTCAGCTGTGTGAGGGGAAACACCCCGCATGGAGACCCCCAACAACATGAACGTGCAGACGTGCAGGCAGAGCAGAATGCAGCCGCAAGTACCAAGTAAACGTTTTTGTGAGGGGGGCAGGGAAGGATGGCGCACGCAGTCTGTGGCCACCGCCAATCATCGTATCGGTCGAGGTACCTTCGATTTTTAATTTTTTCTTGCTCGATTCAAGCCCGTATTTTGTTTCAAACTTTTCTTTTTTGGCGATGAGAGGGTTGAGTTCTCGCCGAGGTCATGTGCTCAGGAGTTTCGGTTGAGCCCCTTTGTTTTTCCACGCCCCTTTAGGTAGGTCCCTACACTGCACGTGTACGTGCAGGCATGGCTATCACACCCCCTTTTATCGCACCACCTCATTTATCACACCCCCAAACACACGCTGTGGGTGTTCGGACGCGCTATCACACCCCCTGTTTTATCACACACCCTTAGGGGCCCCTGCGAGCTGCACTTTATCACCCGGGGTACACAAGATAACACCCCCCCCACGGGATACCACACCCGGTGATAATATTTTTAAACTCCAAAATGTTATCACCGGGGTGTGTTTTCTTGTGTCATATACGGTAGTCATGAGTCACTTAATACGTCTTCGGTGGAGTGGGTCATGAGTCATGAGTCGTGCCACTGCTGTATGCATATTCCATTATCTCATGGTGCAGTAATGCTCTCCAGATTGTTATCACAGTTCTGCGGCTCCGTAATGATACGGACCCAGCACTGCCCTGCCCATGAAAACGGAACGGCGACAATTGCTCCTCGAAAATTCTAAGGGAGTACTCGGTACTTCGTAGGCGTTTTTTTTGGCGGCACGTTTTCGGCGATATTGCCATTTGGCGGTATTTGCTTTGACGGTAGGCGGTAGTGCCCTTTTTGGCGGTAAAACAAAAAATGGCGGAATTTTTTCGGCGGTATTGCCACATGGCGATAACTGTTTATGGCGGTCAACGGTATTGCGTTTTTTGGTGCTATCGATTTTGGCGGTGGCGGTAAAACAAAAAAACGAGGGTATTTTTTCGGCGGTAACGCCATACGGCGGTGTCGTGTTGGCGGTTTATTTGCGTTTTTCGGCGGTATCGACTTCGGCGATGGCCGTAAAACCGAAAACGGCGGGATAACGGCGGGATACCGGTACCGCCCACCGCGGCGGTATTTCACGGCAGAACTGATTGCAATATGGCCAACTTCAAGCGAAACAAAACAACGGGGCCCGAACAGAGGGCCACCCTCTTTCCGAAGATTGACCATGTGCTTCCGCCATTTTTTGTTTTTGTCGTTTTCACCAGTGACTTTCACATTTCAGCGTCAACGACGTAAAGACATAATTTCAAAAATTGCAGGGATGTTCACGGTGCAGTTTTTCTCGACGTTGCGGTGCGGTGCGGTGCGGTGCGGTGCGGTGCGGTGCGGTGCGGTTTAACCGCACCGTGACATTTCGAGATGAAAAGAACCGCACCGCACCGCACCGCGCCGTCAAATATCGAGATGCACAAAACCGCACCGCATCGCACCGTGTTACGACAGAACTGCACCGCACCGCATCGTAAGTATTCACAAATAACCGTAGTTGCGGTTTTATTACGGTGCCGTTTGCCCCACCCCGTGGCCAAAACCGCAGTACACCGCGATAAAAACCGCAGTAGACCGTGGTAAAAACCGCAGGTAAGGCACGGTTCCACACCACACACACACACCGCCACTGCGATACGCTCCGTGCACAACTCCGCCCATCTCTGGTGGAGTCACCCCCCGGCGATGGCGACCAGCCTCTTGCGGAGGTGGTCGCCACGCGTCCATCTCCTTCGCCCGGTGGTTCTACCACTGCTCTGCTGGTGCTGCTGTGCCGCGCAAACTGGGGGCGCCCCGAAGGCAGTTCGCAGCGTGCAATGCACCGCCGTCAACGCATTCGCGGGTTGTAGCCCGTGGCGGGCATGAGCCGCCTGCCTGGTGGTGCTGCCAGATTATTTCTTCATTTTTTCTAGCATATTCGCATATTCGCATATTTGCATATAAATTCCAACAACGGTAGTAGTACTAGATGCAAGTGAGGAATGTAGCTTGTGTTGTAGGAACGTATGGTGACTCGGGAAATGAAGCAAGTGATCAGTAGCTTCTCCCTTGTCTGGGGTTTTCGGGTTTTCTGACCGCAAGCCGCGGGATTTGTCGTGTCGGCCTCATTTCAATGGACTAACCCTAAGGCCGAGTCTTACGTCGTGATTATTTCGGAGATTTTTTTCGCTCTCGGTCGAGGGGGGGTGGTCTGCAAGGGAAGAATTATCTGGATCCAAACGACCTTCTTACGGTTCCTCGAGACAGATTTTTTTCTCAGGGGAAAAAAAGGGCCGATTCAAGTCTTTATGAGTCACAACATGCTTCAGTTCACGGTTTTGGCTCGTGTGCGACCAACAAGACACCGAGTGCCCTGTTTTTGGGTCGCCTCCAGAGGGCGTGTATATAGTCGCACGCCAGTGACTGCAGTTTGTGGATGTCGTCGGCCAAAGGCCTCTCTCTGGCATGCGTTGTGGACTGATCACACTCGGAGCAACCAGAAAACAAAAGGCAACGTCCAGAAAAGTCAACATCGCAACACACTTCGGTTCACGTTTACAGGCCGTGTGCAATCAAAACTGGACAATACTCTCTGCTTCTGGGACGCGAGCAGAGCGTATGTGTATGATCACACGCCATTGGCTGTAGTTTGTGGATGTCATCGGCCGAAAGCCTCCCTCTGGCATGCGTTGTGGACTGGTAGCGGGTGACACACGAAGCAAACACGCGGTGGAACAAGAAAAAAGTCCAAAAAGTCAACATCGCAACACAAATCGGTTCACGTTTACAGGCCGTGTGCAATCAGAACTGGACAATACGATCTGTTTCTGGGACGCGAGCAGAGGGTATGTATATCATCACACGCCACTGGCTGCAGTGTGTGGATGTCGACGGCGTAAAGCCTTTCTCTGGCGTGCGTTTTGACTGGTCACATATGCAGCAGGCACAAAAACGGCTCTTTTCGGCCCAAAGGCAAGAACAGAGCAATGTGGCAGGGTTGACGTTGTCGGCTCGTGTGCGGCCAACACGACGCAGAACGCCCTGACTTTTAGATACCTGCAGAGGGTTTGTGCATGACCTCATGATACTGGCCTCTGTTTGGCCAGCAGACGGTGTAGTTCCTCGTTCTGGTACGATCGGGGTGTGACCAGGGGGTGACCCCCCCCAATTCCAAACTGGAAATTATCAGCCGATCCAGTTTGGAAAATGGGCCTATTTTCCAATGCGGCAGCTGGGATCCTAGGAAATATTCGGCGATTTGGGATTTGGGCGTTTGGAATTGCCCAAATTCCTCCGCGTAAGACGCTCAAATAATTATTTGGGCTGAGAAAAGGACCCCCCCCCCCCAAAACAAACTGGTCCGGTGAGAACCCGGCGTGCTCCGTCCCGGCTTTGTAGGGATGCGAGGTCAATGGTCAAACGACTACGGCATGCACAACTATGAGTACA
>FN649750.1:4219186-4415837 GCA_000310025.1 Ectocarpus siliculosus | reverse complement strand
CAGAATGTTCCCCCGGTTAAGGCAACGTGGTCCCCAGCGATTGTCTCCACGAGCATGTGCGGGGCTTGTCGACGTGGATTGGCATGATGCAACCCATTGAGAGCATTCGGAAGGACAAAAACAACATGGAATGCCATGCACACGAGTTTTAGCCCGTTGTTGTTTGGCATGCCAGGTGCGGGTTGTCTCCATCGAGTGACGCGCAGGCCCCGATGTTGTGTGCCATGATCCGACGGACATAGAATGAATGACACCATGGAACATTACAGACGCGTTTTTTGTTCCCCGTGGTTGTTTGGCATGCCAGGTGTTCTTCAGCGGGTGTCTCCATCGAAGCGTCGAGCATACAGTACGCAGGTCCTATCGACGTTGTGTGCCATGATCCAACCGAAGGAGAGGACACGGAATCCCATGGAATGACAAACACGTTTTTTTGCCGTGTTTGTTTGGCATGCCAGGTGTTCTTCAGCGGGTGTCTCCACGGCGACGAGCAGGTGGGGCCTACCGCGGTGGTGGAGATGGCGAAACTCATGGTCTACGCTGCGGTATGCCACGCCGACTCCACCACGAAGGTGCAAACGCTAAAATATCACAATCGCAACTTTTTTTGTGCTGAGGATGATCTGCCCCTTTTTATGCCGAGCAAGGTCTTCGACCACGGGAATCGACCGCGTCAAGTGTTTGACTAGTACGAACAGAAGAAGGTACTGGGTAGAGAGAACGGAACGGTTTATAGATAACAACAACAACAACAACAACAACAACAACAACAACAACAACAAGGTCTTCCCTTTTGATGTCGAGGAAGGTTTTTCCTTTTTTTTCCGAGGAAGGTCTTTCCTTTTTATGCCGAGGAAGGCCTTTCTTTATGTGCCGAGGAAGGTGTTTCCGTTCTATGCCGAGGAATTTCTTGCCCTTGTTTTCCCGAGGAATGCCTTCCCTTTTTATGCCGGGCAGGGTCTTTCTTTTTGATGTCGAAGAAGGTTTTCGTTATTTTATTCCGAGGAAGGTATTTTTCCTTTTTATGCCGAGGAAGTTCTTTCTTTTGTGCGGAGGAAGGTCTTGCCCCTTTGAAGTGTAAAGACTGCTCCGTAGGCGTACATACGTGTGCCTTGTGACCGGGTAGCACTTCACGTGTATCTTGTTGTATGAGGGAGATCAGTGGGTACCATAGGAGGCGGGGTATGGCACATGGTTTTGGGCTGTTTAGGGCACGTTGCTGTTGCTGCGCTTCCGTGCGACGACGCTTGACCGATAAAACAAAAATACACTCAAGGTCGGGAATCGATGTCGTCCAACAGCAGCAGATGGACCGCAGTCGGCCTGTACACCAACTGTGCGGCTTCATCTGGTTGTTCCGTATGATATATATGCTACAGTAGCTCCTCGGGTTCCGTCTTCGCCGGAGTTGACCAAGCGCCCGAAAGACATGGGAACGTACATTCTCTACAAAATTGTTTTAAGTGCAGGCGACGAGAGGCACACTCCGACGTCGACCCCCCCCCCCCCCCCTTTTATTTTTTTGTTCTGTTCCGGCGTTAGGAGTGCGACCACCATGCCCTGCGAGAGGCGCCGGAATCGGTTCCATGGTTGGCCCGGCTGGCCCTGACGCGCAGCACCGTGATCATGCCCATGGCGAATTCTCTCGGGTACTACAACACAGACAGGTGTGACCAAGGAGAGTGCCCACCTGGCAGGCGGACGTGAACACCCCCCCCGACTCTCTTTCTTTCTTCCTGCTTTCAAGACCCGCTTCGGCGTAGATCCGTGCCGGGTAGAGTGCGGTATTCCGTGTTTCAGGAAGGCTCTGCGGTATGGGCCTGCCTCGCCTTCTCCACGTTACGCTAGGCGGCAGGCGATGTGAATACTCTCCAACACCGTGTACGTCTCTGCCACGCACTGAATGCCACTCCTATCTTCTTTGGCCTCCCCCCGCGTCGTGCGACGCATTGTTTGACTTCGGCAACATGTCAACTGGGGGCCTTGCGAAGATGGGAAAACGGGATGGATCCGAACCGCGACTTCCCCTACGGCCAGAAGCCTCAGAATTGCATGACGACCATCACAGCGAGGCAAGTGGTTTGATTTCTCCCGCTCTCCGTCCGATCCAGCGAAGGAATACTTCGAACAATGCCGGGTGCCCGATGTATGGCCGACCAAGCGTGTAGCCCTGCAATTTTTTCCACTACTGCTGTTTGAAACCTTTCTCCATTTGCGGGTTTTTGACCTTGCATCTTGGCACCCGGGCATGGATGACCGATTATGAGGGCGTTGTGGCCCCACCTTAGTCACATTCTGCCGTCAAGACAACCGTCCATCCTGTCGACTACCCTGTGTACCCCGCGTTGTGCACATGCGCGGCTTTGTGGCGTTCGAAAAGCTCCGGGCAGCGGACCTTCGACAACGACGCGTCGCAGAACCTGGAATGTGGTAGGGGTTCGGGCTTCCAGCCAACGGTGCTGCTTTCAAAGTTTGCGACGCGCGAAGTCGGATGCACCGCTATATCGGGGCTGTATCGTATGTAACCAAAATGTGAGAGCAGTTGGCCGGCCGAAGACCATGAACATTTGGCCGCACGACAGAAGATCCAAGCTGCAAAGCAGCGTGGACATTTTGGCTGCACGGTGCGAAGCCAAGCTGACACCCCTCATGTGCGACGTATACTGCATACCGTAGGTGACACCAGATACCACACCCTCTGGACCGATTTTCAAACTCGATTTCTCCACACAACAGAGAGAGAGAGTAACGGTGCCAAATATCGGCGGCGTTGGAGACGTCTCGTCGATGCATCGTTTCATTCATGCATCCTCTTCGTCTTGGGGTATGTAGTCGGGCTTTGAAAAACGGTCCAGGGGGCGTGGTATCTTGTGTCATGTCATGTCACCGACGGAAAATCCCCCTCGGTATTCGTCGCCTATTGCTTACCTGGTACTCTACCTATCCGTGCAAAATATGACTGCGATGATGGGATGGGATGGATGGGATGGGAAGGGGTGGGATGGGATTCGACGCAGCCTGTGAAGACCACGGAGGGTCGAAAAAGATGGGCGCAGGTCATTCACACAGTTCGTCATGATAACCTAATAATGGACCGCCTTCCCGAAATACTAAGTTTATGAGGAGAGGGGACAGGGAGGGGGCACGCAGACCCAAACCCCTACCCCAACTACTGTACCCCGATTGCATGCTTCGTCCAACGTGTTTGCTTAAACGAACCTCCCTGACAAGGCTACTGGGAAGATATTTAGATATTTACACTATCGCAGAAAGACTACCGGTTCAAGAAAACCGTACCTTCTTCACCCCAGCTGAGCGCTTCAATCGATCTGAACGTTTTTTTTTTTTCTTGTCCGTTAGGTCCGTGAATGAAGTTTGGAGGGAACACGCCTTCCAGCTAGCGGTCACGTTTCACGGGGGCATGGTGGGCATGGCGTACGAGTGGGGTAGTCCAGACCACCCCCACCGACAGGATCGCAAAGGAAATTGGCTGGTGAATACTTGTTGTATACACGAACAGAGGCAGGCGCATCAGAAAAAAATGACATGAAATTTGAATGAGAGCACACGCCACAAGTAAGAAAGGTACATTTGTTCTAGAGACACACGTTTTTCTCGTTGTCAGGGCACGGGCGCGGGATGTATGGGGGGGAGAGAGCTCCACTTAAATCAAACCGGAGTGCGAGAGAGACATGAACCGTTGAACCTGCAACAGAGGGAGGGCATTGGGCGGTGGCACAAGAGAGCGGAGGAAGATGGAGGATGCGTAGTAGTAAGGGAGGGAAGTGGCGGGTGGTGTAAAGGGCGTGCTCATCATGTCATCGTCGTGCAGCTGCTGGATTTAGTTCGTGGTGGCGGACCGAGCGTAGACGCCGCAGTGGCCTAGCTCTATCCCTAGCGGGACCCCACACGACTGGCTGACGCGAGAGGCGTAGGGACCCTGCACCTGAACCACTCATTCTCGAAAGCGAAGGTCGGCTTACGCGAAGACTGCTGTTGGACGTGAACGTGAAGCGTACATGGCGGGTCGATAAACGCGCGCAAGCCATATCGCTGGTAGTTTTGGTGCAACGGCCTTGTGATTACGAGGTGTGCATTCATTCGTCGGCGTGCGCTGTCTTAACGTGTTCACAGGATGTAAGCCCGGATCACGAGGCCCAGAAGGAGCTTACCGCCGGACTCAGTCAATTCGCCGGCGGCTTCAAGGAAAATGGCAGAACGTGAGTTGATGGAAGATGTGTGTGTGTGTGTGTGTGTGTGTGTGTTTACGTCCTACCAGTGTTTAGTGTGGCGACAGTCCCCCCATTTTTCGTGGTGAGACGTCTGCTACACTTTTCGGTGTAAGTCGAGTACTACACTTTCTCAGTGTATTTTTTCGTACAACTATAGTACAAACCATCATCCAGGAAGATGTCATCGGTTTATGTGACCGCCGTCTGAGATGTCGTGCGGTCTTTTCTTTTTTTTGTGGTAGCGGTGGAAGAGTGCATAGTTTAGAGACAAACCGCGGTGGCACGACGTAAGATATCACCCCTCCCCCCTGCGTGGATCGATTTTTCGAAGCTCGTTTTTTATCCAATACAGAAAAAGTGTCGGTGCCGACAATGGCGGCGGTATAGCGGTCTTTACAGAAACGCACCGTTTCATATGTGCATCCTCTGAGCAATCGAGCTTTTGGAAAACTGGTCCAGGGGGGGGGGGGTATCTTGTGTCATGTCACCAACGGTAAGCGGGCACTCCAGCGCTACGCGAGAGGCCAAAGAGAGAGAACCGCAAATTACGGGAGGCCACAACATGTTCTACATGAGTGGCAACCACACCACCGTTGCTATAATAGTGCTGCTGTTGTTGTTGTTGTTGTTGTTGTTGTTGTTGTTGTTGTTGCTGTCGCTGTTGCTGTTGCTGTTGCTGCCGAGATCCACCTCCCTCCCCGGGAGCCAGGAGGCAGAGAACGATGCTCTTTTTCTGCGTATCATAGCAGCAGTGGCGGGCGAACGCACACACGCTCGGTGTGAGATCGGTCGACTTTCTGGTACCGTAGCGGCCCCGATATATCGCGGCGTAGTGGCAGAAAAAGTCAAACACCGCGTTACGTCGGGCGCCGCCGATAGCTATTGTTGGGGGAAGGTGCCCGAATTGTGGTAGGCTAGGTTGGGCCACGGGATTTTGATTGCCAAGTGTCAGGAACACAACCGCACATCGATTTTTCGGCTACCAAAAGGGTAGGGGGGTGATATGCACACTATTAGCAAAGATTGCTTGCGACGAGTCAATTCATCTGTCAAAATAAAGCCCAACATTACCGGCGTTCAGCAGCCTCTTGGTTATGGCGATTGTGAGCTTTATAACTCGAATGCTCACCAGAGTAGGCTTTGTTGCATTTTATTTTTATTTGGCCGGATTGGCTGTGGTCCGTTTCATTGCCGAGGCTCCGCCGTCCGATGGTTTCACCCTCATTTTGCGGCTCCGTTTCTATCTCGCCGCACTTCCGTGCCATTTGTCACGCCCCTAGCGTACCTTTGCGAGGTGAATGGTCTAACGCCTACCGCATGACTACTCCCCAACGCACCTTGTATTTTCTTCTCCCAAACACGGGCGCGACAATTTCCCCGATATGGCGATGGTGGAATGTCGTGGGCAGGTTCAAACCCTATCCTACGGGGAGGATGAACGAGCTCGTGTACCCGGTGGCTGGAGGCATGGAAGACTGGGTGAGTGCGCTGCCACAGCTGCTAAATAGTGACCGCATTGTTGATGGCCGTATTTTTAGCGATGGAGCAGCGGCAAGCCCCGTCAAGCACCCAACCAAGAGGCAGTCCGCAAAAAACGATGGCATATTACTGGAGATTTGGCCTTTGTTGTGGTATCTTTCTACCTCACGGATTTTGGATCGTCGGGCCATCCACTTGAACAGCAGCGTGTTAACTGCTTAGGCCTCGTCTCGTATCCCAAATTCTTTGTGGCGCTGACCGATGGGTGGATTGCTTGATTGCTTGTTTTATTCCTGATGCCTTATTGTCTTACATGGTCTGGTGTCGCGATTACGTGAGTTGCATGTTTCGAAACGTCTCTATTATTGTGAACTATTCGGAGTAGGAATTGTACAAGTATGACTGACTTTTGATCAGTGGTTGTAGTGCTGGCGCGCGTTTTCCCTGCTGCCCTTGGATGCCGGTTTCCCATAATCATCATGCCATGCAGCGTGACTCCACGCTTTCCTCAAGAGCCATGAAACAGAGATTTCATCTCGATTCCATCTTATTTCGTCACCACCCTGGAGCAAATAGGTACTTCACTATGTATTATATATGGAGTTCAGTGCAGGGTCCAAGACTGAGGTGTGTTTCTTAAATATCGATTTTTCTCAATTATCGCCTAATCCTGAGCCTTTGCTAATCAAGTCTTGTATTCCTTTATCGATTTCTCTCGAGTACAGCCCCAACATGAGCCTTTCCTTCTTCAAGGCTTGTGTTTCTTCGTCCGTTTTCTAAATTATCGCCAAAATCCGAGCCTTGGCTTCTTAAACGGCTTTCTTCCTAATCGCGGGCGCTATTTAGCTCATCTTTAACTGTACCTGTTCCGTTCGTTTTTTGGTTTTGCTCGTCGTGGTCGTCGCCTCTCTCTCACTGCTGTCGCCCTCATGGGATCTAATATATATACATGTGTTCATGTTATCACGGAAACAAAAAAATGCTTTTATCGCGCCGAGAGCAACAGGCTTACGCAGGGTCGTGGGGAGAGGGAAAGGGCGTCTGCGACCCCGGCGTCAACGGGCAATACCCGAAGGAGAAAACGATGTGAGTGGGTGTCATGTGCTTACTTGTTAATGGCACTCCCATTTGCGTCCCCCCCTCACGCTTGCTTGCGTGCGCGTGGCAAGGCCTAGTTCCTCACTGGTAGGTTCGAAGATAAATCATTCAACAAACAACATATCTGCCTTG
This sequence comes from Ectocarpus siliculosus, assembly GCA_000310025.1. Classification (NCBI taxonomy): domain Eukaryota; class Phaeophyceae; order Ectocarpales; family Ectocarpaceae; genus Ectocarpus; species Ectocarpus siliculosus. The sequence goes on along the minus strand of FN649750.1, from coordinate 4,408,896 downwards.
TACACGGCTGGTACATGTTTGTTCTCAGCGAAAACAGAGCTACAGTAGTTTTTTTTTTCAGGTTGTTTTTTCGAGCTTGATTTTCCGGGCTAATGCTCGGGGAAGACACTCGCGGTGCCTCATACGGACGGGTAGAGGGGGACCCCATGATTGCGGTTGCCGGTTTGCGAGTTGTTGCCGCGGTAAGTTTCTCTATCGTCGTCTGTTGTAGGAAAATGATTCGACCCCCCATTCCCTCTTCCCGTCTTGTATCTTGCCCTGTGCGGTATGCATCTCAGTAGTCTCCCCAGGTCTTTCTGAGTAGGCAATCATACTTGGATAAACTGTATAATCGGCTGAGTGGTGGTTAGGTCCTGCGTGCTCCCTGCCTTTTTTTTTTTCGTGATAGCTTTGCTGCATCTGGACAACGTTAGTCAGTGCACGCCGCGCTACAGCGTGGCTCCCGACCATCAGTTGGAGAGGCAGGCTGCGGGCTTGACACACAGATCTTTTTCCTTGGAATAATGTTGTATTGTAGTGATGATTGCGTGTCGCTCAGATGTCGTGGGCTGTGCGTTGTGGTGCTGCTGATGACCCCGTTCTTCCGTCCATGTTGGTCATGTTTCGTGTCTGGTGCCCTCGTGTTGTGTCTCATGCTCTTGCTTTGTGTGTGATACATATCCTAGGTTTGTGTCTTACGCCCTAGGTTTGCATCTCGTGCTCTTTCTTAGAGTGTGGAGTTCTTATGTTGTGTCTAACACCCTTGTGTTGCGTCTCATGCTTTTGCCTTTGTGTGTGAAGCGTTTATTTTTTGTCTCATGCTCTTGTATTGCGTCTCACGCTCTTGTTTTTGTTTCGGGTACCCTTGTGTTGTGTCTAAAACTCCCCTTTTGTGTGTCTGATGCCCGTGTGTTGTGTCCAATACTCTCGTTTTGTGTGTCGGATGCCCTTGTGTTGTACCCAATACTCTTGTTTTTGTGTCGGATACCCTTCTGTTTTGTCTCATGCTCGTTCGTGTGTTGTGTCTCACGCTCTTGTTTTTGTATCGAACGCCCTTGCGTTGTGCCCAATGCTCTTGTTTTGTGTCGGATGCCCTTGGTTGTCGTTCCCGTTCTGCAGCTACAGCTCGGCAATGTTGCGTGCGTTGAACATCCTGGTGGAAGCGAGTAATTTCAAGCACCCGCCTCAGGTAGCAATCTGAAGCGTGGAGGTGTTCGTCTTCAACCAAGTGCTGTAGCTGTGTTCTTCGTGGGTTCTCTTCCGCACGTTCGTCACACGATCGATAGTACCATCCGCCCACGGTCGTGGTTTCGTTTCGTTCTGATATTCTTATATTTTGGCCTTGCAGAACCTACACCGCCCAGCTTTTTCTGACGGTCGGGGTTGGTCTGCAGCTGTTTGCGATGACTAATTTACTCATCTTGAGGCCTTGTTTTTAGAGGCAATCACAACGTTCTTCTTAACGAGATCATGCTCCGGGAGTCCGGGAAACATGTACTCTATTTATATGTCCATGTCTCCGATCGATTCCCCGTGACAGTGATACATTTAGCCGCCCTCTATGTTTGGTAGTTGACTTTGCTGTCGACCGAATTCTTGCGGTTTGTGTGTTTCCGCCTTCACCCGTTATTGGAATCGCTCTGACCTGTTGTTGCACGACGATGCCTTGAGAAGTGTCACGTGCTACTGAATGTGATACAAACGCAACCGTCCACAAAATACACGCCTAAGTGCTTTGTTGCTGAATGATCAAAACACAAGCGTCAACATCACATGATCATACGTGCAAGTGCGTAGGATGCTGTAATTGGCGGAGCATGGCACCTCTGCTTTTTCGAAGCTCGATTGCTCCACAAACAAAAGCTTGTACCAAACAGGCGGCTTTGGAAACATCTTGTCGAGGAGTCTCCCTACACGTATCGGGCTCTTCCCGCGCCCACTTTTGGTTCCGGAACGATTGGGCTTTGAAATTCGATCTGGGGGCGGTGCCATCTTTCCGCCTCTTATGGCATTGATTGCTTGTGTGGCCGTTATCTCGGGCCCAGGCTCTGCTGGGGTCTCGGCAGGGGCTGCTGGGCCACACACCCTCTATGGAAGAGCACGGCAACGGGCACGTAGCCAGGAACGTTCGGCTGGCTCTCATGGCGGTGGATCTCGTAGAGCCGTACGTGCAGTGGGGACCGTTCGATGTCGAGACGGTGAGAATTGGTTTGGTTTTGTAGTTTTGGAGCATCGGCCACATGCGTCAAGTCTACGTGGCGGTGGCGGTCTCTTGCGATACCTGACAAGGCGGGAATTTGGTTTGTTCGGGTTTGCTTTGGCCTGTTGCGAACGACGCACAGCATTGCGGGTGTGAGTTGAGTGCCGATATCGAGGGTGTGGACGGGATCACAAGCAGTTGGTGGCAAATCAAGTGCCTCGATATCAGAGGCTAGCGATGGGTCCCATCTTCTTGCACCCGTCAGTCAGCCGGTCGCGCGCACCCGCAGCAATGGACAGTAATGAGGACGAAAACAGATGGTGGAAGTGAAACCAGTTTGGTTACCCGATACAAAGCTGATCCCGCAGGATATGGGGTGGGCAGGTGAACTTATGAGAACGGATGAAGTGGGTCACAAAATGCGAGCGTAGAGTGGAGAAACAACCAGTCTCTACTAGTGGTGGCGATCGTTTGTAGCAACCTAGGAGGTTGTGTTTGCATCGGATATTGCTGTATGAGTCATGCGCGATGACAGGTAACTCCGGGCGTCAGTGGTTAGCTTGTCGCTGCAGTCGTGAATTGAATTCTCCAGGAGGCAGACACCAGGGACGTCTTCGTACACGTTCGCGGATGGGGTGGGATCGGTACAAACCGATGAGATTTAGCAGAAGTCATCCTCCGTCCCTGTGATGTGGCCTCATATGCCAATGAATCTGGTCGGCTTGATACCGGGCACCCGGCCCTGCCAATGTACTGGAGGCCGGTTAGGTTAGGGTTAGGTTACGTAAGGGTTAAATCTACAAGGCTTTAATATTAAGTTTTTTTCGTCGATCGATCGTTATCTTATCACTAAGGCGGTGAGACCTTGTTCGCAAACTTCGCGTTTTTGGCGTGACGACAGGAAGAAAACGGCGGCACGAAGGTGGTAATCGCGGATGAAAAGCATGGCGTGGACATGGAGTGGACCGTCGGGGGAAGCTTCGAAGTAGATGCCACTCAGGTGGGTCAGGCAGTCAGTCACTGGGGTCTCGAGGTTCGACCCTCGCTTTGCCCTCTCCATCCTAAGGCCCTCCCCACTCTCGTAGACCGGCCTATCCGACATCCGTCTCTCTCCACCACGGCTCTGCGAGATTGTTGATATATGTGTGTGTGTGTGTGGGGGGGTGTACTCATAGTCGTGCATGCCGTAGTCGTTAGACCATTGACCTCGCATCCTACAAAGCCGGGACGGAGCACACCGGGTTCTCACCGGACCAGGCTCTCACATCACCAAGCGCGAAGCGCCGTGAGGTATTCGGCGAGTCGCATGAAGGGTGCGCTGCATCCTGCTAAGGGTGTTCGGCATCTTGTGCTTACTTGCTTGCGTGCGGATGACAGCTGCGTATGACTTAATTTATTTTCTGGTGCTTTCACTTCCAGAGACAGTTATAAGCACTGTGTAACTGCCTCGAGGATGCTTTACCATTTTAACACAACGTGGTGCGATCATCCCCCTTGCGCGGAGTGAGGGTTCTCGACCCCGCACAACATGATCTACTCGACCACCATTATGGTTACCGCCCCCAAAAAAAAACAGAGGTAGAAAAAGAAACGGTAACCTGGTTGCCGAGTTCACGAAGTGAATTGGCTTGTTCTTCAATATCGTTGCCAAGTGACGAAAACCCAATCCCGATGGCAAACACCGAGGGGGGGTCTTGTTTTACAACGTCGTTGCCAAGCGACGAAAACCCATCCCCGATGGCAAACGCCGGTGTGGGGGGGGCGAGGAGAAATGCGGCGACAGAATAGATGGTAGGAATCAGCAACAGGGGGAGAAAGGAGAAGGACCGGGTGGTCCGAGCAGCAGAGTATTTTAGACCATGCAAAGAGTAGGGACTCGATTCGCATCAATTTTTGGTGAGCGCACACAGGAATAAAAGTGTTTAGTTGCATGTTGTCTTGGCGTGAGGCGTTGGGCGGTAGGTTGTGAAGTAACACGAGCATTGTCTTCTTGGCATCGACTACCATTACGACTACTACAATACAGTACAAACCGCAGGAGAGTTCAAGTTCAACGCTTAGCACCGCCGTTCGATTCGACTGGACCATGCACGCCCCTTCCTGCATACGCCACCTCAAGCAGACACTGCACGTTGCCCCGCCGCACAGTACGGCAATACAGCGCGATGTCCTCAACCTGCTTCCCATGGCACAGCACCCCCCCCCCCCACGAAAACCCCCGAAACCCCCAACACAGTCCTCGAGGGACATACCACCAAAGACCCTTGGCTGCGGGCAAGCCGCCCTTCCACACTTGTTCCCTTTGTGACATCCAGTGGCCCACTTGTATCCTGCTGTTCAGAACTCAGTGATTTGAAAAAGGTTTGTCCACTTGCGTTGCTCGTGGATGACCATAAAGGGCCCACATACAAGGAAATTTTCGCCGAGCGTGTGCAAATCAGAGTCTCTTACGCCCACCAATCGAAGCCAACCCAGTTCCCGTTCGGATTGGCGTTGTGATGACTGATCACCGCTCTGACCCCCCCCCCCCTCCCCCCCCCGGTTGGCCTCCGCTTTTCGCGCTCCCCCTTCTGCCAGCTTGTTTGGGGACCGTGGCCCGAAGAGGCGGCTTCTTTTACGCGAAAAGATTGGGAAGAGTATACTGCCGCGGCCGACTCAGAGAGTCGTAGCCCCGAACAGACAGGGCACTCTAGGTGATATATGTGTGTGTGAGTGAGTGCGTGTGCGTGTTTAGTTTCTATAGAAAATATCATACGATCACAGAAAGACTACACGTTCGAGATAGTACCACAGCCACAGGGGATGTGTTGAAGTGTTTTCTGTAAACGGGAAGAAAACTGGCGGGATACGTTTTTTTTTATCTCTTTTAGCCTATACGCTGATTTTTTTTCAGGGGTACCAGCCGGTGCTAATGACAATAGCATCTGTTCAGAGATACACATTGCAAGATACGTTTTTTTTTTTTATCTCTTTAAGCCTACAAGTATACGCTGATTTTTTTCAGGGATACCAGCCGGTGCTAATGACAATAGCATCTGTTCAGAGATACACATTGCAAGATACGTTTTTTTTTTATCTCTTTAAGCCTATACGCTGATTTTTTTCAGGGGTACCAGCCGGTACTAATGACAATAGCACCTGTTTAGAGATACACATTGCAAGACATGCCCCTTGTAGTTTGCTTCCATTGGGTCAACGACAAAAGCATTGTGGAGAAAGCGTCCGTTATATCGTGTGTTGCAACATTCCGCCTTCACAGCAACACGTCGCAGTGTCTGTCAACTTTGTATTTTTGTACTGTATGTTTGCTTCAATCGCACTTGCGCTGCTTTCTTGCGGTATGCGCTAAGCATGGTGCCAGGGGGTTGCTCAGTCTCTTGCCCTCCCTCTGTATACCCGTACCCTGCGTGTAGTCGGTGGCGTCGCGATATGTTATTGCAACGTACGTCGAAGTATCAGTTCGTTTTGTCCGGATCGGGTCACACTTGCTTTTGGTTCAGTGCGTAAATCTTCCACCTTTTCGCTGCTGGTCAAAAAGCGTTTTCGAGCCGGCGATGGGCAGCACGAGACCGTCGAAGAGAACCTCGTCGTGCTTGAACCTTTTCCCGAAGCGAACTGTCATGTTCCCCTAATCGACTTCGAGATGGGATGCGTATCGAAGCCTGCTCTATGTCGTCCTTCATGCACGCATCGCCACGCTACATGCAGGTGGAGCAATACCCAGGGCTTGGACGAGGAAGAAGCGACCGTGTTCCGAACAAGGTTCGAGCTAGGAACCGCTTTGCCCACCCTCCCCGAAGACGACGGAATTCCTGCTGCCTTCGTTGTGGCTGTTGCCACGGTCGACCAGGCGTGGGCGGAGCAGTCTGTTCAAGGCTTTCCGAACGTCGGTCCGCAGGTACGTGTCGTGGGCTCAACGCTTGGTTAGAATGTACTTCACCGTAGGTGACGTAAGATACCACACCCCCTGGACCTATGTCTGAAAGCTCAATATTCTCTCCACAGCAGAACGAGGGGGCCGTGCCGAAAATCGTGGCGTCGGAACGAACCGAACCCGTCTTGTCGAGAGCTTTCCGATAACGTAGCGTTTGAGTTGTACATCATCTTCGTCGTGTAGTAATGGAGCTGTGAAATTCGGTCCCGGGAGTGTGATATCTTACGTCACCTATAGTGGGGCCGTGCTCCGTTTGAGCCCTGCGATATTTGAGTTTCTTGGTGTTGCGAAAATATTTTTTCTTTTCATTGGCGGGGGCAAAGAACTGCTGTGCAGGATGCCAAGTAGTCGGTGGGAAAACCTCGCGTGTATGCATCGAGACGCAGGTACATACCAGTACTACTTGTAGGCTTTCTCTGTGCCAACGACTGTGAAAACGGCCATACCGACGAGTCGGACTTATCCTCTACGCCAGCCTCACCGCACCACCTGTCTGACATTACCTACTGTGAACGTTGCTGGTGTTGCATGTGTGCTTGATTTTTATTATTATGGTGTGATAATCTGGGGTGCCGTGTAGGAGATGGGACCACAACTACGCCAGCACACTCCCGTATGCCGGACTACAACACTGTCCGGAACCCGCACTTGCTGCTTGAGACAACGATTCCGACTGCCTAACCCCGCGTCCTGCTTCATTTGAATGCTTCCTCGCACGGATGGTGTCAGCTTTTGCATATCATGGTATATCGAAGAACTCGTGAAACAATGACGCACGTATACGACGCCTGCTGCCCCCGGACCAAAAATAGAGTCACTATGTCAACGCCCGCACATCGGAGGACTGGCTCGAAGAGAACAATGGGCACATCGTCCGGGGAAGGCTACGATGGCTCTCGACCCCGCTAAAAGTAGCCGCGTCATTGCCACTGGACTTCGAGGCACCAGTGGCGCCGCCCAATACTACCGCCCCCGCCGTCAACAAAACCAGTGGTGGAGGGGGTGCGGCGGAGCAAGGGGAAGAAGGCTACCGGGAGGGGACGATTCCCCCGACCGAGCGGGCCATGCCTTGGGGTGGCAATGGTAGTCATCGGGTGAAGCGGAGGGGCCCCGTGGTGACGTCGACCGCGGCGCCGGTGTTGTTGGGGGCTCTTGCTCTGGTCGTGCTGTTGGTCGGCGGTCTGGCGATGCGACGGGCGACGCGAGAGGGGGGCTTCTGCCGATTCGAAGGTAGAGGCGCTGGGTCCACGGTGAGTGGCGAGTGTTCCCCCTTAGGGGGGATGCGCCTGTTGTTGTTGTTTCTGCTTGCTGGTTTCCTTTATTTTGGATCACCATTCGCAGCCGTTGTTCGGGCCGCCCTTTGCTAGTGAGCGTGCCGCACGATAGTAAAGTAGCAGCTGGAGAAGCACGAGCACCAGCACCAGCAGAACAAACCTATCTTCGTCACACCGAAGTTGAGGAGTAGACACCCAGCCCCGGTACATACGGGGGCAGAGATCGTTGGGAACTCGCCTTGTTATCTGACCCAAACGCAGTTCCGTCCCTGTAAAGCGCTCAAGAATCCTTGTTCGTGGTTTCGACGAACGCAATGGCCTCCCCCAGAGAAGGGAACCACACACAAAACAGGCCGCTTTCGCTGAACGCCCCAGCCTCGTTAACCTTCCACCGCCGATCATGGGAGGCCGTGCCCTGTGCATTGGTTTGTACAATACAGCGGTCGTTCTCTCCACACCTTGGCAGGGATGCTAGTATTAGTGAACTTCTCCTTATCCCTCTGTTTTCGGTGTGAACACATGTTCAACTGCGACAGAGGAGACTGCGAGGGAGAGGAGGAAAGGGCTCCGCTCAAGGTCCAGGGGAATCGATCGAGAGCGGGGGACCGGGAGCGCGAGAAAAAACTCCTTCAAGCTCAAGTAACAACCTATTGGGCGACAGCGTGAGTCGGAGGCGGAGTGGGGATGCATCATCCATAAACGTTGTGGGGGTAGGGGGTGGCGGTACACTCAGTCGGCCCGAGTCGATGGAGATGAGGGGGCTGTTATCGGGGACAGACGACACACCGTGACGCATGATGAGTTTTATTGCAGATGGAGAGGGCTGCCGTTTGGCGTGTTGCTGGATTTTTGCGAGTGGATTTTGTTCTTGCTTACATTATGCACCTACAGTAGCTTAAGCACGTTTGAGTGGGACGTCAAACCTGGCTGGTGAGTGCACGCATGATGTCTACACTAAAGGACTGTGTCGTCACCGTGCAGGCACATGTAGATAGATTGTTGAGTATTTGGACTACGGTACCATGATCGATCGTGGTGCCAGTAGTGTACAATATGCTGGTCTATGTCCCTTCCCCATATACCTGGTACATGCCTGCAGCATGTACAGGGGTGATCTGGGAGTACACAGAGGTCGGTTCAAGTCTATGAATCTGAGACTTTTGGCATCCAGGGCTGCTGCCGGGATTGCTGCTTTGCCGGCAAGTGTTTCTTTTCGAAGTTTGACAAGAAGTGAACCAGTACATTGTAGCTGGCTCCAGCCCGACACGGTGTTGCGTTTGCTATTTTGGCCCTCCTCAGAAAGTACACATTTTTGCTTCGATTTATATATGTTTGTTGCGTGGTGGTGTAAACCACGTTGGGTAGATCGCCTACTGAGACCACGGAGTTCGCCCGCGTCAGCGGGACCGGTAGGGACGGATATGGGGTTATTGAGCAGAGACCGGAACGGTTTCATCATGCGAACAAGACAGCCAGTTGTTACAACAGACGCCCAACCAAGTAGGGGCCTTCCTCTGAGACCTGCTTTGAATGTTTTGCCCAGAATGGGGACATGAAAACGAAAAACGCTTGGACTCTCGAGACGTGATCCTTGCAGAGGCTATGTCCCATACGACGCCGTCCGGGAATGAACCATCGTGCTGGCGATGGCTCCCATTTCGTATAGATCCGCCAAAATGAATGGTGAGGGGACAACATTGTAGGGGTATTTAGCACTCAAAACCGTGGGGCACTCCCTTCGTGAGTCGCCCGCAATCAAAGAGGCACCAACGCAGTGCCACCACGCCCGCTATCCGCAGCGACCTTGTCGAGATTAACCCCTCCACGCAGCAACCTATGCGGCGGCCCATGAAGACCCTGCATCTGGTTATACCCCGCACACACCGCTCCAGACCAGAGTGAGGAGGCGCTCGCGGTTACTGCTGCCGCCCACAATGACGTCGACACACAAGCACCCTTGCTGCCAGAGCATTACGTCGACAATAATAACGCAGCAATCTTACCACGAGGGTGAATGTCCAAACGGGACCGACCCTTTAACAGTACACTGGCATTGCCCTCATGGGTTCGGGTTGGCCCTCGACCTTCACTTCCAGCACTTCGCTGGGCACCATGCAAGAAATAGGTGCTGCTTTGAGGTTGGAATTTTGGATCCACCACCTCGAAGCTGGGGTGGTTTCGGCAAAAAGCCGCCCCTAAAAAAGTCCAAAGTGGTTCGCCTCTAATAAGTGTTCAATTTTTTCACGATAACACGGCCTCCATCTCTTGCCGTGTGGGAACCCCTGTGCCTTCCAACACTACTACGGGGCGTGCCCTTTGCCGCCGCGTCCTTTGGGGTGCTTGGGGAGTGCTGCGCACGGTCTCACGTCATCACGAGGGTGGTGCCGTAGCACACGTGCAAAATGATATCTGGTATCGCAGTAGAACTCAGAGGTTTCCACCTCCGGTACGCCGGAGACGTGGCAGGAGTCTCCCTTTCGCCGGAACACAGCAAGCTCATCGAGGCCTTACATACATACAGCTAGCTGTAATTCCGCTCCAAAGCTTTACCTTGTTCACATGTTGTCAGTCACACCGACCGCGGAACACTTCGTTTCCCCATGGTTGACACGTCTTACCCCTCGCCGGCACGGCCGAGCTGGAACCGGGTGATAATTCTTGGCACCACATCATCACCACCTTTCTGACGGGCGCCCATGGACGCGTGACACTTGGCGTGACACTTGGCTGGCAACCCCGTCGCCCCGAGCTCTTCTTTGTTCCGTCCCAGACCCGCGCCTGGAGGACGCGGAGACCATACACACCACACCCCTCTCCCCATCAGAGGACACCTTGTTGTGCCGATCCTTTCGTGAACGTGCGTGCCGTTCGCGAGCCCGCTCACGCTTGTTCCAGTGTCAGCCACAGGCAACCCTGCTGACATGCCAGCAGGCCCCCCGCCCGCCATGAAACGTCTGTTGGGGAAGCAGGAGAAAAGCACAACACGAGCTTTCAAATTTTGTGGGACCGACTCCCACAACATTGATTGGTAGATGCACCCAGATCCGGTTTCGATTTTTTACATTGTTCCGGCTGGACACCGGACACCGGACGCCATTTCTGAACTCGGCGTGAGCGCTTCATGAATGAATAGTATAGATACGCTGTATTTTCAAAGTACTCACGGGACTTGGCGAATGGATATATATACTCTTTCTTTGCTGCCGTTCGAAATTACGACCGTGACATCTCGTCGTTGCCGGATGAACCCTCGTCGTGTCGAAAGGTCGACTTGATCCTGGATGAATGAACAACTAACTCGCCGCAGTCTCTTGTGCAACACCACTCTGCTTCACGCCATCATACCCAAGAAATCTCGTTCGTGGCATAGGCTGCACATTACGGCTATTTTACCCGAAGCTCAACGAGGAGATCACCCACGGGTGCCCCAGAGCCCGTTGCCGCGAGTAGTTGGCGATCTGCTTCATTCACTCTTTAGTCTATTCAATGGGATCGCCAATGCCATACAGAAGAAGCACGCCTCAGCCAGCCAGCCGTGGATCCTACATGTAAAGTCTACAGCATTATATGTTGACCTATGTATGTATATATATATATCTACAGTATGCTCGACGGTGGTGGTGACCAAATAATAAGCAATTGAGCCTCGACCCCAAATTGCGCGTCAATGCTGTTGTTGTTGCATGCATGCATTTTTGACTGTTTTTTCTGCGCCGAAAATGTGGGGTCTCAGTCGCACTTGACCCACACGGGAGGGGCGCTGACGACCCGGATACCACGACAACAAATGGCAAACCAACTCAATCAAAAGGAGCGCGCCCAATCGTCCAGAGTTTAGTGATGAACTTTCAACACACGTGTGTGTGCAGGAGTGAAGTGGCCTATGGAAGGGACTCCAAAACGCAGCAACAGGCATCTTTTACCGTTGGCATGGTAGACGTTATCACCGAGGAACAGATTCGTTGTTAAAAGTCGGCAGGAGCGGCAAAACACATCACCTGGCTGGATGACTGTGGGATATGCAACGGCCGACGACATGGACATGGATGGGGAAAAAAAAATCAGGACAAAGCGAAAAAATGGAAAAAATGTACTCGGGGCGGGGTTCGAACCCGCGACCTTCCGCGTGTGAGGCGGACATTATAACCAACTAAACCACCTGAGCATTTGTTGGACGGGTACAGGGATGAGGGCTTCTATAGGCAACAAGATGGTTCAGGCAACAACACAGCAGTTACGCAGCATTTACCACAACAGGTAAGTTATGCTGCATAAGACTACACAGGAGTGAATAGAAAACCCTATACAATAATTTCGATTTGGTCTCTATCAAATGCTCGGGTGGCACCGTTCAAAATTGAACGGACAAAAATTTTCCTTTGTTCGGCGGAGTTGTTGAAGAAAAGGGCTGAACAAAGCAGAGGAGCCAAGGGTATTGCCCAGCGGGACCATAGTTACGGCAAACCTGTCACTAATGGCATGTACGTACGCCAGGAGACAGGACGGAGCGAAAGAAGACACAACAAGTTGAAAGATCGAGCGGGCAGCACAACAATGATGATTATCATCCTCGTCATGAAGATCTCCGTTGAGATCGGCATCGGGGGGTACGCGGAGACTATCTACAAATTGAACTATGGTATACAGGTGGTATAGCGCTGACCAACGGGTATAGATGGGCGTGCCCCCAGGCCTGCGCTGCAACTGCTTGAGGTGCTTCGGGCTACTGACTTATGACCACGCCAGGCGGGGGAGGAGTGCATGGCTGAACAAAGCTGGCTATGGTGAGTGAAGTAAACGTAGGTACAAAGGGGGTGTGACAACACGTTCAGGACAAGATGATGTTGTTGTCCCTTGCCCGACAGGAGGGTAAAGAACACACGTTGTCTCGCGCAAAACTCCGCTCTCGCGTGGTACTGCAGTCTATACTCTTTACCGACAGCAATAGCAGCAGCAACAGCAGTTGCACGAGTAACATCATTCACGGAAGCAAGATAACCAGTCTTTGCTGGGTTATCTAACCAGGTGACGCAGTCATCTACGTTTGGGCCACGAGCTTTCGCTGAGCATGACAGCCATAACGTCCTACTGCTGTCCCCTGTCAATGCTTCCGCGTGCATACGTCTGTCGGGTGCACCCGCAGGCGGTACAGCGTTGGTGTTTGCCGCCGCCCTCGCCTGGTGATTGCTGCTTGCGTGGTGGCGACGCTGACCTGCTCATTTGGGCTGTTCCGAGTGCGGATAATCACAAATCCAGACCTCATCTGGGTGAGTAACGCACCGCTTGCTTACGAGTCGGTAAGTTCAACCACGGCTGGTCCGCGTACTGTACTGAGCCTGCCTGTTGTTCCACACACATAGCGCTGCACACAGGAGCAGCACTCCAACTTCTCTACGGCAGTACCACGAGACAAGGAAGCCGGCCTGCGGCCTTTGCTGGCTGATGGTGTGGGTCTGCTGTTGGGTAGTACAGTGGCCTGTACCGCAGCGGTTTTCGTCGTCCCCTTGATTGGCGTATACAGCGGCGGCCGGCAGTTGGTACATGAGGTATACATACAACAGCAGTAAACACGGGCCGGCATGAGGTACAGCCGTACTATTGCTGTCTGTTGAGTTGACATCCTCCTGGAGAGGAGAAGGCGAGGAAGGTCGATCACGAGAGTAACCTTACCTAGCGAAACAACCATCCTGCAGAAGGGGCAGCTGCAGCGATCAGTCGGAAAGCAGCGAAGGCTGATCAATCGCCAGCGGAAGAGTAACACTCTCGATGGGACACCGATGCGTCTATTTCGTCATGGTCACCACGCATGGCACTGCATCACATCTCCGCCGACTAGCAAGCAGCAGCAGCAGCAGGAGACTGCTGCACTTCCACGTAGTGGTTGCGAACCAGCAGTGTGTCAGGCTGCCCAAGCCGAATGGATCGACACAGGCTATTAACGCGACCATCGCTGCCCCTTCCCGCCGCTTCCCGACTGCGGGAAACTCGCCACTCCTTCCCCCCAGGTACCGCCGAACAGCCTCGCGAACCGACAGAAGGAGTTCTTCGATGACGCCTTCGATCCCTTCTTCCGCATCAACCAGGTTTGTCCCGCCGGGTGGGGGACACGGTTATTTGCATGGTCCGTTCCGTGGTCATCGTGCTGTATCTTCCAGAAGGCAGAGAGGTCATCTAACGGTCACAGCTATTCACCAAGAGATCTCTCGATTTTTGCCCCTTCTGATTAGCCGCACTTGTACCGAGCGTTCGGCACCTTGATTTTTGCGCATACAAGTGACATTACATCCCTCCGGGTTGGGCTCATGAGAGCACAGCAGCGTCATCTCTAGGGGTGATGATGCAACGAGACAATTAAAATTACACCAGGCAGCCGGACCAATCCACAGTTGGCTGCCAGCTGTCCGTATGATGTTTCCCAAAGCTCACACAGCTGACATGTTTTTTACTCGAACACCCCAGCGAACCCAAAACAGTATTTACTAAATCTGTATTCAGTCTTATGGTATAATAGCACAAACTGCAACCCCCTGTGTGGCGTTCCTGAACTAAACTCTCCCGTATGGGGCTCCTTCTTGTGTCTGCAAAGGCGGGCTGGATAGGGACACCTTGGTTTTCGGCGCGGAGGTCGACTGCACCAGTTGCTGTTGACTCATACCTCTCGTCGGACAGGGTGTGGAGTAAGTCCGACCGCGGCAAGCTTGACGAGCGTGGAAACAAGTGTGGGCCCACACGAGTTCGTTTTGCGCTTGGTGCAACCCCCTCTCCCGTTCTATCCACCTGACCAAGGCCCCACGCCCCCATCAAACAACAACAAGTATCAGTTTCGAAGACTCAGCAACGAACAACACAGGAGTGCACCAATCAAGCTTCGGCGATTATCGTCCAACCGATTGCTTGATTTTGATGCGTACATGCTATGGGGGGCAGTTGGCTTGTGATGACGGAAGGCGTCCGTGTCAGTTGGACCAGTACGGACATGAGAAGGTACTGAGTGGAGACCGGAACGGTTTTTTAATGTGAAGACAACAACGACAACAACAACAACATGCGGCAGGTGTTCTTCGTGGCGGAGTCGGCCGCTGACACCGTGGGGGAAGGCCCGGACATGATAGCGAAGCACTACCTGCAGAGGGTCATGAGCGTGCAGAGGGCCATCGAAAACGCCAACTTCACTACCCCGGTGAGAGCCTCGGTTGGACCGCTTTCGCAAGAAGTTAAGTTTATCAGGACATAAAGAAAAGGGGGGGGGGGGGGGGGGTACGCAGACCTATCCCTAACCCTGCTTCCCCGATCGCGTGCTTTATCCAACGTGTTCCCTTTAACGACACACCCTGCGAAGGGGACTCCCTCGGACATGGATGCGGTTTCTAGATGCGAGTGTTTGCAGCAGAGAGCGTGCAAGGCTTTGCTGTTGGCGTGCGAGTCGTACCACACGAGTGTTTGCGGGAGGGCGCACGGTGCTTTTCCGTGAAGGCATGCATGGCCCATCGCACACTCTCTGAACACGGTAGTGTTTGGAGGAGTACGTGCGGTGCTTAGGAGAGCATGCAGGGCTTTCGATTAACACGTGATCCATGGCATGCGAGAGAGTGTGCGGTGCTTCACGGTGAACACATGAATCATCGCGCATCACCCTAAATGGTGTTTGTTGAGTACTGTATGTGCAGTGCTTTGCCGTGAGAGTGCGAGGTCACCGTTTCACGGCTTGATTCGTTCTATCATACAATCGACTTGTGTTGTCTCTTGCTTTGACGCTATCCCCCCGCCCGCCGTCTGCTGGTGAGGACGGGAAGGGAACGAATGGCTTGCTACTTTTTTGTTTGTATTGTCTTGGTGTACTAATATTGTACCTCCTTCCGTCTTGTTTTGGCAAGGGCGGGGTGTGGGGTGCTGAACGGCATAAACATTGTTTTGATTGTAGTCGCACGATCCTCCGTCCGTCTCATGTTGCTCAGGGCAGGGAGCTGAAAGGAATCGGTCCATGCTGTTTGTTTTGTTGTCTTGAAGCAGCGCCCCTTTCATCGCCCTGCTTGGTACATGTGGAAATCGAAAGGAATCTCGATGCCATTTATTTTATCATCTTGACGCGACCCCCCGTGCGTACTGTTTCAAGTTAGGACAAGCTAAGTCACAGGGATGGACATTACAATACTTCCGTTGTCTTCGCGCGATCCCCCCTGTCTTCATGCAATCCCCCCTGTCTTCGTCGTACTTTGGCTAGGATGGGGAGTCGAAGGGGTTCGAGTCTCTATGCTTCAAGCCCATCGACGGTGAAGGGTGTCTGGTAGAGGGCCCCTCCCAGTACTGGCTCAACGATCCCATTGTCCTCGCCGGAGACGTCAGCCCTAGCCTCACGGCGGCGTGCCAGACAAGCGACCCCTTCCTCGCTTCCAGGAGCCCTTGCATGGACCAGGTAGGCTGCCTAAACAGTGGGGGTAAGGAAGGCTGCCTGCAAAGTAGAGGCTGCCTATACAATGGGGCTTTAAGGTAGCTTGTCGAAGCATGCCTGTTGGGATGAGGTAGGATGGTCCGGCCAAGGAACGCTGTCGAAATGTGGTCGGGATATATCGTAGGCCGCCATGTCCAAACATGATCGGGGTGGGGGAAGTCGAATCATGGTCGAGATGAGGTAGGCTGTCAAGATATGGTCGGGGCAAGGAATGCTGCCTAACCGTGCCTGTCGGGGCAAGATAAAGTAAGGTAAGGTAATGTAAGGTGTGCAATAGGCTAGGGCTGGTTCCACTCTTGGCGCCCCGTGGAGGCGAGTCAGGCCTACCACGTGTGCGAAGGTAGCCAAGTGCCGTAGTCGTTGTCTACGTCATCGTCACTTGTGCTCTTGTCGCCGTGTCGTCGTTTGCTGTTGTTGTTGTTGTTGTTGTCGGTGACACGAAACCCCTCAAGAACAATCTTAACAACTCTCGAAGTAAAACATGAAAGCACACCACCTTGCAGCTTGTTCTGCTTCTCACTGACATTCCTGTGTGCATGCATGCACAAGGGAGGTACAGCAGAACCCCAAAATGATCCAATGTGCATGCATGCATCAAGGATGTGTACTTCCAACGACAAACACCCGGCCCACGAATAGGCCCGATCCGTCCCCGAATCCCCGCTCCCGTGATGGTGTTGATGGCGTCAGATTGGAACTCCGGTGATGAGGGGAGTTGTGTTCGGCGACATCGGGGTCAACAGCGAAGTCGTTAGCCCTGACCCCTGTGGGGGCAGCGTGCCAAAGGCGGGGGCGCTCGTGCTGACGTTCGTTCTCAATAACTACCGGGACCCCGACTACCAGAAGCTCGCGGAGCAGTGGGAAAAGGAGGTAGGTGCATTGGTGGTGTGTGGCGGTACAGGCGTCTCCGCTTGTAAGGGCGTACAACGTCATGGACACAATTTGTTTTTTCAGGCGTACGACCGCGGATTGGACCTCTCCTACCCGGCTGAAATGCTGTTGTGAGCGCCAATATAATTTGATAAAACAAAAAAGTGGCACCCGCAACTTGAAAATACAATGTAGGGGATGCACTTTGAGGAGACTTTTGCCCGTTTTAAAGTTTTTTGGACGAAAAATCGATAAGTGATGTTAAATCGGCGACGAGGTAGGCAACTTTCTGTGTCTGCTGAACTCGCGAGCGCATGTGTCGTAGTCGATCGCCTTTCTGAGTCAGTCGAGGGCAGGCATCGCGGGCTTATACCTCTCGTGCCATGTTTCGTGCCATGTTTCGTGCCATGTTTCGGAGTTATTCGTCACGCCGATGCATTTTCTTTGTGTGATTGCGTGTCTGATTGTCTCATTATCTGTCTGTCTGTCTGCCTGTCTGTCTGTCTGTTTACCGCTTGTTCAGGTGTTCCTGGCGGTGGTGGAAGAGGCTCGGGGCATGCTAGCGAACGACGTACAAGCGCCCATGAAGGTGCACCAGGCGTTGGTGTAGGGTGGGGGAGATATTCATAGCCGTGCATGCCGTAGTCGTTAGACCAGTCCTACACGGCCGGGACCGAGCAAGCGGGGGTCTCGCGGGACCGGGCTCTCACATCACATCACCAAGCGCGAAGCGCCGTGAGGTATTCGGCGATTGGGGTAGGGGGAGGGGCGTGTTTTGCGATTGGGCTATTGTTGGCTGTTACTGCGCATGTTTTAGGAGGGGGTGGGTTGTTGTATCCCTTTCCCCGTGGGACACCAGTTCTTGCGCATGTTTTAGGAGGAGAAACATGGGCTATTCGTTTGGCCGTTGGAAAAATGTTCTTGCGCATATTTTAGGAGGGGAGGGGAGAGCTGGGTTAATCCTGAACGGAAATGGGAGAAGACGCAGCCACTACGCCGTACATGTAACGCATCAAGGAGGCAGCTTTTTATGCAGAGGAGCGGGGGGATGGGAGGAGGAGACCTTCGTCAAGAAGAAAAAGGGGTGCACACGCCGAAGAATCGGCTGTCATTGTAACCCTAACCTCTAACCCCAAGATCCGTTCTAATATATTTGTAACCCTGATTACTGTATTGCATATGCTGCCCCGCCGCGTGTCCGGCCGCAACAGGTGTCGTACATGGCTGAACGGTCGGTGTCGGACAGCCTGTCTGTGGAGGCTGGCGAGAACGCCTGGGTGCTTGTGGTGTCCTACCTGTGCATGTTCCTCTACGTCTCCCTCATCTTGGGGACCCCCTGCCACGCAATAAGGTGCTGCTTACATCTACGCAACCTACTGTAGCCAAGAACAATGTAAAGGAAAGCCCAGGTGTCACCTCCCCCTTGTAGTGTGTGACCCCCGACTGGTAGGTCAATTCAGGTATACATGTATGTATGTCGAAGGTGTAGACCGGCGCCAGAATTGATGGGACCAAGACATGCAAACACGCGCGCGCTCACGGTTCCCGCTGTACTGTACCTGCCCCCCCCGTCGTGACTTACTGGTGGCGATCTCCGGTCCGACTTATCGATTTAGGTTGGCCGTCCCCAGTGATATGATTCGTTCTATGCATATGGTAATGGTGGTGCTTCGGTTTATGAACATGAATGGTACGGGTGGGGGGGGGCAGCCTGCGAAGGGGCGCGCCCAGAAGGTTTCGGTGCTCGTCACGGGAAAGTTCGTGGGCAGGCTGGGATGGATCGCTCGTGGCTGTTTTCTCGTTCTCGGTGGCATGGCAACATCTTCGAAATACAGTGGCGGCTACGGTTTAACCCCCTTACCACGCACAGAAAATTCGGCGGTCTTGCGCAATTTCTGAAATTTAAGAAAAAGAGCGAACGACGCCTGCTGATTGGATGGTGCAGACAGTTCCATCCCTGGGTGCAAGTGCAAAGCTGCCTTCCCACTTGAGCCGTCTCTTGTCTATAATCCCTAGCATGCGAGGGGACACGAGGGGACATTTGATAGGGATTATAGACAGCAACTGGCGGGAGTGTGGTAAACGGGGCACGAAAAGGAGGTTTTCAAGATATTTCTCTAGAGGGAAAGCGAGACCTTCTAACTCAAGCCCTAGGTTGCTTGGTGCCTCCTATCAACGGTGGTCTAGGTACTTCTTCCGCGCTTGCCCCTAGTAGCGCTTTCCACCCAAGGGTAAACAGACGCGGCGCAACTTCGCTGTTGAACCGGCGGCGTAATCGCCCCGCGATTCGACCTGTTCATTACCCTCATACTCCTCCACTCTACAAAGCATCCATACTAGACTAGAGTCGTCCCTGTGTACCCTGGCACCCCCCTGGTCGAGTAGTGCAAAGGAGGAGACAATCATGCCAATCTTCGCGAGGTAACGCAGGTGAAGAAGATGGGGACAAAAAGTGTCCCCAAAAGGCGATCCAGCCCTAAAGGGGTTAAGAGAGGGTCGGCACAAGCCGGTATTTCTCTCTTAAGTCCGGTTTTCTCATTGTCGTGACAAGCCAGTTTGACTCTCTTCAATCGGTCCTTTCTCCTGGATATTCTCTCTTAAACCGTAGCCGCCACTGCTGTATGGGCTTATGCGTCCCGTCTCGCTTCCTTGCTTGGCAGATCGAGGTATTCGTTGGCCCTAACGGGCATCACCATCGTCGTGGCCAGCCTGGCGACAACCATCGGGCTGCTCTCGCTCGCGGGGGTCGACACTACCCTCATCGTGTGGGAGGCAAGTCCTGTAATGATATATCACCAACCGCCCTTACGAATGGCATGAACAAGCACGGTGCCCACATGAGAATGCTGAAGAAATGCACGGTGTGCTTTGAGCTTTCTTTTCGTCGGGCCGGGCTGAGCAACACAAGTGCTACGACGCTTGTTTTTCTTCCAAGTAATGGTATACATGTACTCCGTTACAAGGGATTTGGAGGCCGTATACCGGCCGCGAGGCAAGGCACGGTTCGAAGTGCGAGACAGCTTGGATATTCCATCCGCTGCGTAACCCGATTTTACGGGCCTTACGCAGGGCGGTCGGCAGTACTCATGTGACGTTTTACTGGGGCCACTAGTGTAGTACGAAGCGACGTTGCGGTATAGCTGGGAATCCCCTCTATTGGAGTGAAACACTCTACAGTAGTATACTCTAGACGTGGTAGTGAAAACAACCGTGACACCAAACCAAGTGTGGTGTAGGGGTGCTCCCGCGCTTGCATTTAGTCCCCAATCAATGAATCCCCGCTCATCACGTGCTGCCTCGTGGAACACGCTTGCTTGTGTTTTGGCTTGCTGCCGTAAATAATACAGGTGGTTCCGTTCTTGACTCTGGCGATCGGGGTGGATAACATGGTCATCTTGTCCAGAGAGTTTGACAGGTATGCTACTGGGAGGCCAGGAACATGTATGGCCGAGATGCGGCGTGGATCACACCGCGAATCCCCCCTTACGGCAACTGGTGGAATTTTCTCGTTGACTTCGTGCAGTACATTCCACAGCAGTTCATCGCGTTGAGTACCACCCGATCTAGCTGGTGCGATGCTTGCAGGACACGCTGAATGTATTGGCTCTCATTCCTGGCTGTACGTAACCTTGAGTTCATTGCCACCCATGCGGAATGATGGTAGTCACTCCACGGTAATACCACGGAACGACTGCAATGTGGACTGGTACATTACCCACTGCCATCCCGCTGAAATTTCGAACACTCCACGTGATTTCATTAAGTTAATAGAACATTGACCGCTAGTCTGTTCACTCATCCACACTGAACTACTCCACGAAATATCATCGAACGACTGAAGAGTTGACTGCTACAGTATGTCATCCAACTGAATGATGGGTAATTTCTCCACCGCAATTCCATCAACCGACTGGTACGCTGACTGCCATCTCTACTCGGGGCGCACTCTCCCCCTCCTCAGACTGGAATCGACCCCAGAGTTCGAGGCCTGTGCGTCCGACGGCCAGCACGGCCAGCACTTGAAGGGCGCGGGTCACCCCAACGGTAAGGGCAAGGGAGAAGGGATGGACACGACGGGTCCCACGTTCTCCTGGGCAGGCTCGGCGTCGACTTCGACATCGACGTCCCTGTTATCGGGGCGAGGCAGAGGGGACGACAACAAGACGACGGCTGAGGCCCGCCTGGAGGAACGGATGGGGGCGGCCGTCTCCAAGGTAGGGGTGTATAGGAGCGGACCCGCCTTTCGCGAGAAATTAAGTTTGTGAGGAAGTAGGACTGGGAGGGGGGGGGGCACGCAGACCCTATCCCTAACCCAACTTCTTCCCCGACTGCATGCTTTATGTGCAACACGTTTGCTTCATCGACAACCCCTGCGAATGATTTTGGTAGGAGCAGTGGCAGCTAAGGAGGCTGTTGTATCCGGGTGGTCTCGTTGATGTTTTTGCTACGGGCATGGCGGTTATCTTGATGTGGGGTTGCTTGCTTGCCGACACCAGGTAGGGAAGAAGGATGCTTGCGGCTTGAAGTACTGTACGACGGACGATAGATCAATGCACCATCAGCGGTAGAGTCGCGGCTAGAGGAAGATGTATCCATCTAGACTGGCTGTACTGAAATCATTTATGCATGGCTTGCGATCATCCAACTTCGGCCAAACGAAGGTATACCTACTACTGACGTTGCCCGTCCTTCGTGCCGGGCGTAACATTGACAGCTGCTCAAGTTGGCACATGTCTGCTGATCGCGTGTGTGTATGACGAAATCTTCTCGAAAGCTTTCGGGTCTTCATCGTTAAGTCATGATATTATTTTTCTCTGCTCTTGTGCTTGTCGGCTTTTCTGTTGTTCTTGTGCGTCTTCCCCTTCTTTTGATTTGTTTCCTTTCAATCAACACTCTTGTGAAGGTTGCTCCTTCCATCCTGGGTGCGGCTGTGTGTGAGGCCGTAGCGTTCTTGGTGGGGGCTCTGACTGACATCCCTGCCCTAAGGCAGTTCTGTCTCGTCGCGGCTACAGCGGTGGTCGTCGGATTCGCGTTGCAGGTACAGATACGTCGTCGTTGTTGTTGTCGTTGCTGCTGCTGCTGTTGTTGTTTTGTTTCCTAATCCTGTAGCAGTACCTCTCGAACATGTGTGCAGATGCTGAGATAGGAGGGGCGTTTGTTCTTGGCAATTTTCTCCGCTTCTCGCTCTTCTCTCTGTCTCCCTCTCTGATAGTTATTGCCCGGAAGCTGACCATTTTGGTATCCCTCCTGCGTAGGACAAGCAGGCCGAGGCTGCCCGCAGGCGGTGACCGTTTTGTGGCTAGCATGGCATTGCAGATTCCGTCGGCATGGATATGTGTCTTGTTTTGCAGCACGTCGCGTCACCCTCGTCTCTAAGCAAGCCACGCTGTGTCTGTGTTTGCGCTGGAAAGCATGTCATCCGGAAAGCGTGATGGTTCACCGCTGCCCTATATTCGCGCGCACAAGATTCCTTCACTTCGCTGTGCTTTTATCGTGTTTTTCATCTTTTCCTTCACCGATGTGCATGTTTCCCATTGGTTATTTCGCCGATGCCGTGGCAGATTTCGTGGTTCATGGCGGCACTGTGCCTTGATGCAAGAAGAGTCAGCCAAGGACGGCTCGACTTAGCCCCGTGGATGACGCTGCCAGAGGAAGACGATGATAGCGATAGGTACGATGATGCTGCTTGCCTATCTGTAGGTCTAGTCTATGCATGCTCCATGGCACGTGTTTGGCCCGACCGACATTGCCTAGTTCGCGTGCTATGGTGCGTGGTACTTGATGAAGGTGGGCTACACTGCACAGCCGCACGTATATGCCCGAAATCCCACACGATGACACAGCAGTATGTGATAAAACCGAGTATCATGTTTCGCTCCAACAAAGCGGGACCTTGAACGGAATTATGTTTTGTACATGTGTAAGATAACAGCCTGCTTTTGTCATGCGCGGTATTGTTTCTCCCGTTCACTCTTGCCCTCTCTTTCGTCAGCCAAGGAGCAAACGCGCGCAATGCCGTGCGAAACGACGACAATCCCACTGATTGATCGATCGATCCGTCACCCGTCGCTCCTTTACTTGGCGTTTCATTGAATCGGCCACGTCGCCACTGCTGCTTGCTTGGCGAGCAGGTTCTGGTACAGCTCTCCGGAGAGCGGGTCCGTGCGAGATCTGACCGTCCCTCTGCTGGGTTTCCAGTCCCCGGCGGCGACGGCGGCGGCAGCGGTGGGGCGGTGGCGGAGACGGAGGACGGGACGCCGCCTGTCGTCCCCTCTCGCCTGCCGCCACAGGTCTAAGGAGGGGCGCACGTCTCCCACAAAAACAGGGGACACGGACTGGCTGTCCCCGTATCACACCTCCACCAGGAGGCAACCGGCAGAAGAAGAGGCCCCGCGGTCTGCTGCGGCGGCGCGGGGGGGGTATGCTCGAAGCGAAGGCGGCGGCGGCGGCGGCGGCCTCTACGATAGCGACGACGACAGCGTTACCGGCCGCGAACACCTCTTGTCCGTCGCCTCCGAGATTGGGTCCGGCAGCGAAGCTAACCCCGCGCTTCTCTTCGGGACGCCCACCCGGCGAGCTGTCCCGACCTCAGGGAGGGGTAGCAGAGCAGCGGCTATCGCTAGAAGAAGAACGACGGGTTGCGATGGTAACGGTAAGGGTGTAGTAGATTCTGCGGGGAAAGGGGGATGGACGTTGGATCGCGGGGCGCGGCGCGGGTGGTTTGACGACCCGAGCGATTATTGCGACAACACGGCGGGGGAGCGGGACTCGATACGGACGACGATGACGACATTGCCGACGTTGGCGCACGAGGTCTCCGCCTCCCTTGGGGAGGCGAGTCCGTCGATGTCGACCATCGACGACGCCAGCACTACGTTGTCGAACAGCGGGCAAGCAAACGGCTGCGACAATGGTGCAGGCAATAGCACCGACAACAAAGACAGCACCAGCAAGACCGATGGCAACGGTAGCAGCAGTACTATCAACAACAGCAAGCCAACAAGCGGCATCGACAGGGGACACGCCAGCAGCAGCAGCAGCAGCGTCAGCCCTTCTCGGCCAAAGGACGGGGACGGTGGGACGGTCGCGCCGTTCCTCCTCGGGGGAAACGTGGTAGAAGGGTACCTCTCTCTACCGTCCAACCAGCCTCCCCGCCGTGGCTCGGGCGACGATCGGGGTGGGAGGGGGGCGGGTTTGCTGCTGGCGGGGCCCCCGCCGGAAGACGATGAGGAGGGCTTCGTCGGAGATGGTCTGTCTTTCGAAAGCGTCGGGGGCGCGGGTTTGTCTATTTTCCGGGAGCAGCTGTACGAGGAGGGGAGGGGCAAGGGCGCCTTGGCGTCAAGGTGAGCGAGCGAAAACGCTGTCCTTCTTTTCGTCCGCGCGCTTTTTTCGAGGTCGTCCTAGTTTGTGCTCTTTTCCGTTTGAGGATGTGTAGAACCCGCGGTAGCGCTTTGTCATGTACATGCAGCGTCGTAAGATGGGTTGGGGATAGGACGACAATGTGTCGCATTGTACTTGGTTGCTCGTACATCTCGGAAGGCTGGGTATACATGGCCTAGAATTCGTGTGCGTGCGAACCGTTTTGAACGAAATCATCGGAGGCAGAATTTTCTCAGAATTTTCTCGTGAGTGTGTTTTGTGTCCTTATTCTCTCTAGCATCGACCGCGCTAACCGGTTGACTCAATGAACAGACGTCCAGTGCCCTTCGCGAAGGTATCCAGCTACCCTTCCAGTAGGGGAGACGGGGTGGGGTATGAGGGGTATGGATAGGGATACCAAATATCCCCCTCTGTTCCTATTGACTTGCAGACCCTTGGGTCCACTTTATTTTGTATGTATACCTTTCTTGGGTAAGTTCGCCTGTGACCACGGGAATCGACCACGTCAAGTGTCAGAGTAAAACCGGCCAGAAGAAGGTACTGGGCAGAGAGAACGGAATGGTTTTTAATGTGAAGGCAACAACCAGAACAACATTCCTCGCTAAGGCCGTCCCAGATGTCAGAGCCTCCGTCAGGCGAAAAGCGACAAAAACTGTGCTGGTGTATGCAGGTGTTTGTTTGGTTTGATTTGCACCGGCCGCGAGCACTAACCGGGTATCCGAAGAAAAATTCATCAGTCTCAAGTGTTTTCGGACGTTTTCCCGCGATTTAAGGTTCATAGAGCGGTATTACCTGCCGGCCCTGTTCTCGAGAGGAGGGAAGGCGCTCACACTGGCCGTCGCTGCTGCTCTTGCGTTCCTGGGGTGCTTGGGCATGCACGGGCTGCAGATGGGGCTGGAGCCGCAGCTCGCGGCGCCCACGGACTTTTACCTTCAGGTTCGTATGGCCTGGCCTATGCAAGACTAGCGGTGGTGGGTTGCTGTTGAAGTAAGTCCGACCGCTGCCGCTGGATGTTTTCTACCCTTGTTTCAATGTTGCTCGATGTTGTTGGTGTGGTGCTGTGTCCTTCTTGCTCTTTTTCTACTTTTTCTTGTGTTAAGTTCCGCCTGGTTGTTATATTTGACCTTGTCGTTTGACCGAGCTATACTTGTATATGTCCTGGCCAATACCAATAACATGAGATCGATCGATACCACTTGTTTTATTTTTTACGGCATGCTGGTCTTGGCGAGCCCGGCAAGCGCCACGTTAACGTGTTCAGTTAAAATGCTTCATGTATGTGGTCTAGGTTGGCCATTACCTCTTACTTCTATTGAGCATTGCGTGTTTGGCAGCAGCTAGCGATGACCACTGCGCATGGCATAGCTTTCCGTAGGGCAGGCCTTCTGCGTCACCAGGATTTCCACCAACCACGTGATCTTTCCCGCTCCTCTAGTCTATTTCTCCCGCGCGGCCGCCTTGCTTTGCCCCCCAGGACTACTACGACGCTCAGTTTTCCATGGGGGAGGCGGGACCACCTGCGTACGTGGTGTTCAGCGATTTGGATTATTTCCAAGCCTTCAATGACACCGACGTTCAGCAAGCCTTCCACGGTGTGGCGACAGGCCTTGCACAGCTACAACGGCGAGTTTGGTCGTTGTTGTGTGTGTTTTTGATGTAGGGTGAATGGATGTCCATGCTTGGGATGACACGGCTTCCTTTGGTGCGTTAGAAGTTGATTGGAGTTGTTGCCGTTGTCGGATGCTAGTATGCGACAACAACAGTACTATGGCGTAAATGATCATCCAAGCTGTGGGATGACACCGCTTTGGTGCATTAGGACTTGATTCGAATTAACATAAATGGCCGCTTATTTATTGTACAAAGTGGCTTGTCACGGCAAGTATTATTCATTGCGTCCCCGAAACTGAAAACCAAAAAATACCCAAAGCGAAGCACGCCCTTGTTCAGGTAGCGCTCGTGCAGGCTGTGTTTATTGCGAGCTGTGCATGAGATTTCAGAGAGTTTCAGCTGCCTTGGCACGACTCTCTCCTTCACCGCAGCCGCTACGGACCACTGTATGACTGGTGTATGACAATTCCAACCCTCCCCCTTCGTCGAGCAGGTATGTGCAAACACCGATCTACTCGTGGTTCGATACCATGGTGGCTTGGGTCAACCAGAAGGACACTCTGGCCGCCGACTGCCCGGCGCAGACTCAAATAACGTGAGTACTACCGTACCGTATACTACTGGAACTTATCTGTGATTCTACTGTGCCTGCAACCGCTCTCAATGTTTTTTCGTTTGGATGTTCTGATCAATTGTCTGTGTTACTGGTTTGCCAGATACCACTCTCAATGAACTCTTTTATATGTATAGATTTTTCGATTTTTCTGAGGTCACTTTGTTTTGCATGCTTAGTGGTTCTGTTGGTGCGGTACAGTGTGCGACGGTGGCACCATGTTACTCTCGACCCGAAACGCAAGATACCGTGAGCCGTGAGTCCATCGTGAACACTGGTATAGTACATTACTGGAAGCGTTTCGCTCTTGAAAACGCCACGCAATATTTTTGTATATGTACTTGATGAAAAAGAAACATGTCTGAAACAGGGACGAGGCTTCGTTCTACGACATGGTGGAGCTGTTCCTGTCGATTCCGATCGAGAGCCAGTGCTGCCAGTCTTACGGCGCGTGTGGAGCGCAGTTCGACACCGACGTATCCTTCGATGAGTGAGTTATTTTTTAGATTTGGGGCTGTGTTGTCGTTGGGGTTCTATCGGGATTGGTCATGTCTTTGGTTTTTCGCTCGAGGATCGTCATGCGTCAAGTGGTACAACACAGTTTCTCGAGGCTCGTCAAGAGTGGGGCATGCTTTTGTCACAACCGAACGCGAACTGTGGTAGCATTGCCTTTTTTCCCTTTGTCAGAGAACCGAAAGACTTCGTTGCCATGTCCTCCGCAAGTGATGGGCACGCTTGGTACTTTATTTTGAAGTGAAGCTTGAATCTGTTTACCGCTGTGATAAGTGGACGCTGCAGAGGAACTGCGTAGGAATCAGGACCCCTGTATCCCTGTAGTGATACGTGTGGAGTCATCTACAAACACAGCAATGGAGAAGAGCTCGGAACCTTCGGGAGATCCGTCGGCCGTACGCTGCCCCTTACAACCAGTGCATTGAGCGCCCCGATTTTGGCGCATCTTTCGTTTGGAGTGTTGGCGAAGAAAACTATTGTACCAAGTTAAGGTACTCCCGGCACGAATTTGATTTCCGAGATGTAGTTGCGCATGTATGAGGTCATGTATGTATCAGCCCCTTGATTTTTATTTTTGAACGTGAGTTAGTGATGATGCCGTTTGTCCGCTGTGACCGCGATATACCGCGTACTTCCAAACTCACTGCCGTTACCATGGTCAAACGACTTTGGTCCGTTGTCCTGCGACCGGCAAAACATAGTGGATAACATGTGGGGGACATGAATATCGAACGCACTGACTACATAAATTAATTCATTTCGTGCCGCGATTCGGTTCTTCCTGCGACTTGCGCGGCGAACAATTACAGCGGGGGAGAAGACGGTGTTCGAAGGATCGTCGCCTCCCGCCTTCGGTTCAACATGCAGCCGCTCAGGACTCAACGAGACTTCGTAAACTCGCACTACTACGTTAACTTCGTCACCAACCAGGTGGGTTGTTTCCTCCGCGTATCGAGACTTTTGTCAACACGCACCACTTACGTTGACTTCGTCACCGACCAGGTTTGGTTGATCGGAGATCTCGGAGATCTAGGCAAGCTGGTGTCGGCTTGTGATGTCGCCTTTGATATGTATCGCCCGTGACTTGGAGTGTAGAGAATCGGGTTTTATGGATGACATCACAACGTAGGGAGACAGTCACGGTTATTTGAGCCCCGAGGCTCGTTCGCTGTTTACCCTGTGGGGTTGAAAGTTTTACAGTTGCGAAAAGGGTTGAACCGCAAGGTTCTAGGGCAAAATTCTTAAGAGGTGGAGCATTCTGTTGCCGTCGTGTGGGTGTCTGGTGTAGCTTGCCGCCATTTGTCCTTGCTTGTGCTGTTTTTGAGCTTTTATCTTTGCCTGGCTTGCCGTCATTTTTGGCCGGAGGCGTTTTTACGTCGTGATTTGGTATTTGTCACCTGTTTTGTCTTGGTCTAATGGTGGCCGTTCGATGCCGACTGTCATCTTTTGGTGCTCATTTTATCATAGCGTCTGCCGTGTATGCCGATCAATGCTTCATCTCAAACGAATGACGTTGACGACGTTCGAAGCTTGTTGCTTGTGCTGAATGGTGTTCGAGTGACGTTCGACGCCTGACGCTTGCTTGGTGATGCTTTGACGGGGATATTATGGCCATCTGACGTCGTTTTACTCGGTACACCAGCTCGCGGACAAGATCCCGGAGAGGTACAAGGGCCAGAGAAAGGCCAACAAGGCTGTGGGAAACCTTGCCTTTCCGTACAGCCTGTACTTCACCTTCTACGAGCAGTACGACTTCATTCAGGTTCGAACGGGTTTCACTTTTTTCGTGGTTTGCAAGAGTCATGGCTATTGTGTCGTGTGCGTGCAGGGCTTACCTTGTGTGGTTGTGTTCCCTCCCTTTGGAAGGTGAAGGTCGTGGGTAACACCGTGGCTCTGTTTTTTAGAGAAAACCAGCGGCACACCGTGTGACTTGCTGACGAACGAAGGAAGATTGCCTGCAAGTGTCGTTGTGGCCTTTTCTCCTTTCTGTGTTTCGCGCTGCTGCTTACAGGACAACTTTCGACGTCGTTTTTTGCTTCTTTTCTTCCCCGCTCTACCCTTGTTTTTCGCACAGGGCGTGGCTCTGCAGAACGTCGCGCTAGCTCTTGCCGTAGTGTTCTTGTCCATTGCGGTCCTGTCCGGTTTCGCCATCGCGACCATGGTGTCTTCGCTCGTGCTCGGTACAACACTCGGCATAGTCGGATTGGTGAGAGCGAAATGGCGCCCTTGCTCTGACGTCGTTGCCGCACGATGAAACCCTTATATTGATTGCCCCACCCAGGGTATATTGGTATGAAAACGTCCTTTCTCGCGACGTCCGTAGGAAGCGTCTCCCAGAGGTGTTTTTATTTGGAGTGGGAGGGGTGGGGGCTCAAGAATATTCCATTGATGCACTGCACGGTTAAACTATTGTTTGGGGTTGTTTGAATGGCGACACTGTGCAAGCTAGCATCATGCACGGGTGAGGTGTAGCGTGCAGCGGCACCTTTTTGGTGATTTTGGAAACAACCGAAAGCACACCCGAACACCCGACATGTAGGGCTGCACATCGCTCTGCTTGTCCGCTGTACCTCGAGAAGAATGACATGGAAGCAGGATGTCTACAAGATCCCGGGAGCCGTTCCCCCCGTTGACCCCCCTCTCCACCTCCTCTCGTCAAACCTCGGGTCACACTGAAATACACACCCCTTGCCTGCCAGGTGTGGGCGTGGGGAGTGGTGTCCTTGGCACCATACGCCGTATCGATCAACGCCGTTTCTGTCTGTAACCTGGTGAGTCACGTCAATTTAAGTCAGCCGCTCATGTTCGGCGCATGAGGAGCTTTTCCGGCAAGTATCGAGAGGTAGAAAAGTAGATCGAGAACTTCCGCTTGCGACAAAGATGGTGTTCGATAATGTACGCGTATGCCTAGATCGCTCCCCACTCAGATGTAGAGGTTGTTGCTGTTGTCGTTGTTGTTGTTATGATGGCCATGTGCAGAAAAAACTATTCTCTAGCTCTTGCTCGTGCCTTCAACTCCTCGTCCAATTGTTATCAAGAAGAGCTCGACAGTAGTGGTGATCAGGATAGTTGCGATTCTGTCATAGAAACGAGTACAGCGGCGAGTGCTTGGTGTTAACATGCTCCGTCCGGTCCTGCGAAAATTTGTGGCAATTGTTGTTGTGCAGGTGATGTCACTTGGGCTGTCTGTGGAATTCTGCTTGCACGTGGCCATGGCCTTTCAACGCGCACTGGGGACGAGGTGAGGTGTGCGTTGTATGGCATTGGTGTCAGCAAGCTACATCCTTCTTGCACTGCTGTGCGTGGGTTGTTGCTCGTTGTTTCAAAGTTGTACATCTTGTGTGCGACCCAACGTTTGACAGTGCTGTTAGGTCGAGTCGTGCCGTTAGACTTGGCGAATATACCATGTCTCCGGAGGTGTTAATATTGTTTGCTTTTTCAGTGCCACGATTGTAGTCACCGACGACACCATGCACCTACCAAAGCGAAGCGATGGGGCTACAGCCCCCCTCGCGCCGCACATGTTGGCTGCTGTCCCTCCGGCAGGGGGCACCACGAACCCATCCACTCATAACATAGCCTTTACTAATAGTTTGGCTTATTGGAACCTACTCAAGTCAACGGAAACTCAAAACAACGACCACGCTTGTCGGATTGCTACCGATCCACCGATCATCAGGCAAGAGCGAGCGGAGGCGGCGATGAAGAGCGCGGGCGCCTCCGTGCTGACGGGGATCACTCTCACCAAGCTCGTCGGTGTCAGTGTTTTAGCTATTGCTCCCTCCCTGCTCTTCCGAGTTTATTACTTCCGGATGTACATGGCGACCGTGGCGGTAGGAGCCTTCCAGGTATGTGTGTTTGTCTTTCATATTGGCATCGTCCGCGCTAACCGGCTGACGAATGAAAAATATGTCAGTGTCAGTGCAGTTGAAAACACGAAATGTGCATTCGTCTTTTTTTTGGCATCGACCGCGCTAACTGACTGACCAATGAAAAGACGTCAGTGCCAGCGGGGAAAATTAGGGTCCCTGGAAGGAGGCCAAAGTTCGAAAAATGCGCAATGCACTATATGCGATTGCCCTAGTGTGTGTGTGTCGTTGCTAAAAAGCAGGTGGCGGCGCCTCCTGTTGCTGTGGTGTTGTTGGTCCTGCTTCCACCTTCACGTGTATTTCGTAGCTAACTTATTGGGTCCATGTTGGCGTTAAAGGAGGCAGACCGTAGGTTGCTGTTGACCGAGGACGGCGTTCTACTCCTATAGCCCTCTTCCGCGTCAACAGGCCGTTCACGATCCCATCGATCTCCTTCACAGCATCTCCTTCAGAACATCTCTTCTCAGCATTTCCTTGAAATATATATTCTTTCTTTGCGGTTGACCGAGGACGGCGTTCTATATAGCCTTCTATCGCATGCATCAACAGGCCGTTCACGATCCCAGCGATCTCCTTCAAATCATTTTCCTCCGTCCTTCATGCGTTCGACGCCCACCGCCAACCCGTCCGCAGGGACTCGCGGTGCTTCCCGTGCTTCTGTCCATGTGCGGGCCGAAGGGTACCCCTCCCCCGGTCGTACGCCTCCCCAGACTCAACTCCTGGACACAGGACCAAGAAGACGGTTGGGGCGAGATGCACGATGACGACGACGCCCACTTCCCTTCGCCAAGCCACCAAGCTGACGACCAAGCCGGCGTGCACGGGGACAGCGGGGGTTACTACGAGTTGGGAGGTGGCAGGACGCCCAGGGGGGGAGGGGCGCTAGGCTGGAACCGGGAGCAGCGCTGCCACGGAGGGATAGGAGATGCCTGGGGGGGTGGTGACGCGGAGGAACGGTTTTTGCGAGATAATGGGGTCGCTGCTCTGTATCAAGCCGAGGAAGAAACGAAGGAAAAAAGTTCCGTCCCGTCGGCGTAAGTCGTGCCGAACTGGTCAGCCTTGTATATTCAACGAAACTGCTGCACGCCGTAAATACATAGGTAGGAGTAGAGTTGAGCGATTTTTAGGAACGAGTTAAACAGCAGCGGCTAAGCGACGATCGGCTGCGGGCCCGTCGCTTCGACTGTAGCAACAACATGACAGGTCCTCGAACTCGTCGTTTTGGTCACCAATTACCTCGAAGACGGTGTGTAGGACTGCGTATCTGTGCTCGATCCATGTGATGCATCCCTCGACTTCTATCTTTGCCGTGGTGATGCGAAGAGTGGTTAAACAGAACTCGAGTGCTCGGTTGGCCCGGAGAAGACACGGCGCCGGCAGAGAGCCAGCTGTACCTCGCTCCAAGACTTGAGCGATTTGGAACTGAGTTCGGCCTAGAACTATCGTGTTGTAGGTTCGTGTCCACTTGGGACTTTTAGTTGCCTGTCAGGTGGTGCCCGTCGCGTTGGTGTTACTGATAGTGAGTTTTGTCTCGCGCAAGTGTTGTGATGTGCGTTACGTGTTGATGTGCCGACTTGTACTGTGAAGCTCTTGCTTGTGATCCGTAGGTAAATTGTGCAAGAGAGGCTGATGGGGCGGAGCCCAAGCGAATTTCGTTTTGTGCGAGTATCTCATGCCGCTGCCGCCCTCGGACCTCGCGATGGACTTAATGATTCCGGAGAGCATCTCAACGTTGGCCTTGTGCCTCCCCGCGGTGGTGCTCATGAGCTTGTGATGGACGAAGATGTTCCCGGCTTCCGGGCTACAGCCGTCGAAAGCACCACAGTCCAACCAGTCCACGCCAGAGTTTGTGCGACCGCCTCTTCCAATCAAGAATAGATCTTCTGCGTGTTTGACGTGGACCAACCCACAGTCGAACTTGGATGGTGGCTATCACGACCGAAACTGTCGTGCGGGGCCTCCTTTTATGGGGTCATATGAGCAGCCTCGCTTCAAGTGCTGAAGTTCGGGGCTTATTTTCGAGCCCGCCACTATCGCACTCCTCAGTATTACCGCAACGTTTAGTATGGTGGCACATACTATCTCGCTTTGGCTCTGCATCAGCACACAACGCTGGCCCCGGCATCTGATGTTGACGCGACCTTGTCGACTCCTCCTGGTTCTCCCGTATGGAGACATGACACTGCAGTAGCGAGTGGGATGTGCTCAAGGAGGTCCACGTGGTGTGGCAAACAAAGTCGGGCCCGGAAAAAGAGTGCTTCAAGGTGATCGCCAGGACTTCGCTGAATCCCAACGGGAGAGCTAAGTCGTGTGCCATGCACATATATACGGCGCCTCTGTCTTCGCGATATACACGGCGTCCCCACAGATGCCCCTTTGCCGTGTCAGTAGGAAGGGCTGCCTTTGCGGGGGAGACGGGACGCTCGCAGGACTTGTACTAACGCCGGAAACCTTTATTCCAAATGATCGCGGACCCGAAGAAGACTACCTCACACGCAAGCACTCACTCTATTCTATGCACACGCGAGTTTTTGGTCATGAGGCCGTGAAACTCAATTAAATCTACGCTGGCTGTGCCTTGTTGACATACCTATGCTACCGCGCACGCTGACTGCTCACTGGAACTAGGGCCACACGACCGTACCACAAAACGAAAAATCTTTGAACCTGGCTCCCTGTCACCAATTTCAAACACCGCTGATATACACAAACACAAAAATTAATATCCCTGTCACGGTTGACGCAAATTTCTACGAGACAGGCGCGTTGCGGCATGGCTTTGGAATGCTGCTGTGGAGCCCGGCAGCAGTAGCAGCAGCAACCGTAGACCCTGGCACCGGCAAGAGCGGTGGTGGTGGTGCCTCAGTCGTCGCTGCCATGCTGTTTGCAATCACCTGCTCCGTGCGTCGGGCAAGGAAGAAGACACAGCCATCGGCGGGGTTCGCCGTGATTCGTGTGCGGCAACAGGCTCACAAAAGGCTTGGCCAAGACCGTGGGGACACAAACTCAGCACTCGATCGGATGGAACTTCGTCGGCACGGCTAGTTCTGTACGTTACGCTGCGCGATCCCATTGAGCTCCGCATCGTTTTTCGATGCCAATGATGAAGAAAAAACGGGACTACTACTGTTCGAAACTGTCCAAGCTACAAAAAAAGGTTCAGCTGTACATCCGCAGATTCGCAGGGAGAAATGTAAAACAGAAAGGTGTATGATAGCCGTTACCTCGAGAAGCCGCTCGTACCCCAGGAAGAGCAAAGCACTGGTAAGCACCGTGTGGAGGAGCTTCGCTCGCATGCCCTGGTACATCCCCCCAACCCCGTTTCGGCGACACACCGATACCTATATAGAGTGGGTGGCCATGCGTGATGGGCGTAAAGGTGGGCAAGGGCCAACGAAAGAGACAACCACGAGGGTTTCAGCGGACAAACAGCGGCTTGTTTCCCTCGTCGTGCTGCACCACAGGTTTTGCACAAACACACACATCCCCACCAGGCCAGGAGAAATGAGCCCGTAGTGACATGAATGGCGCTTGCTCTACGTGGGATCGGGAACAGCACGTTGGTAGTCCACGTACTCCGGACTGGTGCGGTTGGTGCAGTCATCGTTGGGCATATCCGATTGGCTGCATTTGGTACCTTGCCCGTTTTGAGTACCGACATGGCTAGATTCATGATAAAACAACCACAGGTAGATGCGCACTTTTCCGATCAACTTGATGGTGGGCGTGAGCAATGACTCGCGACAGCTTCGATGGACTCACCAGGACATCCACAGTACCGGACCAGCAAGTCAGCAACTGCCAAGCAACCCCGCTGCGAAAGCCCCCCCTTGCACCACCTGGAGATGATGAATCGTCCTGCTCATTACACTGCCCCTGCCAAGTGCCCTTTGACGTCACAGCACACACAGGACGAGATAAGAGTCGGAATCCAAACAGGCGACTAAATGCGGGTTCATCGTGCTAAACAATCTGGGGGTGGGCGGAGGTCGGGGGGGGGAGGGTCGGCTGCCAAAACAACCAGAAGAAATTGTCGCTCCTGTGAACTTTTAGTGGGTCGCCCCACAAGCTAACTTTAAACCAATCTCAGCACGACTACCTTCCTAACGTGGGAGCCGGGCATTGCATCACACAAAAGAGCACCTCCCGTGGCCTCGGCAACGTCCTCGCATACATATGTGCAATTGGCACCCACAACATTCGATGAGTTAATCCTACTAAAAAACACTGAACCAAGTACATGCTGCACAAGGTCGACGGGCATGTATCTTTGAGGCGGATTTCCGCCGGGGTATATATTCTTGGTGGCTCACCCCCCCCCGAGCTGCCCGACCAGCTCGCAGCTTCGCCTGGGCCAACTGTAACGGATACGTGACCAGTGTCGAGATCGTCTTCGCCGTGGCACCCAACAAAAACGCCTCGTGGCTCCGCAAACCCACTGACGGCCTGCCCGCACCCCCGCGGCTGCCACCGCCAGCGGCAGATCGGGGATCTGGTGGTTGTGTAATTATCCGCCGCGCCTCCCCGTTCCGGTGGCTGTGACGCCGGCCCAAAGCTTGCTTGAGCGTCTCGTACACGACGAATTGGATGATGGGATTCGAAACCAGAACGAGGGATGGGGCTGTGCCAGACCAGAGTCCTGCTAGGCCCTCGTGGCTGACGAGTTGAGCGAGGTGGTGTTGCAGGGCCCGGTTTGGGATGACGTCACGGGAATTGATGTTAGGAGGGGGGTCCACGTCGTTGCAGGTGGTGGTGGTGCCATCATGGCCGCCGCGCCATGGTTTGGGATTTTGAAAAAGTCCGCCCGGGTGATACCGGGCAGGGAACGTGTTTGAAGCCGGCGGAAATGAAGGCAAAGGTTCACCAGTCAAAATGATTGCCCGCGTCGGGTGTGTGTGAAGGGGTGCGCGTTTGTGATCAATGCAAGATTGGCCGTAAATAATGTCGTTCGTTGGGTACCGACAACCATGAGTTCTTCTTGGGCGATGAGCTCATCTGTCCATCCACCAGAAATCATGTGTGTGCGTATCCGCCCCACGTGGAAGGGTCGAATCAACGTTCTCCTCAGACAGCTCAATATTGTCCTATGCGAAAGAAGCTACCGGGTGAGGACTACGTGATTTCCGCAGGGCAAAACTTCGTGTAAGAAACGTTAGAGCGGTTCGGGTAAACATCAAGCTCTCGTGACCACGGTACGTGACTTGAAGACATGCTTTCCAATCAACTCGAGAAGAAGAAAGATCCTCACCGTCCAATGGACCCAAGGGTTGAAAAGAGCCCTCCCACACCATTCCCGGCCTTGATTCGAAGGTTGGAAACCCAAAGCGGCGTCGTCGCCAAGACATTAATAACTCCTGCAATCGTCGACGCGACCACGCTCTCAAGCGGGGTTAGCCCCCCCCCGCCCTCTCCTCTAGCCCCCCCGGCTAAAGGTTTTGCGGCACCACCCGCCCGTACGCCTCGAGCCCTCAGAACGCGTCGTCTCGACAGCAAGGCCGCCTGTGATGACAACGGTGTACGTTTAACGGAAGATCGCTCGTTTCCGCGCGTTGCGTGCACCGTCAGTATTTAGGGGAGGTTGTAGACATCTTGATAAGAATACTTTGATCCGGGTGGCTAGACCAGGTACCTACTCTTTAGGCGTGGGGGGGACGCGTGCACCAAAACGACTTTCTCCAGAGGGGGCAGGCGGTCCTGTGTTCCGTTGGTCTGGTACGCCTCAGCCCCCTCAACGCGGCTCTGCAGGCAGTGCTTCCTGTGGCCTGGGCCGACTGCGCCTCATTCCGGCACGTGATGGCAACACCCAACCGCGAAAAGAGCCAGCACGCATGTCTTTCTCGCCTCCCCGCCCTATTGAATGTACCGTGGACTCGAGGGCCATCAACTATGCAAACATTGCCTTTGTAGAACCGTTTCGCGAGCGTGCAGCATGCATCCACCGCACCTTCATGCCTGTGAAACAGTAGAAGTACACGAAGTTCGAAACGCCCATGGTGATGAGGACCGGCACCATCCCTCGCCAAAGCCCCGCCCTCCCGTGCCTCCGCACCAGGCGCGACAACGCACCTAGCACGCCCGCTCCTCCCGGAGCAGAGCACTCCTTGGCCAAGTCATCGTCAACCTAAAAACACAGAAACAAAAAAAGCAGGAATGGTTCATCGGCCCTACGCACACACCGCCATACGTATGTACAAGAGCGGGTTTTCATCGGATCCTCACTCTTTTTGAATTTTTCTTGAGAATCTTGTGCCAACACCCGAGCGTGCGGTAACTTCCCCGACAACCACGTCTTCCAACATCGGTACGGCAGTCGGGGTCCCTCTATTGGGTGGGTGGTCGGTATTGGGCGGATGGGATCTCGTGGGACGCATAGTACAAGCTTTATTGAAGCTTCTGCAAGATAACCTCGAGAGCTCTGTGGGGTATTTATCGAATGTGGCCATATGTCATACGCCGTATGAATGGTACCAACTTTGTAATCGATCTCGCCAACGATCTTGTAGGATATTTCGATATTTCGATACGGTCCATGTATGTCAACACGTTCGCTACGTCTACGACAAGCCCATCGTATGCATACAACTGCTGTATCCATACAACTGCTGTATGTACATGTTTTAAAGTTGATGATAACAACGAAGTTGCGGTTCGAGCCGCGAACCGCTCCTTCGGGCTATTCCACCATTGAATCAATCTGATTACTACATCCAAGTTAAGTCACTCGACGTCATAGAGCCGATGCTCAGCTGCTGTTGTTTTTGCCTGCCCTCTTTGGAGCGACAGCATCGACCGCACCCTCGCTCTTGTCAAGATATAAATGTACGCAAGGGTTGTAGCAGAGACTTGGTTTTTGAAAATACACGATGTACACACAGAACGCCCGGCGTTAGAGGGGCGACAGCCAACCAAAGACAACTCTTGCAGTCGTACACCAGATGCCACACCGACGACCAGCAATCCCACTGCACTCCACATTAATCCAGCAGTAGGTCAGCACTTCCTTGAACATGCTACTACAGTACAGCAGGCTAGAGGTCCCCCTCCGGTCACACCACCGTATCGTTCCGCACCTACCTACGCATGTCTGTCTCCGCGCATTTTGTGCATTTTTCTGCACGATGGTTTCCTTGCCCGCGGTGTGTGGCGTGGGTGCTGTATCAACGACCTCTCGCAGTCTTCACTCCTCCCCCCAACCGACAAACCCTTGTACACTTACTTTTCAGAGCGCATCAGCTCAGCAAAGTTAGGGCACTCAGCCAGGAGACCGCACCTACCTGTAGAATAGCCCTCACTTGGTCTAACGGGTACAGCAAGGCCATGGCAACAACGGCACCCACAGCCCCCGACAACGCATGGGCGAGAGGCGGAGGGGGTGCGACGGCATGTGCACCCCTCGATGGCGACCCGGCAGGGCCCATCCCACCCTCACGAGAGAATGCTGCCCACTGTGCGCAGTCGCTGCTGCTGCTGCTGCTGCCATGAAAAGGCAAAGCTCAAAGCTCCGTGTTGCTTCGCGATTGGCGGCAGCAGTACGGGATAGGTTCGGTCGTGAACCAAATGCCTCCATGGAAAACCAGGGGTTGATCTTGATATATCCCCTGGTAGAGCCAGTCGCTGTCTTTGCACATGATGCGTGCTGCAGGCACTACACCACCCACAGGCATGTCGGCGCTTCATCTGTCAGCGTACGAGGGAGATGCGAACCTTGTGCGAGGGAGGATTGAGCTGGGAGAAGATCCTAACGCGAGAGACGAGGTGGGTTAATTGGTACCTCCATCCACCCTGTACCTATGGGCTATAAGTAATCTCGTCAGATATGTACATATCTCCGCACCAGTCTCACCTCACCATGGTGCTGTAATGCCACCCTAGAGTGGTGCGAGCGGAATTTCAAACGTTCTTGTGTGTGCCGTCGACACTCCCCACAACAGCAGCAATACGGAGGACAAAATGCAACCCAACTGTTTGACGACCCGGCGCCATGCCAACCAGCACACGCGGCTTCGGTAGAATAAAGTTGCCAAGGCACGCAGAGGCACAGGGAGGAAACGCTGCGAAGAGTGGACAGAGGTCCACAGCACTAGCTTAGACTAGTGGGCGACGGTTGCCGCAACCCCAACTGCACGATCCCCGAGTCATCAGTGAAGGGGAACAGCGGTGCAGCCGCAAAGCTACAGATTGACACGAACAGGAGTGACCCCCCCTCCGGACTTGTTCCTGTCTGGGGGTGAAGACCAGTTCGCGAGGCGTTGTTGTTGCGCCCATACCATCAGGGCAGTCTCTCAGTGATTGTATACGTAGTTTTCCAGGAACTTACTGTAAACGAGAAACCTTAGAGTCCTCGCTGGCGGGAGCGCTCGGCCCTTGATGCCACTAGGGGTGTGTGCACTAGCGCTCGGCCCTTGATGCCACTAGGGGTGTGTGGGCGAGGCTTGTAGCTAAAGAGGTGTGTGCTGTGCTGTGGCAAACAAGTCCTCGTTACAGAGCTGAGCAAGAACAATAGATCGCTCGTACTACAGTAGAGACGAATTACCAGGTGCTACAGCCATCTGTTGTAGTCTTAGTGTAGACGATCATCTCGTGTAAATTTATGTACGCTGCGGCAGAGGCACTGCTTTGTGTTTACTGCGTACCTCACAAAGGGCGCCTAGAATAGACCGCAGAGACTGGAAACTGGGCATGCTCCTGAAGTGTGCATGCAGACGATCAGATCTACTGGTAGACAGAGCCAACGCGTTTAAGAGACCGTCGTGTTTGTTCAAGGCCCGGTTGATTTTGCCACCGCTAAGGTTGTAGGTGTTGACAGAGGTTGCACTAGAATGCGAGTTCCAACCCCCTTTTTTCCAGGACAATTAGGCCACCAAAGAGTTGTTGCTCGTGATCGTTGCATGTTTTTTCGATATTTTGTTGCATCCGTTCGTCCTGACAGGACGGACGAACCCCCTTGCATTGGGCTGCCGCGGGAGGACATCAGGCTTTGGTAGAGTACTTGGTGAGTGGCATAGGAACAGCCCCATTCTCCCATGTTCCCACACCGAGCTGCGAACGACGACTGGAAGTTTTCACCGGGGGATGGCACAAATGGATGGGTTGAGGTTGGCGAAAACAGAGCGTCCGCTACCGGCCGAAGACGAAGACAAGGTGTTTCGCGCATGTTCCAGCCGTCAGGGATCCGGGGATAGAACTACACATACGGAGGAGGGAATACGACATATCTCCACGTGTGTCGTCAGCACCAAGTCTTCCGCTTTGTTACTTTTCGTTACCGCGGCCCTGTTCTCCTCGCGCCCGCAGAGCATTAACCACCCAAGAGAGTTTGATGTGAAGAGACAGGTGGATTTGCGTAATCCTCCGCTGACTCTTGGGGCTATTGCATTTCCTTGCATTTTCGACAACCTCGTATGGTCTGACGATGCAGTTCGTTCTTGTGGCATCATCCCAAACATTTTGCCGCTACCGTTCAAGACGCTGCAGCATAGCAATACGAAGCCCCGGGTGGTACGGGCAGCGTAGTTTAGATGGGATTACAACGTAGAAGTATGTTTTGGTGCGACCGGTAGTTTGTGTTCTTGGTGAAGCTCTTGAGAAACATGCGCACAGCTGTGGAAGCCTCATACAGCAGCGCTCCCCTCCTCCTGTGTCCAAGGCCGGGCTCCCAGGGGCCTTGATCAACACCCAGGATGAAGACGGGCTGTCACCCTTAGCGAGCGCCGTGGCTGCCAACAAGATTGTCGTAGCCGCGTTCCTGCTCGGGAAGTGAGTTGCTCTTCGGAGGGCGTTGAAAATCGTAGTATCTGCCGGTACAGCCTCTTTGCCCTTTGACGTTTCGTTCCCCCGTAGGTATTCCTCCCCAACATTTATGTGTATCCGCGCTTGGTCGGAGTTTGTATTTTTCTTCTTGCGCTCGGCTTTGCGTACACTACACTAGATGGTATCTTGGGTCTCCGTATTGTTGAGAATTTGAGGTGAAACCACGCTGTAGTTCTACTGGTCGCCCCACTGGTCCAGTTGGTAATTTGGTAGGCGCGCAGCATCTAGGCATCTGAGTGACAGAAAGAATGAACGAATGAAGTATTTTTTTGTCTTATGACCCCGGAATGTGCATCCAAACACACCGACAACGTATGAAACCGTCATCTAGAACTAAAAGGGATGGCAATATGGACGGCCGCGGTACCCAATTCAACACGCTTGGTTCTTGAATTCGACGTCGGTTGGCCGGGCGCCCGTTGGCCACCGTGACCATCTACGATGGCAGTGAGATCTAGGCTTCGGCGGTGCGTTCTTGAATAAAATGATTTAAAACCATTTCATTCTGTCCCCTCATGTGCTGCTCCGCTCCATTCTCCTTCTACCCTTTCGGTATGCATAAACCACTTTGGAGCGTTCTTTTTCTTAGAAGAGAACAACGCCAGCATCAATTCGTTCCCACTGCTGTCTATTCTCACCTGCTATGTCGTCTACCACGCTTCAGGGGGGCCGACCCCAAGGCTAGGACAAATTCAAGGCAAGCGGTTCTACACTTCCATAAAGCCCGTCCGGAGGTCATACGCCTTTTACTCCCATACCTTTCAATTGCCGACGTGAACGCTCAGGTATGGCTAACCAGACACATCTACAAGGCTGCGTCATTCGCCTAGCATGGGTTTCCCCACCCCCTCCTTCGCGCTTTTTGATGTGATGTCCTGGTCCCGTGAAGAACTGTCGTGCTCCTTCCCGTCGTTGTGGGGATGCGAGGTCAATTCCTTCGACTTCGGCATGCACGGCTACGAGTACATCCCTTTCGCACAGTTTTCGACGTGTTCCGTCCGTACGATAACCGGACTTTACCTTGGTGCTCGAACTCTGTGGAGGCTCAGGCCACGGTAGCTGTTTGCGTTTGCGTTCACTGAGCGCATCGCAAGAACGTGCACCAGTCAATCCGTCAGATGTGTGAGCACTCCGTCCTTCATGTACAGGGCACGGAATGGTAGGACTTCCAAGGTTAAGACACCAGGACATGATAGCGCTTTCACAAGCCACACAATGAATAATATTCGGAACGCAGTAATTCCGATAGCTCTCAGGGGTCGGCTCTTCTTGGTTCTCATTGGCCGCGTTGATAAAACGTGTGAATATTCTTCGTGGGGGGCACGCCATTGGGAACGGGGTTACACCCTCGTTTCAGCAAAGCCGCCGGGGAACTGGCTGCTGGCTGTTTCGCCCGACCACTTTGCGCCCTCCGCTCGCTGGTGAGGGGAGGTCCTCATTCGATATCGTTGTCTTCGTCATTCGGCGTGCGAAGGTCGTCGTGGTATCACAATACCACCCACAAAGTGTCACGTGATGATTGAATTTGATCGCTGCCACCGAACAGGACAAGTGGGGGAATACGCCACTCCATCGCTGTATCTGCGGGGAGAGCCAAGACCATCTGGGTAAGCAAGCATTCTACAACACCGACTGTTGGATTCGTATCCCCAGCAAGTCGGCGTGTTAGGCGAAAACGTTATTCGCGATGCAGCTTCAAGCAGGATCGTAGATTGGCTGTATCGCACGCGGCAGGCAGCAGAGCGAGTTCTCTTCTGTTGCCAAACCGCCAGTCCTCGCTAGTCGATGCTCGTTGGATTCTGATACGGTGGCTTTTTGGAGGAGAATGAAGACGTGATGTAGTGGACAACAATGCCCCCTCGGACGTCGTGGTCAAAAATTTTTCTTGTTGGCACCGACCATTTGCTTCTGAGTTTCCAACACTGCTCTGCCCTACTCCACGTGCGATATTACGAAACATGCCGCTCGGCTCTCCTGTATATCGTGATGACGAAACCGTTGGCGGATTTTCGGTCGCCTCGTCCGTGTGCAATTGTGGCGAACCATACCCTGCGCTATGCTTTGCTTTAGATGCGCTCGACTTGCTGCTGGAGGCCGGAGGCAGGGTGAGTGAATTGTACGTCGCCGCAATGACCCTAACCCAGCCTACTGCTGGAATAGTTACCGTGTTTGTTCGCGAGGATGGTCGTGACACAAGCTGTACTGGCGATCGGTACCATTTTGAGGACACTCTGTCCCCCTAAAACTGTCACAGAACCGCCCTGTACGGAGTCATGTGTGGGCCTCCTTCTGGGTTGACTGGCATACCGCACACGTCAGGAAATGTTATGTGATGTTTTATTTTGTGGCGTCGTGCAGTCAGTTTCCGAAAACCACACATGCTTGCGTAAAATTCGAGTTGTCAAGTCAGACAGCGGCCGCCTATCTCTCGAAGGCCCGAAAGTGGTCTTGGTTCCCCAGGTCGCCGTGAGTCGGATCCTTTTGTCAACAATGTTGAAACAGAAACGCCACATCACTAAACCCTACCGCTCGTTGTTCCTTTCTCCACATATGGTCAGCCCAACACTGGGGACAACACAGGAAATACCGCGTTGCATCGCGCGACAGAGGAAGGGCTGAAGAAGCTTGCCAGTCGCCTGATAGAGGCGGGCGCTGATGCTTCGCGGCTGAACAAGGAGGGCGAAAAAGCGGCTCCCTGACGCATCTTAATTTAGGTTTTCTGAAGGAGGTGCCAAGAGGCGAGGGAATGAAACATTCCTTCGATCCTCGCGCCAGTTAGCTGGATAGAAACACAGGCGAACATGGCGCCCCCTTGGAACGTGACGGTAGTTGTCGAATTTCCCCTGGAGAGGTGCTTGGTTTGAGGAAGACGACAGCCTGTGGTCTGCTCGTGTTCTTCGCTTGTACAAGTATCGGTGTACACGGCATGTGTGTTGCAAACCACGACTTTTCGGGCAGAGCGCTGACGTGCATCGGGCTTGGACGGTGCCACGTTCGGTTTGTGGTGAGCTTGGTGCCATTCTCTTGCTTCCGGGAAGCTGTTCCGAGTATGGCCTAGGCAAATCCAAGAACGATCGCTGTTTGGACGTGTTCGATTGCTCTCTCCCTGCGGCCGTGCACGTACCGTTGACGTTCGTACTTACCGGTACACCTCGACGACCTCTTCCATGTGGTGCACTTCTCAACCCCAACGATAGTAACCAACGCGTTCCCATGTTTTCCCATTAGAACCAATTCGACGTCAGCTTGGGCATGTGTCCGGCGCTCGTGCGTAAGCAGATAACGTCGTTGCTGAAGTTGTGTCGCCAAATGCTCTGGAGTAGGTCGGCTTGGGCGGGAGGATTGACGGAAGCCATTGAGGAAGTCGTGTTGTTCGACGGCCTCAAAGTGACATCGGGTGCAGCCGT
Source organism: Ectocarpus siliculosus (assembly GCA_000310025.1). Taxonomy (NCBI): domain Eukaryota; class Phaeophyceae; order Ectocarpales; family Ectocarpaceae; genus Ectocarpus; species Ectocarpus siliculosus. The sequence continues at coordinate 4,364,987 of FN649750.1, read as the reverse complement.
GCCTGTGTCAAGTGTGCTGTCGGTTGCTCTACCGTCCAATCAATGAAGCCGTTTGGTCGGGGTCGGGATCCCTTCAATCGCTTTCGTTCAGCTATGTTTTATTCAATGCATATCAGGAGTCGTATGGCCGAATTCCCTCAAAACAGTTAGAGTTGGGTGAAGTCTTCCCCGATCGTGAGAAGTCGAGTGGCCAAACTCTATGCAAAGTGTGACTCTTTTTGCGGAAGATAGACCATCACTATTCTGACTTTGAGGCGCACCACCACCTACAAATGTGCGCGTGGCGGGCAAGAAAATCTGTCCCTGGTACTGCTTCCAAAGTAGGCACCTCAACACGCTACGAGGCAATAGACATCGTCTTTTGACCGCCTTAGCTCCGGGACTTCGCGCGGTCAACAGCGCGACGTCGTCAATGTCAGTGACTGGCTTGTGGGAAACAACCGACTGATAGATTGCAGCCTCATTCCTGCTAAAAATGCACGGGTGGCCAGAGGCAGGTTGTGGGTAGGTTGGGGCACTCAACACAACCTGGGGGGGGGAGGTTGTAGGGAGGTTGCAGCCCAAAGCGTGCAAGTTATCCCGCATCTTGGATAGTGGCGTTATTGCAATCAACACGACGGGCTGCAAGCCTGAAGAAAACATGGATTCAAGGTCGAAGTCGTCCTCCCAACCTCCCCCCCGCAGGTTGTAGTTTGTGCCCGACCTGCCCCTCTGGCCACCAGTGTGAGGCAGCAATCTCGACCCTGGAAGGGTATTCACAGGACCAACACCGCGGACGAGCTCTTGACCCGGATCGGAACACTCTTAGTTGGAGGGGGGTAAATCGTAGGATCGTCAGACCATTCGAATGACGATTGAGAATGGGAGCAAAGAAAAGAACACCAGTGCCACCCTCAATATCTCAGTATCGTTGATGTACGACCTCGAGACAAGCTTTGCGAACAGACAGCTAGCACAGCGACCCGACGTACAAGCCTCGAAGGGTATCAATGGTCCTTCTATCAATGGTCTTTCCCTCCGTCAAGCTGTGATTGATACTCGTGTTGCAACTGCTCCTCACACGGCATCTCGCGGTGAGGGTGGTGTTAAGCACCAGGGCTTGTACCCTGTGTTGCACCGGTTCCATAGTTGCCATGCCATATCCAGTCTCCTCTTGTTTGGTCTTTAGGCGGGCACGGTCAAGCCAGCCATTTCCAAAAGCTTCTGAAATATGACAACTCCGGCAAACCCAGCAATACCTGACACATTCACGTTTGCATGGTGAAGCAGCAACAAAATAATGTTTCTCGTCATGTACACGCAGCAGAATGCCGTGGAAATCATCGCAAACGCTATCATCAACATGGAGTCTGACGGAAATGTCTAGGGTTAGATATTGGCTGCAAATACATATTACTGACCGTCTTGTCGAATGTATTTCTCACACAAGATATTTTCTAGCAACCGTATCCAGAATTGCAAGTAAAATAATATGTAAATAGATTACGATCATCACGGCGCACGCACCAAACTGCAACACCCAATCGGTCCAGCCCCACAAGGCACGAAAATATCACACCAGGATATCACGCCCACCTGCAAGGGTCGCTTTCCCTCCTGGAACGAGCGGCAGTGTCGCGATCGTGCTGTCTCCGCTATATCGTTGCCTCCACGCCATAGCGGCTGGTAGCACTCCGCATAACAAGGATATCCCGAAGGTTCCCGCGGTGTCGAGGGCGGCGAAGAAAATGTCCGGATCCGTCACAGCCACGCCCAGGGGCGGGAGCAATATGGCGCCGTACAATGGAAGCTCCCTTGAAGGTTTGGCCGTTTCGGAATGGATGTAAGGGAGGATCATTAATAGCGTGCCACCCGGTCGTTAAACGCTGCAGTGGCCACCGGGTTTGATGGCTTTTGCTCGTTCGGCGTGAACGAGATCGTGCCTCGCGCCGATGTCTCCAATTCTATATTGCTTGTTTCTGGATTGCGGGCGGCGTTTGCGTTTCCTTGGGTGTGCCATTTCATGGAGACCCCATCTGCGGCAGCACCTCTGTGCATCATGCTCTATGTGCATATGGCATGCGGCGTCTGTGTGTGCATCGCATCCAAGGGGGGCCTGAGAGATTACGACTGCCGTTCAATGGACACCCTGTCGTTTGCCTCTACTGGTACTTCATTCTCATTGGTCGTTGACATGAAAAAGTTTCCCATGACAGCAACGAGACCACGAACGACAACTCACTTGGAAGTGTCCCCGGGAGGGATCTTGAGCACGTCCGTGAAGAAGTCCAGCAGGCCCACGATGAAACCTAGCGCCCAGAAATCGGAGATACATCGCGAAATAAATGACACGTGGCGCAATGATCTTGATTATGTGAAGCGGTTGACATCGTCGTTGTGGGTGTTGAAAGTGGTACTCGGTCATTGCTTTGCCAGAATCGGTGCAGATCCTTGCATGATGGTCTACAATTCAGACCGGTCAGGTCAACGTTAGCAGCAGTCGTGGCGACTCCGAACAAGATACCTGCTGAAAATACCTCGAGATAACCACATGGTGATCTTCCGTACAGTACGCTTGCCCAGCTCCTGGATTGCGCCATGGCTCCTTAAACTGACAAGTACCCGCTGCCGGAACGCCAAGCTTGAAAAACTGTAGTGACAGATGGAGACCGCCCACTAACGAAACCAAAAAATACGGTCCATGCACAACAATTTGTCCATTCACGTTTTGTGCGATATCTTTTTAAAGAAAAACAATTGAAACGCGAAACAACGATATTCGTGACCGCCTCGTCGAGCTACGTCGATAGCTGCAGAGTTTTTTTCATTTTGGGAAAATGCGGCATTTTTGACCAAAATGGTCCACGGAACCCCCTAAATCAGCATAGTACCCCCTGTTTTCCTCCGCGGAGCCCCCATATATTACGACGGTGCCCCCCATTTATCACTGCGGAGCCCCCTCTATCACCACGTTGGCCCCCATTTTTGCGCCAAGGCACCCCCATTTTATGCCACGGTGCCCCCTCTGTGAAATTTCCCCGCGTCCATACCCTTCTTATTCACAACTGATCGCGCACTTTACTGTAATAATATACACGCAATGCAGGACGAAAACACATGCACAGTCTATTCGCATGCACAACACTTCACTCTATCACTCTATATATAATTAATATATACAAAACTTTCGGAGGCAGTCAACCGCAAGGGAGTGCTGGAAAAAACAACAAGGCCCAACACAAAATAAAGGGATCACTCAGCAGGCGCACAACAAACCCGGCAAACCTGTTGAACAAACATTTGTACAGCGCTGGCATGCGCACGCAAAACACACATCACGACCATCAAATCTGCCCCGCGGTCATGGGAGAGCGCATCACCAGCACCGGGTGGAAGCTCATGTTGCTGCGCCGGCTTCGGCTTCTTAGGAGCCGCCCGGCCATCGGCTCCGCGATAGCCGATCTTCTTCTTCTTAGGCCGCCCCCTAGGATTCCCCATGGTGCTTGCGTGGGTATTTTGTGTTCTTCGGGCTGCAACGTGTGCGAGAGTTGTTTGTGCGTGTTGTGTCGCCCACCAAAGCACACCCACCCATGGTGCGGCACAACATGTTGAATATCTCGAAAACTAGATTTTTCCCAGCAAAACCCCAAAAACCCCACCTGTAGATCGACGATAGGGATCGTTTGCCACTGCTTATTTTGAAATCGGTCAGGTGGTTGTCGCGCTGTAAACGAATCAAGTTGATCCTCTACATTCAGTTATTCTCTGATATCTCCTGTAATTTCGAGAATTACAAAAAAAAAAAAATCCCCAACCGCAGAATTCCGACATGTGTCCAAATCCGTTGAGTTTTTTGGCATCGGCAATAAACACCACCCTGTGTAAACGAATCAAGTTTTAAAGGTGTTTCGGGGATAAAAAGTCAAGGAAAAAAAACAAAACAAAAAAACTCTCCGTCACGCCATGCGCCTGGAAACAGGGCGTTTGCCGGTACTTTCAGATTTCGGAACAACCACCTGTGTGCAGAGAAAAGTTGTCATTTGTGCTGGGGGAATTTATGGATTCATTGTTGTGCACGGACTATACCAATATAACAACAAAACAAAATCATACTAGGTGCAATCGACCTCCCTGTACATCGACAACAGTATGATAAAATCAACAAAATTATGTCTTGACAACATCACCTATGAAAGATGTGATGATGGCGACTTCGGAGAAAATTGATATCAAGGGCCCAATAAGGGCTCCAGCGCCCTCCGCGCTGCCGGCATTTGCTCGCAAAGCCTGATGCCAATGTCGAAACGGAGATAACGTCGTAGGGGCAGCAGGTTGATAGCAATCGACAGCGGGGTACGACACATCTCACTTGCTGTGGGAAAATACAACGAACTTGCTGGACATGTACTTTGTCTTCACCGCTGAGAGGGTGCAGCGTACCAAAGTATATACTACTGAAAAACGCCTGTTCGTTTCGTAGAACATTGGACGTTTCAAGCGGATATCGCGCTTGGCACCTGGAGAGGGTCGAAAACGCCGCCGGCTGCCTCGGCAACCAGACCGGCATCCTTCGACACGCTCCCCAAGATCACACCATTCCAGGCGATGAACATGAGTAGTGGGGCCAGTGACACTCCGATCACTGCCTTCCGAATCTTGTCGACGTCCCCTAATGAGCAAAAATCAGCGATCGAGGAACAGCACGTTAATCTAGAGGGTCGAGAATGTCGTGCCAATTTAGAGACGACCAGGTGCGGCAGGGATCTTTGTCTAAGTCTCCGTCACCAGTAACGCCATAGTGCAATGGTTGTTGAAGAATGCCTTGCTTTTTCCGACGCGAGGTCCCAATGTCACCTTGCGAACTTTGTCCATGTCTACCACCAGTAAAAAATTAGGAAAGGCTCCAAGCATTCGACGGTTGCGGTTGGGTTAACGTTTGGATAACATTCGACAGTGTCGCATGGGGGTGGCATGAGTGTGGGAGCCTGGGTTAGAAATTCAATTTCTGGGAGTATGCGACGTTTTTTCAAGACCACCTTTTCGAATAGTGTCCGTGACGGGATTGTGAGCCCACGGTGTTGCCTAATCCAATAACGCACACGCAAGCCGTTCGTTCATGCCCCAGCCTCACTTGCGAGTTGTGCTCTCTCACGACAGTAACGGTATTGGTGTGAGACAGACACTGCGACAAAGAGCGTGCAGAGAGGCTTGGGCAAGCGAGAAGAGGCGGCCACGACACAGTCTATGAGCCTCGCTCTAAGGAGTGGTTTCGAACACCTCGGGGAAGAAGAACGTGCAACATCGGTTGCCAACGCCAGCTTGGTTAAGTGCCTTAAGGAAACTACAGATGCCTGCACTATCGTTGCGTACAATACTGCCGAGTAGAACGTGCAGGGCTGGGCGAAACCCACATTTGTTTTTCCGGACGTGTCATACTCCTATGGCGTTCGCGCGTCATCAACAACGTATCCGTATTACATGTCACCACTGGAATGAAAATATATAACACTGCATCGAAACCCTTGGAAACAGCCCACAACAGACCCGTGAAAAAAGGCAATGCCATCACAGTAGCGGAGCGCCTGAGGGGGGCATTGAGGAGTGGAGACCGTCAGCGTCTGTGCACGCTGATACACACGAAAATCGCTTGATTAGGTTTCCCATAGAAGGGTGCTGTGTCGTCGTTGTTCTTCGCATCTTCTCACCTTCAAGCTGGGTCGTGACGACCGGAATAACGTTGTGGAACACCATGGCGATGAACAGCACCGGCACAGTGGAGGGCAGCTTGCTCCAGTCTTGTTCGGCGAGGTAGTTCATCTGGACGCCCCCGCTTCCCACCCCCACTAAGCCAAAGAACGATAATAGCACCACTCCCACCAAGACACTGGATCGAGAACAATACAGACGTCAAGTGGGGTTATGGTGAAGTTTTTTATCGAAACGGACCGGCAGTGCATGGTGTGAGTTACTTACTGTAGCTGAAAGAAACGCACACAGAACCTCGAAATTCGATGCTGCTTCGGAGTTGTGTCTTTCCGTGAAGGGGACAGGCAGGCAGAGGGAAGGAGAGACACCAAGGAAGATAAATAACAGGAGACTAGAGAACTCCAAAAATAATACAACGAAACACATGGGATTTGCCGAGAGAGACGGATCCACAGGAGGTGCACACACGGAAAGAGAAGAGAAGGGATAAACATGGGGAAAGCGAGCGACAAAACGTTGGTTGAGCTTCAAGGGGTGGGTACAGTAGTATTTCGCACCATACCATGAAGTATTTCACACCCACAACAGGTCGCACAAAGGTGCGGTATGTCCAGGCCCATACGTCACACACAACCCACACCTGTTGACAGATGCAACGAATTCCTCGGTGAAGAATAACACCAAGCCACCGAGGGCGAGGCAGAAGGCCACAGGACTAGCCCACTCGGGCAATGCCGCTATGCCTGACCTTGAAGGCGTCGAGACGGGACAAAGACGGAATCCGAAACAATGACAAACAACAGGGTGGGTACGACGAATAAAGTGGGATACGATGTGTTTCATGCCCGTTAAGCTTCCGTTGACCAAGGACGTCTTGCGATCAAGCCCAAAAACCATTTGATCCGTGAAAAACACAATCAGTGTTGCAACCAACATCACGAACCGCTCGGATCCTCATTCCATTCCAAACCCCGGCCACCAAACATGAAGACTGGGCTAAGCCGCCAACATCCGTGGCTTCCGTGGCAACCGAACATTCATAGCCACCACCCTTTTCACGCACACCCTGGGGTAAAATTCTCCTCGCGAAACCTAGACTCCCACACACTTACCCCGCGGTTGCGAACACACTGTTGAAGCTCTCGGCGAGAAGCTCACCCCCCTGCGCCATATAGGCCACAAGCAACGAGTAGTGGATGAAGACGTACACGAGGCCAGTGAACCTTGCGCCGCCCTTTCCCAAAGCCTGTGACGCAGTGAGAGCATGCCGGCCGAGCCCCCAGCAGGCAACCAGACAGCCAACCAGACAGAGAGATTGACAGACGCACAAAATTGGACAGACTCTTCGTTGAGGACCAGTGGGCAATAGCAGCCCGGACTGCCGCAGCAGCGGGAAGGAGAGAGGCCCAACATCTCATGACAAGAATCCGCTCGTAGCGCCGGCAATGCGATGTCATCGATATTATTACCTGCTCTGCAAGGGCAATCAAGCCCACTCCAGGCGTGCCCTGCGAGCAGATGACGTTAACGTTCACCTCCGCAATTAGCAACGCCGTGCCCACCATGTACGCCCACCTGTCGACGGTGCCGGAAAGCATGTATCAGCCATCGTTCGCAGATCAGATCCAGCAGGTGCATGTGCATGTCATTGTGTTTCGTGCCGTTAAACTCTAGGGCGCCAGTACATGCTTGACGCGCCAGCCGAGGCATGTGTGTGTGTGTTTTCGTCCTTTTTATTGTGGCGACAGTCCCCCAATTTTTCGAAGTGAGACGTGTACTACACTTTTCAGTGTATGTAGAGTATTACACTTCCCAGTGTATTTTCGTACAACTACAACCATCAAGGGTCACACAGGAGGGGGTAAATACCACCAGGGCTTTCCCCCTCTATTTGTTTATTTTCGTGACCCACCTAGAGGCATTCGGGAGGAAATGTTCACAGTTCCTCCCGCAGTGCTTGTGTTCAGTTGTGTTGTCACGTTTTCGAAGTGAGACGTGTTCTACACTTTTCAGTGTATGTAGAGTACTACACTTCCCAGTGTATTTTCGTACAACCACAGCCATCAAGGGTCACACAGGAGGGGGTAAACACCACCAGGGCTTTTCCCCTCTCTTTGTTTATTTTCGTGCCCCACCTAGAGGCATTCGGGAGGAAATGTTCACGGTTCCTCACGCAGTGCTTGTGTTCAATTGTGTTGTCACGTGCAAGGTTCAACAGGCCTCCCTCGTTCTTTGTTGAATTTTCGACCGACCCTTGCTCACTTGTACATGTAGGTTGCATTTTTTTCCACTCTGGAGACATTCGAACTCATAACCCCTAGAGTCAGGAAGTTTTGAAGTGCATCGACCGAACCACTCAGCCACCGGTGATGTATACCTAACCGAGGGCAGAAGTTGGGTACCCTCTCGAATACATCATGAGGTAGCAATCTGAACACGACAGGGCCTGGGCAGCAATCTCGCTCAAGTTGCGCGTAAGGCGCAAGAATAGCCCCCCCAAAAAGCACATATTCCAGAATATTAGGCCCGGGTGTGACCATTTCAAGCGGTCGAGATGCGTTATCCTTGAAAGTCGAGATGCGTTTTACTTGAAGCTCTCGGCGGAAACACGTACCTGGTACATAAGATTGTCGTTGTGCCGCGTGCAGCCGGTTCGGAACTTTCGATCTTGCGAATCATGACAATCGTAATCGCAACGCCCAGAAAATACAAGAGCATGCGCAGCGGTACACGAACAAAAACAAGGACCATGCCGTGGGCGTGCGGGGCTGTTCTTCTCACATCATGACGAGCCCGACGGCGCTGGGCAAGAGTCCGGCCTGAAGTGTGGCCGCGGGAAGAGCAAGTATGCCCGCACCAACCGCAGTGCCCGCTATCAGAGAGGCTGCACTCAACAGGTTAGTGGGCTTCCGCTTGAACCCGCTCACGTCGCACGGCTCCAGCGTCGAGAACAACCTGTCCATCTCTCGCGTACCCAGCTCTTCAAAGGCCAAGCGATCTTTCGACACCCCACCTTTGTCGACAAGCCCGCCGCCGTCTGCTAGATCGCCGGCGGCGGCATCAGCAGCGGCAGCTGCGGTTGTGTCGGCAGCTGGAACGTCATTTTTTTGAGTTTGTGACTCATCGGTGGGAACGGTATTGCTACTCCCCTCGGCAACACGAGCTGGATCTGTCGCGCCGGCAACAGTGAACGGAGATTTCCTTCTCCTTTCGTCTCTCCTCGAGGTTCCGCGATGCAACGGCAGCCGGGAGGAGGGGCGGCAGCGAGGTACGGCTATATCATGTGCTCGGGTCTGTCCGCAAGAGATGCTCCGCACGCTTGGAACCTGTTGCCAAAAAGCTCCCGATGGACAGAACAAACAACAGGCGCAAATAGCTGCAGTGGTGGCAGCAGCCGCGGAACGTCTCCTCTTCCTCATTTTGCTCAGAGCAAGGGGTGGGTATCGCTTGTCTGATGCCGTTGGATGCCAGACTGGACACTTCGTGTGCATTTTGCTGGTAAATCTAGCTGGCAGCTAGGGGGACCGCATATCGCATTCTGAGTCAGTGTGGTCATCCCTACCGGTGTTCACGGGTCCCCTCGCCAGACTTCTGACAGTCCTGCCACGTCGGGTCGTGGTCTACAGTGCTGTGAGCACCGGAGCACCGGAGCACTGCTCTCACACACGCCCCCCAACCATGACAATGATCACTTCGATTTGCGTGACGTTGCTCGCACTTCTCGGGAACTCGTCGGCGTTCTCCTTCTCTCCTTCTGCGACCGCGCTGCGCCGTGATCGTTCGCCAACGGCAGCTCGGCAACAACATGCTCGATTTGCCAACGCGCAGGCTCTACCTTGGACTCCTAGAAGCAATGCCGTCAGCAGAGAGGGAGGCACTGTTGTGCTGAAAGCCTCAGACCTTCCTGCAGCTGGTGGGGGCGGTGGCGCCTCGTCCCGCCCCCCTTTGGACGTGGCTGCTGTGGCGAAGTGAGAGTACCACTATCGTGTTGCAGTCGGCTGTTCTGTCACGATCAGTGACACATGTCCCACCTGCGAGATGCACATCAGATTGACCTGCAGTGCAGACGTACATGAGTTGTACATAAGACTAAGCAGCTTGGTCTGCTAAACAACACACAGCGTAACGTACGAAACATCCTGTTGTTGTTGTTGTTGTTGTTGTTGTTGTTGTTGTTGTTGTTGTTGTTTTCATGTCATGTTGTTGCAACCCTGGAGTTGGAGGCGTGTTCTTCAAGCGGACGTGACATCGTGATACCTGGTGGGATCTGGTACGATGCTGCTGGTACATTGTAACACACGAGACATGGACGGTGTACGGGGGAAGAACCACATCGTATGCATATGCTGAAGGTCGGTTGCTCTACACAATATCGCGCCTTTATTTTCCCTTCCCCGCGACCTGGGACCCGTGATCTTTGTGACCTCAAAGGTACATCGCTGGAACGGCTGGGGAGTTCACCATCATCATGGTAAGAGATGTACTGTACTCACAGCAGTCGAAACGCAAACAACGTTCCTACAGCAGCATTTTTCTCCTCCCACCATGCCAACATGGAACGCTGGTCTGGAATCATGCGGTGCACACCGCACACTTCCATCGCAACCGGAGCGGTTCAGCAGCAGGCTAGATACACCAGAGTGAACTGCTGGCAACGAGAGAGGGGGGATTGCTCTACCGAGAATGCCGCTCCTTGCTTTTGACCCGTGGCGAAATTACCACCGACGAGTCCCCTTGTGTGCCGACTGCAACTCGGATGGTGTTTACACACACGTGACATTCGTAGTCTACCGCTCGGTTTGATTGGATATCTGACACAGATTGCATCACACCTTTTTTACGTATGTGAAACAGTATCAGTAGGGTTTCCTCGTTGCACACGTAGTTCTATGTTTCTCCGCTGTCGCTTACGACGCGTGTGCGGCTCAACTTTCAAGACAACCCATCATATTGTCGAAGCTGTTCTACCCCAAGGTTGCTGAAGAGGCAAGAACGCTCTCTTGCCGTTTGATTTCGTCCACGCGACGTGAGGCAGGAACTGTTACAATATAGGAGTGGTTTTGTTGCGTTCCGGTTTCCTGTCCTAGGACTTCCTGCGAAACCCAAAACGACGCCCGACGGCATGTTTATGGAAACAACCAGTACAATCTCTTGGCACCGTTGTTGATGTTTCAGAGGACGGTTTTGGTCCAAGCAGGCCTCCTACGCGGCCGTTATTCTTCGTGTTTGGTACGCCTCCCCCTCTCAGCTCTACGTGGGTAGCCTGGAAATATTCTTACGGACATGTGTTGTCGATACCTTTTGCTTTTTCGTCGTGTTTGCTTTGTTGGACGGTACGCACCACAGGGGTTGCTGGCGCTGATGCAAGGGAAGTTGCTACCTCGCCTACCCGCAAAGTGGGCACAACGAACCGTGTTTCTCACGTTCGGCTTCCTAGCCATGAAATCGAGGTATGTACCTGATGTTGTTTGTTTTGTCGTTGTTGCTGTTCGATTTGACCGACATGGTGCGCTGTGTAGTGTCGTAGGTCCTGCCACATTCCTGCATTCGTGGTACACAGTCTACGATAGCGGTGTCATGTTTTCTAGGTGCTCCAAGCTTTCTCATGGTGTCTGGTACCTATAGTTAACCCTACGTTCAGCAGTGCCGCTCTCTTCGCCTCGGCGTGATTTGGTCCTGTGCTCACCGTTGCCTCGTTTGTATCGCGGTCATCATTTACGAACACCTAAAGCCCAATAGTGTCGAGTTACTCTGATGGGGAGCGTTTATTCAGCATATCGACCAATCGGTATCCGCCACCGCGTTTTTTTCCGGCGTATTGTGCACACAAGACCTCCGGTTTCGGCCTTCCGCATCCTGTTGAATGGTGGAGGACGGGATTCTGGTTTTTGAACTCGTGAATGTCCGTGTCCGTACGTATGCGGAATCGGGCTTGGGGCGGGTTGGCCGACATGTCGATACAGGCGGACATGGCGATGGTGGAGTAAGGAGATGTAGGGGTGCCCACTCCAAGGTTCCAATTGTATTGCCGGCTCCCACCGAACGCCCCCCCCCCCCCCCCCCCCTCAAGAGCAGTTTTTTTTTCTCTCCATCTCTCAAACCAAGGCAAGCACTGCGGAACGACCTTTGAAAAGCAACGAAAACCTCCCGTGTGAACTACACGCCGAAAGGTGCAAAGGTTGGTGTTCATTTTTATTGGGGCGACACTCACACCTTGTTGATCATCCAAGCAGCTGTTACGGAGCGGAATCTCGTATTTTCTTAAATGCCCCCGGCATCTTTTTCTTTGTCCCGCAGAACGTTCAGCTTGCTGAACGCGCGTCGTCCCTCCCTGGCGAAGGAGAAAGAGGAGAAGATCGAGCGTCGCCGTCCAGACTGGATGCCGCCTATCAAAGCCTTCCCCGTCATCTGGATCACCATTGGCGTGCTGAGGGCACTTTCCACCGCCATGGCGAGTGTGAGAGTGACACCGTCAAGTGGCACCGTTCGTGTGGAAGGTTCTTTCTGTCGTTCTTGATTGTGTTTGGGCAGGACTCGACACTCTGCTTCCGCCGTGCCTACCCTGCTGGACACGCACCTCTGTGGAACTCGCTACCATGAGAAAAATGATTCAGATGGTGCAAGTGTAATCGAAGACCACTGACCTCTTATAGCCCGTTGATCGAACGGGCTCTTTGGCTGAAGAGCACTGCATATCCTGATGTGTGTGCTTTCGTTGCCGGTTCGTCAGGTGTGGGAGGCTCTCGGAGGTAACCTAGTGGCAACTCCGATCGCGGCGATGGTGCTCCACCTCAGCGTCGGCGACACGTGGAACCACATCAACAACGTCGAGAAGAAGCTCGGAGTGGCTGTGTCCGGTGTCTTCCTGGTGGTGAGTAAGACAAGGCACAGCTGTGAGGTGCTCTTTTTGGTTTGAAGATTTTTTTTTTTGTTGCAGACTGTCCCGCGTTCAAGTGCCGGCTTTGAAAAGAGGCATTGTTTGTTTTTCTCGTACAATTGAGCCGTAAACTTGTCGTTGTGATTTGTTCTGCAGCGGTTCACACTCTCCTCAATCACCAGGGGACCCCTCCGCGTTAGCTACGGGACGACTGTGTAGGTATTTTCACATCCAAGGAGACGGCCGATACAGCCACTCCGAGCTTGTTCTCGGCGTTATTGAGGTGGTTCTACGTGTCGCCGAGGCTGATTCTTTTCGTGTATTTTTGCGATGACACTTTCGAGGAGAAAATACCAAAGAAGCTCAAAGACACAAAACAAAGGTGGTTGTGGAAGTTCGCAGAAAATTCGAATGCCGTTTACGTTAAGAAAGCGTGTTGACATTCGACCAGATGCGTATGACACGGCAGGATGGCGACTCTCCTTCGATGCAGAACTAACCCTAATATGCTATCCGTGACCCTAAGGGTCTTCCCGCATAAGTCGCTTGCGTTCCAACGGAACCTGAATCTATGTTTAAAACCCCAACAAAATCCACAAGAGTTGAAATATACGACGACGGAATACGAACGGCAAATTCGTTGCACGTGTCCGCTGCCTGGTAGTGCCAACACTGACGATTACCTGTTTTTTGGAGTGATAGGCTTGCACTTTCTACACAAGACGGCAAGCATTACAGACATGACGCAGCAACGAATGCTTTGGTTGCATTACAATGCCTCTTTTACCTTGTGTAGACAGCGTTTTGAAACGCTACATTCAGAGCCAAATCTAGGTGCCGTGCCGGGCGTATCACGTACGTGTCGAATATTTGTTTATTGGTTTGTCGGTAAGTATTCGCCCAAAATGCATCGACACTCGCCGTTTGCCCGTTGCTTACCTCGTCGTATTCTGTCTGTTTTTTTTTGCAGTGGCTGAGCGTCGCGAATGCAGTGTACCGCTACTACCAAGTGCTGCCCAAGGCTGGCCTGGTGCTGCTGCCTAGTCTTCTGTGGATATCCGTCGGTAAGGCTACAAGCTTACCGAACAATGGCGCAGATACCTTGGCTAGTCAAATGGTGGCCATTTACGCATATTCTCTAGAGGAATGCGGTTGGAGTAGTTTCTAAGTTGGGCAGCGGCCTCTCAGTAGGTAGGTCCGGTCGACAAGTGCCGCGTGCCCGCAACAGGCCCGTGAGATGAGATAGGCTGGCACATGGCAGCACAACATAGGCCCCCGCTCCTTACCAAACGAAGGGGCCTTGCTCAAGTGCTGTAGAACCCAGGGGAAGATAGAAAGAGATCCTTCAAAATTGTTTGCGAATCCCTTGGCACCCTTGCTCGGGTCATCGTGGAAAATGTTCCAGGTGGTAGGCCTCAATAGTGGCGGGCACTGTTCACCATCGACAGCCACCCGTCGTTTTCCGCTTGTCTACCCCCAACCCAAAAATCAGCGAACCTTCTTGTGCAGTCCATCTGGCGCCTCAACGGAAAGGAGCCCCTGTACCCGCCCAAGCAAACCTCCTGAAGACCTTCTCCTCATCAACAAAAAGACCCCACCAAGCCGGAGGTGAGGTTTCACGGACACAAGGAAGGAGACTGTTGCCATGCCGCGATGAGCCTGTTTCCACAATAATCGTGCAGGCTTGGGGCTTCACGAAGGAGAGGGAAGCGTCAAGCAAGACCGACACATTCCCCATTCGCGCAAGTACGAGATTGGGTAGCGGGGGTTGGCCCTCTTTTCGGTGTTCACTAGTCACATTATTTGATAAAGCAGTTGGTTACTTGATGAATACAGTGTATTGGCGCAATCGGGACTCAGGCAGACGGCGGAACAAAGGCGTTGGACCAGCCAGCCCCCTTGCTGAGGCGAAGGTGTGCCCCACCACTATGCCCCGGAGATTCCCCGGAGCACACGCCGGGCTGTCATGATGCTATTCCCCGTTCGTTGTATAGATGGCCGCCGAGGATTTGCACGTGGCACCCGTTTCTCGCGGCACGGTCGTGGAGTTGGTCTGCCCGTGGGTTTACCCTACTTTTGGGAACGAACGAGGGAAAGCTGGCAGTGTCCCGTTAAATGTTAAGATGGAGGCGGTGGGGTATTGAGTTTTTGTAGCCTGTTCAATATCGATAGATCGAATGATACGTTACATGTTTCGCGCGTAAGTAGTTTCCTATCATCCGGAACGCGAACTTATTTTGTTGTTGACGTGTCACTGGTAGTTTTGTATACCTGGTGTGCGGAAATGTTTCGGACACGGGTATTAGAAGAGAGCCACACCGAACATACAACTCGCGTGGCTTCTTGTTGAAGAACGCGTTGATTGATACCACTTGGTCTTGGTATGCAAGAGCCGTAAGCTCTTGGGCTGTTGATTGTTTGATTCGTGTTTGCCCGGTGTTCCTCGTGCAGTGCAAATTTTGCATCTTCGAGTCGATCCACAAAGAAAGCGAATGACGGGACAGTCTATCGCTGCGATTGCCCTCGACACGTAACGTGTTGTTTACCGGTCTTGGACTAATCCTGGATGACTCTTCTCTTTTTCGAATTTGATTCACTAGTACGACTGCTGGCGCGTTCAACCTGACAACTCGGTCGCGGTAGCCAGGGCCTGCAGTCTTTGCCCGCACACTGCCATGGTCCAAAAGAGAGAGAAAAGGTACCCGCGGTTTTCTTATTGGTCGTCTAGCACAAAGGAAAAAGAAAGGTGTCGCCAAGTTACCAATCGTTTGGTTTTCGAAAGACGAAAATAATGTGCGTGGTGGAAAATCCCTGGTCGACTAGTGATGTCAAGAATGAGACTCATTGTCTTCTCCTTGGGTGTTCCCATGTTTCGCTGGTGAAGTTCAGTTATTGCACGCGAAGATAGTGCGTAAGGCTTCCTGTGGAACCTCGCTGAGGTGCCTCTGCCGAACAAAGAATAACGCCTGTTTCGGGGGGACACGACGTACGGTGGTATGGTGTTCCGTATTGTTCGAATACTGGCGGCCTCTTCAAGGGACTGATCAATGGATAGACATCATCAGACTGCAGCCGGGCCAAAATCCAACCGTATCCACGTCTCTTAAATCCGCTGACAACAATACGGTGAGGTGGTGCGTTGCCCAACAACAACTTTGTGACCACCCTTCCACTATTATACACTACGCGATTTCCACTTCGACGGTAACAGATTCTTACTCGGACATGGCTGCATAGCCATAGGACTGGTGATCGTTCCTAATTCGGATTCGTATCACACCTCGCACTGAAACAACGTTCAAATCATGACCTACCAGACCTACCACACTGGCTTCAATCCGAAGAGAGGGGCAGGTTCCGTGTCGATGCTCGCGCAGAGGCTACCATTGTCGGTACTTGTCGGCGAAAGCACTCTTTCTGCCACCGAGGGAATGATGGCGAGGGCTCTCCATGGAAGTTATTCTTTTGGATTGCTTCAACGGACACACGTAGACTACACGGGGGACCGGACACAAGCACGCTAACATTTGTTTTCCCTGTGGAAGGTTGGCTCTTGCTCTGAGGCAGCAGCTATGTACAGTAGCAGCCCCACCACAAGATCCAGGAGACATAATACTGGACAGAATCGACCTTTTCCGCCTGGCAATCATTACTTCACTCGTGTTCACTACAAGCGAAAATTCTACTGTCCTCTCAGAGTGAAAGTTCTGGGGTTAGAGCAACATCGGGCCATAGTCTACGCAAGAATCTGAAACTGGAAAGGTGTCTTTAGACATTTTATCACTGGCACCCCTTAGATCACATAGTCTACATATTTGGTCTCAGGGCGGGAAAGTCAACGCCTTCCGCTCATTCACCTACATGGAGTCTGTTTGACATCACCCGAAAACAAACTGAGTTCGCCACGTCGTAGGTGCAGTCGCGGGCACGAGGATGGTGACTCCCTAGGGAGGTACCGTATCTGCTTTCTTGTAACAAAACCGTTCCAAGGCTTCCGGCTTAGTACCGAGGCTGGCAGCGCTCATCGGAGCCTCTATGGTCTCAGCGATGGGTGCAGTGTTCTTCGCCGCGATCGCCTGAGGAATGTACACGGACACGGGATTTGCCCCCTCGGGTTCAGGCCTAACTCCTACCCGGCGCTGGAAACCAGGAGCTGCCGCAACGACGCCGGCACAAGACTTCTTCCTGGTCGCATTCCTGGACGCATTCTTGATACTCTTCGAAGAACGTGTGTAGGGAACGCGGGCCTCTGCGTCTTGGCATGCTGTGGTGGCATTGGCGGCGGGAGTACAGGGCGGAGCACGGAGGGTAGAAAATTTGACGGTTGAGACACCGCCCGCTTTAGGGCTTCCGTTGCCAATACCCTTGACGTTCCTGGCGTCCTTGGCGAACCCACTGGTGTTGGTGGCGAGGCTGTAGAGTGATGGTGACCCCCAAGCGTCCTTGCTGGTGCCGCGGTTGTTGATGTCGGTGGTCGCGTTGATGTTGCTCTGTTTTTCGCTGGCGCTGGTGCTGGGTTTTTCAGGATATGGTTTCAAGACCCATCGTCGCTCAGTTTTCAGCACTTTAGATGGGATTCGAACTTGTCCGGCGACGTTGCGGACTCCGCTGTTCACGTTTAGCTTCTTTTTTGAGGGGTCCTCGCTGTTCATCATTTTGTGGCGGCGTTCTTGCCGATGAGTAGAATGATTGCTCTTCTCCCCCTCGCCAGATCTGGCGCCCTCTGATGCCGGAATCTCTCGATACACCTGAAAGATTTGTTGCCGAAGGAACGGGAGATTGTTGAGTTGGGGGGAGGGGAGCATCCCAGCCGGCGCGTCACCATCAAACTAGGTTGTACCTAAAGCGACAAGAATATTGTGGAGAACAGAAAATCTGCGGCAATTTTTCTATGCCACACCGCGGAGATCTTCCCATCCATTGCTTGAGCTCATACCGTTTGCGACAATGCTCCCGCTATCCATGGATGCTGCAGTGCCTCCTCCGCAGATATTCGCTGGCGTGGGTCGGCTTCTAGAAGGCGCCCCAGCAGGTTTCTGGCATGTGTGGAGACTGTTTCCCACACATCCTGAATTTTAGTTGTTGACAGGAGATGCATTGTGGGACGCTAGTGAGCGAGTCGAACAGCGCCAAAACTCAACTACAACACACGTAGTGTAGCCACCGGGCACCTGTTGACTAGATGTACATGGACTACAACCAGGCTCACAAAACTCACCCTGTCCCAGAACGTGTTATCCCCCACGGGGGGTTGTCGACACTTGAAAGAAAAACAATCGTTCATGACCGCGCCCACGCTCCACAGATCGGCCTGGAAGAAGCATTTGAGCATTTGAGCCGGAGAAGGCAAGGGACGGGACCCGTTGATCGTTGACATATTCTTATAATACAGACATAGAGCGATCTACTTTTCTAACCACGTTGGTCTACGTATCCCATGGTGATCCGAAGGTATCCCATCGCGACAACAGGTGCTCCCATCGATTGAAACGATTCCATTCCTTTCGCGCCGCCCGCAGAACCAACCGTGTTCGATGGTATATTTTACTTCACGGAACAGCACCTAAAGAAGGCATCATGTCACATGCTGCTGTCTTCGTTGACCTGCCTGGTTACCTCGAATCAACGCGGTACAACATCTGGAGATGAAAGAATGAGCATGCTGGCGCTTGACGAAAATGGCTGGTCTTTGTCGTTTGGTGACTGAACGGGAACATGAAAATGAGCTGTACGGTATATATGTTTTTTCGAGTTAGTTGCATTCCGGACTGATGATGATAGAGGCGATAGCAGGAATACCAGGAGGATGTATCCCCGTATTTTCCCCGCCGTGTCGCTAACCCCCCCACCCCCCCGCAGTACCCCCGAAGTGAGGTTGTTGTCTTCGTCGGTCAGTCATCTCCTTGGTGTCGCGTTAGTAGTTACCTCGTTCGTTGTTGGTCCGGTAGACTGGAGCGCGGAGGGGGCCTATCTATCTTCCTTTTTCTTCCTTTGTCTTTCTCTCTTTCTTTTTTCTTTCTTTCTTTGTCTTTCCCTATTAGTTTTTCCCTTAGTTTTCTTTTTCGTTTGGGGTAGAACATAAATCGCGCCGTGGAGGACATTCTTGGGGTCCATTTCTTATTTTCTTTCTTTTTGTTTATGAAAGGTTAACCTCCCTTTAGGGGGGGGGGCAGTTGGCTTGTGACCACGGAAGGCGTCCGCGTCAGTTGGACCAGTACAGACATTAAAAGATACTGAGTGGGAGACCGGAACGGTTTTTAGTGTGAAGACAACCACAACAACAACAAAAATTCATCAGTACTTCGAAGAATTTTTCTACACGAGAGGAAAGAGCACATTTCCCCCCGCAACACCTCTCTGCGCCTTTCTAACGCGTCTCTGCCATTCCGCCTGCAACACTGCTTCTCTCATTTTCCTCCAAGCGGCAGCGACTACTCTGCAGTTCTCT
The DNA here is from genome assembly GCA_000310025.1 of Ectocarpus siliculosus. NCBI lineage: Eukaryota > Phaeophyceae > Ectocarpales > Ectocarpaceae > Ectocarpus > Ectocarpus siliculosus. Next base: position 4,345,977 of record FN649750.1, on the reverse strand, counting down.
TTGCCTCCGCGTAGGGACTTCTGCAATCTTACGGCACGCAGTAGTCTCAGATGACCAAGTCCTCCAAACGGTTGTACCCTACCATCTGTTCGAATTGCAATCGATCCTCTCGTCTCCCCCACCTTCGAAAGAAAAGGGGTGGGTGGGCGGGAACACACCAAACTGCTTTGCAGCTCCTGCAGCTGGCATCACCCAAAGTCTTGAATACATCCACCTCGCTCTTAGTCTCGGCGTTTCTCGGCGTTTCTCTCTCCAGTCCTCGTACAATACTCTCTATGTGAACATCTGGCAGAGTTTCTGCCGTTCTCTCGCTCGGAGCCCTGTACTTCCGGGATCATCCTTCTCATACATACGCAACACAACGGCATTACAATTCGATTGCTATATTTTATATCTTGATTTCTTGTCGTCTGGTCCTGCAAAACTCTCCCCGTATTGCTAGCCCCGGCGTTCGTACTTCTCACCGCCAAGCCGTGCCCGTGCTTCCACTCACTCCTCAGTTCCGGGGCTTTGTATCCGGGTGTCCCACAATCCCGAGTAAAAAGCATGCTGTCTGCAGGCACGAGCCCGGCGTGACCAAAATCGGCAAGCTGAAGAGACCCCAGCAATCACAACAACGCCAAGCGACAGATAGGGTCAGTTGTTGCCCAAGCTTCGGAGTCTTGAGCTATGTACACAACAAGCAACGATGGGGGTTGAGAACGGGCGGGCTTATGGAACCAAAGATCCTCTTGGAAGTAGAAAAATACTTGCAGTTGGGCGGGATCGTTTCGGTGACTGAGTTCGAACGGACGCAGCCTCGGTTGTTTCAAGATGCTATATATGTTTGACATGAGTTTGATATGACACCAGCGCGAATGGCTTCATGTCGAGTCCTTATCCATGGCTACCGTTGTAATATACGGTTGTGATACCTGGTAATACTGCCTGTCATTCCCATGCGATAGTCGATGCATGCAGGCGACCCAAGAGGCTGGGTACACGATAGTGGAAACTCTGATGCAGACGATGCATGGACCCGAAAAAATGCCAACGGTTGAGAACATCACAAATTCCGCCTACCTTCAGCAAGGCTCTTCTGGGATCGACGTCTGAATGTTTTAAGAGAATATTCTCCGGTTTAATGTCCCGATGGCAGATGTTGTTCCTGTGGAGGCCGGCTACGGCGATGATAAGTTGCATGATAACTTCTCGTACCACGTTTTCCGGTAGCGCCCGCCGACGCCTTAGTTCATTGAACAGGTCTCCCTTCGTGGCGAATTCCGTGGCGAGGTAGCAGCACGCGGTCGATGTTGGTGTGCTTGCCCCGAGCAACCTGTTTTTTACCGACAGTGCGAATCCAGTCTAGTTTGGGGCTGGTTTTCGGTTCAATTTCGGGCGAGGTCGTAGCGTCGCAGCCCTCTTTTGAAGAGATGCAGAATTGAGAGTGGGAAAATAGCTTTGGTGCGGTCAGTGACTCCCACTGTACCATTTTCAGGTGGTGACATGCCTGTTCCCGTTTGGCTGCACCTTACCATCCCGTAGCGAGGGTCGCCCGGCCCTTTGTGGAGGGAAGACTATCCGTGATGCAGGAGGGCTGCTATTAGAAAGTAGATAAAGTGAAGATCCAGATTCTACTAGGTAAGTGAAATATTGTACGACTATCTGTTTACAGAAGATAGAGAGGATAGAATGTCCAGCTTTTCATTCACTCTTCGGGCAGATAGGGTAGGCGTTGTGGTACGAATCAACCGGAGCAGAGTGAATTAGGGCACTTTCACAACTTTCTTCAACATGCCAAACATTTGAGAGGTGACAGAACACTCACCGAATCACGTTTGGCAGGCCTGTCACAACCCCGTGCAGGTTCACTTCCCTCTCAAACAGCTTTCGAGCCCGTTCCGCGTTGGGGCGCGCCAGGGGATCGATGACTTTGATGGCCACCGGCGTATTACTGGCGACGTGAACGCCTACAATAAACAAATCCAGTAACCGCCCGGTGCGACCGACAGGGGAGGAAGGGGGTACCGTGAGCTCGGCGTGTAGGCGTTAGAGCGACCGATGCTAGTGCACCTACAGGCATCAAAATCGACAGTGATCATGCAGCATGAAAAACCTCTATCGCAGATTAGGTAAGCGTGGAGGTCTGGGGCAGAACAAACCTCGTGGAAGTGTCGACATCAACAAGGAGAGCTTCACGAGCAGAGCACGAACCCTAGCCCCATGACAATACCATTGACAACAACAGACGACGATGACAATGACATTCAGCAAAAACCACAACGATGGCGGGAACAGCAACAAGAATAGCGGCAAAAGGGCGCTGGCGCGGGTCCGCCATCTGCTCGCCTTGCAGCACTTTCCCGCTGCCGCCTTTGCCGAGCAGTTTCTCTCCGAATGAAAATTTCTTGAGAAACTCGAGGCTACCCTGCTGGGGGAGGGGCGACGAGATCGACACGCGAAAAAAACGTACAAGAGGGCGGATGGCTAGTCAACAAATCATTTTCAAAGATGTTGCGACAATGCGACGCCCAACCAGGAACATTGCAAGTTTTCTCTGGAGCACTGTTTCTTCAATGGAAAAAAACTGTGCGGTCTACAGCACCTGTAGAAATTGGAAACTTAATAGTGTCGACGTTTCTACTGGACCGGTCCCGCCCACCCCACTTACGACTGCAACAACAAACGCTGCAGCTGGGTAGAAGATTCTACCTGATGACCTCGTATGCTGTGGCACCATATTGTGGTCTACACGTATGTGTAGTACATAGTCGAATGGTTCGGAGAAGGATGAATACGGGAGGAAGAAGCTGTTGCTCCGAATGTATCTGCTTACAATCCACGCCTACATACCGTATCTGCAGGTGCGTTCATTGTCTCCGTGCTGTGCGGGTCAGCCCGCAAATGTCTTTTTTGCGGAACGGGGTCGAAATGCGGACCTCGTTCTCCAATAAGGGTAAACGGCTCCTCCCCCTCGTGCTTAGTCTGCCCCCTTCGGCGCCCGATCTCGGCCCTGCTAGCCCACGCGTGTTTCCGCTTGTGCGTATCTCGTCGATGTGAAGGGCCTCCAAAGTTTCAGTGTTGGTGTGTGCCTTTCCTGTCACCCGTGGCGTCTAGGGGGTTGGCGTTTTGTCTGTCCAGCGCGTTTGCCGCGGGATCTGCAGAAATGTCGGTGGCCGCCTCTGGCGTGAGATGAGTTTATTACTTATTTGGCGTGCCACGTCTGTAGTGGATTCATACGGAAACGACAGCCGAAAGGCGTGCAAACAGGTGTTGTTATTGTTCGAAACATGGTTGTGTTGCTTAGACTACATAATGTAAGACAATGTATTGGAAATCTACATTAGATTATGAGACTGTTTTTTGTTTGTTTGTGTTGTGTTTGGTGAGGACATGGTCGTTTTCAATAGATCTTCTGCGTGAGTGACAACGTTCGCAACGCCCGTCATATCAAAGGTTGTTTTGCGGCGCTTCGTTTCCTCCTCCGGTCGATTCCAAGCCCGCAAAATTCGCTCGCGTGCTTGCACAGCTAGAAGGCTATGTAAGACGACATAGCCAGCACAACACGCCGACAATGCTATGGGATTGACGACCATGCCGGGGGCATTACATAGCACCTACACGTTTCAGGATGCTGCTTTTTTTTTAACGTTCATTCGATTGTTCGCGAAGGCACCTCCCTCTGTAACAGATTATTTGAAAATGCCCAACCTCCTGTACGGCCACGTGCTATGTAGGTGCTCATACCGCACATACGAGGCACTGCGTTGTTGTGGCAGGAGCATTATTGGTCTTGTCTTATCGACGTAGCGAGCTTCAGTGGTCCTACATGCCGCTATGCGGGCGTCGACGTTTACGTCATTAGGTCGTATTTTAGTCTTGCCTACTGATGTCTACTCTCCCGTATGTATGTCGTCTACAGTATAGAAATCTGTTCTTCAGATCGACGCCTGAACAGTAGAACCTCTTATCCGCCCTCTGTCGACACACGAGTTCACAGGCACACACATGTGGTACTCACTTCCTCAGCTGAAGTCGGCGTAGAGATCACCTGCTGGTGCGTGTGTGGATGTTTGAGCAGTTTTTCCTGTGTGACGTGTGACAGAACCTGCCCACTGCCCATCTCAAGCGAAAACACCAAGCGGCACCAATTGCGCCGCATGGACGGGTGAAACCGAACCAAATGCAGACCCTGCGAGCCTGCGAGCCGCGAGCCGAACCGGTCCATTATTATAACTCCAATGAGCTCCATAGGCCGAGGGCACCTTATCCAGCTCCAAACCCCATGAATCAATATGAAAACCTCTTAGCTTTGGCACGCGGCTGGACGTGCCCTGAACGGTTCGTCCCAGGTACGTACCAGGTGCGTCCGTGGTGGCCGAGATGTTTTCCACCCAAGTGTCCCCAGTACAACGGGAGCCGGTATAGGAGACCCCGAGAGTATCGTTACGCATGTGCATATGACAACCTACACATGTTGTACGCCACCGTACAATCGATACCCAAAGACTGATTCAATGGAAGCGGTCGTGTCGTCGTTACAGGAATGCCCTTGACCGCCCTAAAATATGGACGTTGCAAAGGTCGCCGAGTACGTCTTCACGGGACGACATTTTTCTGTAGTTCAACGTTATGACGAAGAGACACACACCTGTTCTCAGTTTTTCCAGTTGTAAATGGCCGGGGAGCAGGGCAGGTCTGTGTTACCCCTGGACGTGACGGCCGCCCTTCTGTCACACACGAGGATGGCAGAGCTATTATTGTACACACCAACATAAACACTCCGTTGCACGCCTTTCGAGGAGGGAGCTCGCGGCGGTGGGGAATTGGCTGCTGACAACGTTAGGCGCTTTTTTATCGTTCAGAAGGCGCAGAGGATTACCAGGACTACCTGCTACTATTTCAAGGGTAGCGGGGACAAGTAGCCACGTGTGCCAATGCGCCGCCCTTGCCGGTTTTCGCGGGCTGAATTCGGCGCTGGCTCAACTCCGTACATCATCATCAGATACGACTATTGAGGCAGGTCTCCACGCCATGCGGCGCTTGGCCGATCGTGAGGAGTGCGACAACAATATGGAGTTGGGTCGGGACCACCAGCAGCCACAGGAGGTTTCACCAAACCAAACACTTCATATACTTCGCAATTCGAACGAGAGAAGTCTACAAAGTCTAGTCTTCACATCGTGTTCAAATAATCTCGTTCTCAATGCGGATCATTGCATACAAGAACTTGGTATTGTGAGGATTCTCGACAGTACAACGAATACTCCGCTGAGAAGCGATCTCAGCGCTGGGGGGGATATCTATGAATTGATCCCAGCAGGAAGTGCTGAGCCGTGCGCTTGGAGGGGTGGTCTCGAGATTTAACTATATCCACGTTCTCGGACGCTTACGGGAGGCGAGAAGAGATGAATGCTGGGTTTCGGAAGTCGAAAGCGAGATACCATCGTTTTCCCGAGAGGGAATGGGGCCCATACAGCTTTCCACATGTGGAAAACCGTGCTTGTCAGTGTTGACTTTTGAACGTTTCCAAATAGGGTGACATTGACACCTCGCAACCGCTGTGCAGCAGGTTGCCTCAAAAAGAAGTTACCCGCCACGGGGTGCAGATGTAGCGTCATGCTCTCATCTGAGCTCTTGTCTGGGCGCAACAACCAGCCGGTTTGTTGACAAGGGCCACGGTTGTGGGTGTGGGTCCGCCCATCCACCCCATTTATGTGGAACATAGTCTAGTCATATTGATTGTGGCCGTGAGACTCAACACATTCTGCTGCGGCTTGCTACACAACGACACCTGGAAGAACAATCCAATTTTGGCTGCCAAGCTTTCCACACACGCACGTACATTATCACCACATTCGAAAAATCGGCAACCCGTACACTCATGTATAGCAAATATCAACGAAAACCGAAAACAATTTTCAACGTGAGAATCCTCCGCGTGCCCTCCGTTCTCTCCCCTCCTTCTTCCTACGCCCCCCCACGCCTTTCAAAATTTAGCGCCGGGGGGTCAAGAACCAGCGTATCAGTTGGCTCACATGCCCCGCGCAATTGATGTCGGCTTCATGCCTGAACGACACCGCCTCCTGTTGCAGCAGGGCGACTGTGCTCTCATGGCAACCACACCGAACACTATAAACTTTGGTAGCATGTCATTTCGCCTGCATGCAGACTAGAGTATCCCTGACCGCTTGAGTCGTTCCAAATCCGTGTGAAAAATGTAGCTAGTGAGTACAAGAAGCCTGTGAGTCCTTCACCATTGCTTCATCTGTACGTATGATACGTGGTAGCCGTTTACCGTTCCCACGATAAACGTTCCCACGCTCCAGACGAGACTGGCTGACTCCCTGAGGAATGATTCGTATCAGAACCCACGCCACAACCACAAACACCGCCAAACTCCCCACAAATCGCCGTGTGTCCCGAGACTGGCTAATCCCCTTTAACGATGCTACAGCATCTTCACTAATCTAATAGAGGGAGGCTCAAGACTACTCCCTACTCTGAAAAACGCCCTAGCGCGACACTTGCAAAAGTACCCTGGAGATTGGAGAAACAATGGGTATTTTGCGGTAAAACCAGTTAAAGAGTAAACACACCATGGCATTTACAAAAAGGCATCCAACAAAGGCGTGGCAAGCGCTACTCATCATGTGATGATGGTCGACACTTCGTCCCCCGCACACGTATTGCCCGAAAGCTCACAGAAACCGGAGTACCCGATTGTATTCCGCGCTGACACTCTAAAGTAGTATTCTAGCCCAGTCGTCAGGCCGGTGGCGGTGTAGGTAGTGTTGGACACGTCCGCGTAGCCAAAAGTAGAATCAGACGGCACGTAGCTGGGTCGAACCACGATACAAACACCAGACAACGCACAAGGTGCAATCAGCATTCTGGTTGAGTGGATGACGCGGACATCTTCATGCAGCTTAGTGGTTACAGTCTGAGTGAGCAGGTCCCTGGCCGTGGCTACGGCTTGTCGGGAGGATCAGTTGGACTTGGCGACGCAGTAGGAAGATATGTTTTGGGCATGCGTTACTCGTGAGATAGACTCACTTCGTTCTATTTGAGGGTGCGGGCTTGGAGATGTGCAATATCAATACCCTTCTTCAACTCGGTTCGCCTGTCCGTACCCTATCACGCAAGACTTGGTCTTCAATGTCAGCGCCGGACCGTCTACCCTTCAGCAACTCACCCAAGGCTCGTGCTCCACTGTATTCTGTACTCGTAGACATTATCGCCCCCGTCAGACCCCGGGTACACCCCCCCGACAGGTGTGGGGCAAATCGTCGGAGTCTCCTCCGTGCCGAAACAAGGGATACCGTGGGTCGGCACCAGCGGGAAGTCCCACGAAACCGTGGCCGTGCCGGCGTCGCCGTTGCTAGCGACCAGTCCCACGGGGATGCCCGGAGGTTGCTGGGACGGGTAGGAGGAGGTGGGGGACGCGGCACGGGCGACTCCTGCACCCGCGCTGTTCTCCGCCGCCACTTTCACGTAATACCTGTCGTTGTAGAGGCGGGAGTGATTTGGGGTTCGTTGCGCGTTGAAGTTGGAATATCACGTTGTGGATAGAATGGGGAACATACGAAGGTAGTGGGGCGGGTGGGAGTGATAGATGGCACGGGAGGGTTGAGCATGGCCTACAATGAGATGCGGTCTGGACGTTGGATGGCATCCAAGTTGGAAGAGCTCATCGCCAATTCGTCCTGCAGTACTAGGAGGTATTGAGATATTGGGGGGGAAAACTTAGCAACCACGATAGTGTGACACACCATTTCCCCTGTTGCTTGATCCTAATAATCGGCCGAAATTCCAGCTCGAAACTATGTCTCAGACACCAGCAGTGACACTTACCTCCTGGATGTGCTGAGGTACTGGACCGTGTAGGCCCGCTCGGAAGAGTTCACCCTTGCACTACCCGAGTGCGGCGATCCCACAAGACTGTTGAATGACTCCGACACATCCCACGTGATGAGGAAGGCTGTCACCTCGTCACCGCCATCGGAGCTCGGAGGGTAAAAGCTTGCCTGCAGACACAGTTAGTTGTGAATAGAAGCACCTTTCAGTTTGTGGTGTGAGTTTCGACCTAATCGGTCTTCCACGCATCTGCAGCCGGTCATGAGCACTGGCAAAGGGCAACGAATTTAACGCTTATTCTGGGACGGGTGTGATACACGGAGTTTGCTTCAAAGCTCGAGGGCATTTTGCAGTGAGGCTAGGCCATTCAGCGGCAACCCACCATTAGGAAATACATCGTATCGAACGGGGTAAATAGCACAACAACCAACAACGAGACGCCACTGACGTACTTACGAGGGCGGAAGTGCCGCTTACGCTGGACCCATGAACATATAGCTTCACATCAGCCTAGCATACAAGTAACACGATGGAGTAGTTAAAAGTTGTCCGACGACATGGACACAAGCCTGCGAGACCACGCCGCTCATCGGCGGGTATTCACAGACCACGCCCTATTCGCTTCATCTGGTGCGCGACATAAGGGAATCTCACCGTTAGCATGGTGTCAGAGGTGACTCCCAGCACGACGTCTGTAGGCGCTGTGGGTTCCTCGTAAGGGTGCTGATACGTGGGACTGGAGCTTTGAGTGGCTCCATAGCCTAAGCTATTCCTGGCCGACACTCTCACGTAGTAGGCCTCGCCCGTGTCGAGGCTCGATAATACCTACAGCACGATGAAAAAAAAAACCACAACCAAACGAATCGGCTTGAGTTCTGTGGAGTGAATACATGTATGCTCGTACCCTCTGCAACCGGTTGGTACGGTCAACCATATAGGAGCGTTTTCGTCGTACACGGATTCGAAGGATTGCAGACCGAAATCACTGCATCGGGGATGAGTTCGAACTCAGAATCCGATCCGGTGAGAAGAAGCAGAACATACAGCATTTATTGCGCACGAAAACGAAAAACAATCGGAGAAACAAAGACAAAATTGGAGCCAACCATTGCCACTAGACCTCATTCTAGGACACGCAACACGAAGGTGGGTGAACACAGGGCGTGATCAAGAAGGCGTCCACCCGAGAAAGATGCTTGGTTCATGTCCACGTCGGTTGAACCAGTACGGATACTAGAAGGTACTGAGCGGAGACCGGAACGGTTTTTATCGTCAAGACAACAAAAACAACATCAACCAACGGGCGAGCGCCAAGCGCGCACCTTGTGGAATGGAGCCCCTCCGCTGAGAAGAGACACAGTAGAGCTCCACGAGTCCGAGAAGGTGGAGTCCAGCGCCCACTCCACCAAGTACGCCACCACTGCATGCCCAGCGACGAACATGCGGGCCGAATAGTTTGAGCACGTGTTTGCTTCATGAACGTCATTTTGCGCTAGAAAAAACGCAGCCATATGTTTGATTCATGGACGTCATAACATTGATGTGTGGGTTTAGGTTGCTGCATCACACCTCAAGAGAACAAACTGATCGCTGGTGGGGTGTGGGTCACACGTGCCGGCGTAATCGCAAGAACTCGGTGGCGTTCGCTAGAAGCCACGGCCAATATTCGGGTTGTTGTTGTTGTGTACACATTAGATGCTGCTCTGATCCTTTATCTACAGTTGTAGGCCTATGATATCTGCTTCCCTAAAGGTATTGCACAAACAACATGTGCGGCCGAGCTACCTCAAACGAAGAAGCTATACCAAGAAACCAAGGATTCAGAGAAGATCTCGACCTTGGCGATGGTGGACGTTGAATATTTCTATGTGATTGACAGCGAGACGCGCCTGTAGGCGTGGGAGTTTAGTGCTTGGCGAGCGACACGAGAATATAGAGATAGAAGCCCACACGAACAGTCCGCCCGGCACCACAAACTGTGCGCGAAACAGGCAAGTGGTAGATAGCTGCATTGGCGAGATCAACACAACCAGAAGTAACGCGATGTACGTTGCCGAGGAAAAATGTCACGGCCATCAGAGAGGGATCGTGCTGCCCCACCGTATGCATACATACCTGTATCTCCGCCATCGTCCGCAGGAGGAGAGAATACTACTTTCAAAGACTGGGCGTCGTAAACCTCCACCGAAACTGACGTTGGCCGGCCGGGCACAGTTGTCGGCTTCGCGGGGCCGGATGCCACCTGTTTTTGGAGGGTAAATAGAGATGGGGACGAAAGTCCAACAACAAAGGAAAATATTCGGATACTGGACGGAGAGCAGCGGCGATCGGCTGGGCTCTTCTAGCTTCCAGCGTACATCAACAGAGAAGCTCCATCACCACTACAACCACCATCGACTGTACACACACATTATTGTACAGTACCCACCTGGCCCTGGCTGAAGCCGACAGGACTGTAGGCGAAGACGCGAGCGTAGTACGCTTGCCCCTTGACGAGGCCACCGTCGGTAGGAACGACCATCTCCCCGCTGCAATCGCTCTGGACAACTCCGGTCTTGAGCTGGAATACCCACCGATAAAGGTTTCCACGGAACAGTCTCGAGTGAGGCAAGCCGTCCGTTTGAGTGTATCATGTTACATTTTCCGGGTGCTTGATTTCTAGATCACGGAGCACCCGTCAAATGTTGTCCTTGGTGAATTATTTCTAAGAAACAGACGATCCGGTTCGAGGTGTAAAGCCAACCGTTGTGGAATGAAGCGGTGTATGGAGGAGTTATCGACACTACGCTGGTAGACGTCACGAGCCAGTACGTCCTACAGGTCAATCCTCCACTTCAAGACGGTGTCTTGTGTCGAATCTCCCAGGCCTGAGACATTTCCATTAAAGCATCTGAGGTGCGTTTGAACGTAAATGAACCCATTCGAATCATGTTCAAGTATTAGGTCGCCAGAGCACCCATGTACCTTGGTTGTCGTGATCTCCGTCGCATCTCCGGTGGTGGTGTTGAGGTAGTTCCTCGACACGACATCCTCCAGCTCGAAGTCGTCTCCCTCGTCCAAGAACGTGACAGTCCAGCGGTACTGCCCTGATCCAAGCTCCTGGCGGCTAACTTGCACGCCTTCGGTCACCGTGTCCAAGTAGTCCATCTTCATAGTGCGTACGAGTGGGTTCATATTGGCGGGGCTCTCGTTAGCATATGTTCGTCGCCAACGTTCAATCTGATGTTCAAGGTACTATGATATAGCAGTCGTTTGGACTCAGTACTCTTGGATGTGCGATGTGAGGAGGTCGCCAAAGCAAAAAGGTCGCCACTTAGTGCTTGAATTGACAACCATTCGCACTTGCTTGGCTAACGAGTACCTTCATCTGCATGGAGCCCGACTTCTGCAACCGGCTGTCCGGACAATCGTCGTCATTGTTGCCCGCGTCGTTCTCGCACGTGACCAGGGAGTCCGTCGTTGACGCTGCCGGGGTTTCGTCCGAGCCGAGGGCAACCGCATCGAAGGGGATAGGGTTCGTCACCAGCTCATATCCCGATCGAGTGAGAGCCAACTCGAAGTATCTGTATCGGGAAGGTGAAGAGGGCAGAAATAGGGTTGAGGGGGGGAAATAGGGTTATTGCGGGCATCCAATACAGAAATCAAAGAGTTGACAAACGCATTGGTGTTGGAGCCCTGCGGGCAGTCGCGATGTTCGTACTGCACGCACGCGTCAAACACGGCAGATACTGTTATAGGTTCATCTTCAGCATCAAGAGAGCTGGTGTACAGCTTGTAAGCTCTACTCTGAACTAGTCTCCTCACCCTTCGAAAATGGAGGTGTTCGAAGAGGTTTCCACTACCCAGGTGGCGTAGTCCGGAGAGTTAGGGCACCGGAACGCCTCCGTGATGGGGTCGTCGAACGTCGGTGTTGGGTCTAGCTCTACCCAGTAGGATGTTATCTCCTCGCCCCCGTTGGATGCAGGAGGGGAATACGTCACCAGCAGTCGCTGAAGCGTACCACGATCGGTGGGGATAGTTGGTCAAAGGACGTAGGGTGGCTTAGTTCGTGGCCAGGCAAGAGTGGAAACCGCCTTGGAATCCAAACGGAAGAACTTATCGCACTGGAAGGGAGACCGACTCCTACACAATGGCAAGCGATCGTTTGCGAATCTTTCACACGGCCGTAAGGCCGTGGTACGGTGACACGAGAGGAGCCAAATGTTCAACAAAGCCATCAGAAAGGGTGAAACATGCACCCGCCGCTACTCGAAACCCCAAGGAAGGATCACCAGGAGAAACGAACCAGGCCTTACATGCGGCAGAAACAAGAACGCTGCCGTACACCGTACCTGGGAATCCCCGATGCCATCTCCCTCCGTAGCGTTGTAACCCTTCGTGGCGACACTGACATTCGTGGGAGCGGATGGCACCGCCAGCGGCGGGGTGACCACCCCAGAGTCTACCACGGCTCTCGCGCCCTGGCCGTGGCGGTTGAACGCTGAGACGTACACGGTGTACGAAACCCCAGGGCTAAGCCCGGAGATTGTGTAAGTCAGTTCGTCCTGGGTTAGGTCCGCGTAACCGTAGCCCACCGGGGCTTCGCCAACCTGACGATCGGCAGATCAATAAAATCGAGTTGGCGGTGGGTGAGGCATTCGCAACCTCAAGAAGAGGTTGTTGATATCCGACAGGCTCCGTGAAGAGTGCCAACCGCCTCAGAGACCTTTCAGCCGACGCGGTGTTTCCAAGGCGACGCCATCGTTTGCGGCGGGAGAACCAGAAGTAGTCTGCAACGGACATAGTGGTATTCTTGTAACGGTCTCCCTGTGTTCGGAGGCAGTCCTTGCACGAATTGCGTTACTAGTGGCCAGGCAGGTGGTGTAGGTGAAAGTTCCGGTCGACCCCACCCCGTGACGATGTCACGATTAGTCAAATCAAACCTCCAACAAGCATCAGGCGAGCCTCGCAAAGTCGATCACGAAAAACACGCACAACGCACAACACATCACCACCAAGAGTGTGAACGTCGTGTTACCTGGCAGTCGCTGCAGATGAGGGCGCCTGTTGACTCCTCCACCTCGTTGTCTCCGTCCAAGATCGAGGCCGCCGCGTCGTCGTTAGTGCTCCACAGGTACGCGTCGTCTAGCACAAGGGCACCTCGGTCTCCAACCGGGGTTTCGAACGTGACCTACGGCAGTCAACAGCGAGGGGTTGCAGGGTGTGTGTATCATGTTGCTGTATACCGCATGGTATTTCAGCTTGTGTGTACCCGGATTATAGAATATCTATTGGTCTTATAGAATGAGTCTTGGGGGGCCCCTTTAGGGCTCCAAGGGTAGAATTGTCGTCATCACTGAGAGGTAGGGAAGAGGAGAGGATATAGAACATCGAACATCGGAAATCGGAAAACTTGAGTTGACGTAGATAGCGAGACGAGCAGGATGCATCTAACCTCGCTTGCATATTCGCTTCATGACCTCCATCAAATAGAAGCCTAGTGTAGTCACTGGCATGCCCTACAGCTTTGTCACCTGCCAGTCGTAACCGTTGTCGTCGTTTTCGCTTCGCGTTACCGTTAGGTCTCCAGTCGGCTCCAGCCCTTCCAAGGCAGCCTCCACCTCCCCAGCAGATGCTCCGGCGGAGACGTAAGTGCTGCCAACGTTCAGCAGTGTCAGGGGTAGGGTGAAAGATGGGTCTGGTGGTTGGGGTGAATCTAAACATGTACGTGCTGCAAGCGTCAATGGCGGTCGGTATGGTTGTATTGTTTTCCGGTAGAATCGTTGGTTTATAGTGGCCTTGTCTGGCACAGGCAGGACATCGCATGAGGCACTGGATAGTTCTTCGAAGACTGGCCGGTGGAGCCTACCATAGCAGTGAGAACAGGCTCTACCTGAAGTTGGAAGCGGCGAACTGGGCCCTCCAGTAGCCGCGAACGACGGCTTCATCCGGGTTCGTTGCATTCCGAGAGCCGGTACCGGTCCCCGTCACGGAGACCACCTGCACTTCTGCCGCGCCGCCTGCTCGGATACCAGATGTCACTTCATACACCTGGCGGTTCACAAAGTTGTAGTCAGCGTTTCTGGTCAAACGGTGCTAGCACTTTAGGTCTATGTGACGGGGGCGGGCCGGGAAAATCCAAATGCATTTACCACATCATGCAACCAAGGGACCAAACCGTCCTACTACGACTGCTCTTCCTGCTCTAGAGTGGTTATTTGTCGCCCATCGTGTGAAAGACTAAATGAGCCTACACCATATTTGTAATCACACCGATTCAAACCCAGATATCTCACGAAGCCGATGGCGTCGTGGACAGTGCCCAGCGAGAGCCAAGGGTAAACGGGGGGTCAAGGGGCAACATGTCCACACCGTCGCGCTCCCTTTGAACGTCATCAGGATGCAGCCTTAAAAACTAGTGTTGGTCGCTGACTTTTCTTCACTAGAACAGCTTGAACAATACGTTTCCAGGTTTTCATGTTTCCATTTGTTCGTGCATCGATGGTTGGGGAAAAACAATTTCATTTCGATGTTGCCTCACCCTGATCGAACCGGTCCCCGTGAAGGTGTCGGACGGGGTCAGCATCGGCTGGTCTCCGGCATCGGTTTCGGTATCCTCAAAGACGATCGTGTACACGTACCCTTCGTCGCCGTTGATGGCGGAGCGCTGACACGTTGCAGTTGCAGGGGGGGCAGGGGCAGTTTGAGGTTTGAACCCGTCCAAGGTGTAGAACATGCAGGGGAAATACATGAGTACGACAATCCACCCCAAAAATAGCCGCACAAGAACACTGGAGAGAACCAACGGTCGCCAAACTAGAAACTCATTGTGTCAAGCCCTTCGTCCATCCCGTAAAAAAAGTTTTCCCATTTCCCGTGTTCCATTATTTTCCGGCGATCGTGGCGTTCTTCTACGGGCGAGGAATACTGGTTTGGATACACGTGGGTTTTTGTCTACAATGCAGAATTCATGCACTTGCAGGAAAGCCAGACTAATTGTCGAGGCTACAATACACCAACGGTAGTAGCGTAGAACGCCAGAGTACTTGCATACACGGCTCTGCTGCTCTTGGTTTCGGACACCGATTTCTGAACGTATTTTACCTTCCATTAAACCACAGAATAACGCGTGGTGGGTGCAGTATTGCTATCCGAAGCAAGCGCTACTAAAATCCTAGTTCTTTAGCGCACCTCGACATCCACGTGACCCACTGGGAAGTCGCCGCTCCCTTCGTTGATGTTCATGAGAGCGTCTCGCATGCTCACATAGGAAACGTCTGGGTCCATACCTACATTGGTCGACGACCCCTTGAACCACAGCCTTTCGCGTGTGTGCATATAACCAGGCGAGTAGAGTAACCACGCAAGGGCCGAAAATGACAGGTAAGAATCGGAACATGAAGACACACTCCGAACGAGATAATCAAGCACGAAAGAACAGTTCAATCATGGACATATCGAGGCCGAGATGAAGCAATTTGCTCAATAATCAAATCAAGCCGTTACGTGCTGGCCAAGGCGAAACGTGCTACGGGCATCTCGAAGTTGAAACTGCGGCACATTTTGATGTGTCTTGAACATAAATCGTAGTGCATTTCCTCTGTTCGTCTGGCTGCTTTGGTTGTCATTGCCGTAGTTTTCGGTGTCTCTAATCACAACCAGAACATTGACAACGGCAACAACCAGTCCCTAGGAGTAGAGGTTTTGGTCAATCTCTGTCGGCCTCTCACCGGAACGTCTCTAATGGTTCGTCTCCGGACTCCCAGGTCATCCTAACCGCCTGAACTTCGTTTCTGACGGTTTCAGTTTCGAACCACTCCACCCGGTACCCGAGAACCTGAGAGCCTCCGTTCTCCTCCGGTGACGCCCATGCCACCTGGAACCAAAACATTAATCTTGTCGTTTGCGACGAATCTACATAGTAGCCATTATCAGTGTTGCTCTAATAAATCGGGTGCCCTTGTGAAAGTATCCACTGCCAGTTAAAGTACCTTTCCCGCCGGTTGGGATGGCGAATGCCTTGTTCTTACCAATTTACAATTATTTTCCGCAGCATCACATCGTTGCATGCATATTCCATCCTTCTACCTCGCAGGTCACTCCCAGCTGAACATCTCAAACATTGAAATTTCACGACGTACAAGGGCGCCTTACATTCAATGCCATGTTTTCTTTCGCTCACCTCGATCTCCGAATTGATTGATTCCCCGCCTGCAATGACAGCCTCCGCCGCCATCTCGGCCGGAGCATCGGGGTGCTGGCTTGGCGCCACGGGGTTGTTGGCGGCGAGGGTGCTGTCCGATGTACCCACCGCCGAGACAGCGGAGACACGCACGTAGTACAGCGTTCCCGCGTCGAGGTCGGGGATGTCGTAGACCGCGCTTCCTCCGTTGTATAGAGTTCCCAGCTGAGAATTTGAAGGCGAAGTCGAGATGGATGCTTGCATATTTGGTTTCGGAAATTGGGGGTTTCGGAATTGAAGTGACGTCTACCGCTAATCGCCACCCTTCAGTCGCGATCGGAAACTGCGTGGTGGTTGTGTGTGAAGGGTTCCCAGCTGAGACAAACAGAAGCGCATGTCCATGATGAGTCGAAACATGTGCGACCTTCCCTCAAATGCGAAAGGCTACCCCGTTGTCAGGTGCCATAGAAAGGTTTCAGCTTTGGCCTGCGTACATTCTCCCCCACCATGACGTACTGCGAGGTTCAATAACCCAAGGGGATAGGGTACGGTTTTGGCCGGATTGATGATCCCTTCGAGTCACCTCATCAGCCTCGACGGTGTAGCTGGCCAGACCGGTAGACGAGAAGGTTGACACGCTGTCGACGTCGATGATGTACTGTGTGATGTCAGACCCGCCACTCTCAGCCGGCACCTCCATGTGCACCTGCAGTGTAGACCCGTCCAGCACGTAGATGGACACGGGACCTGGCGAGCTGGGCGGCTGGTCCACCGGCACGGCCTCGATGACCCCCGACCAGTTGGTGTTGTCCGGGGGGTCTCCCGTCGGGTTGACCGGTTGAGCCGCAACATCTCCGAGCGCCGCAACACGAATGTAGTACGTCTGACCGCCCGGATGAGGGAAACAACACACGAAAGGGGCACGCGCTTAGGGCGAAGCAAGGTTTTCCTCGTCAACAACGTGATGTCTTGCCTTGCGTCATACTCTTTGATATGTCTACAATTCTACCACAACCATCCGGCCGAAAAAAGACAAAAAAATAAAAAAAAATACTTGTATGGGATTGGTTCTAGCACGCTTTGATATCGGTGATTGCTGCCACGCTGAGCGCGGAAATAAGCCGATGATATTGGTAGCGAAGTTCTGCTGACGAAGTGAACGAGCGGCGCATGGTCGGAGTCGGTTGCATTGAGTTGTGCCCTCACCTCGCCACCTGACAGTCCGGTGAGAAGAAGCGAGTACGGGCACTGTCCGGCCACGGCAGCATCGCTCACGACACAAGACCCGAACCCGATTTCGGAACACCCGGCGCCTGGAACCAACGCGCCAACACGATATCCCCCAAGAAAATATGAATAGTCGTCAATCTCAGCATGTACATTTCTACCATCCGTAGGTGGTGGTTTTTCATCGTGATCAATTTAGGGTAGACCAACGTTTTTCGGTCCAACGCGGCATGCCAATACGCCGCGCCAGCCCTAAGGCTACACGGCTGTTCTTGCTAACATTGTGTGCTTCCCGGGAATTTACGTGAATGGTCAGCATGATTGCATCAATTCAAACTCTACCCTGTGACAGGTACATCAAATCTAAAGGCGGAAGACCTTGTGCAACAACCTACCAACCGACATTGCTTACAGGACGTCTTTCCACCAAACGCCAGCTGTGGCATGGGCGACGAGCGGGGAGTCCCCGCCTTCGGTGGCCTGGTCATCAAACTTGCAATACCGCCATGCGCTCACCCTACAAGCTACTTGCTTCTACGTGTTACACAAGCACCGACACGACGATGCCGAGTGAATGAAATGAGCAACCCACCGGTGTCCCCTCCTTCGATAGCCTGCTCGAAGCCCTCGTCAGTGTCCCACTGCACCAGGAAGCCACGGATATCGCCGCTGGAAATGAGTGGATCGCAGAAGAACACCTCCAACCTCGAGCCAGACACCACTGTGACCGACACGTCCGTCGGCGCGAAGGGGATCTGCTCAATTCGGCCACGATTGTCGCACCATTCAGACGAGGAAGGGCGGTTGGCAGAACGGAGAGGAGCAGTCGCGCAAACAAAGATCCGGGTCAATGGTCGGTCCGTGTAAGTGTGAGACGTGGGCAAGATCAAAAACCGAACATATTCAAAACGATGGGGAAACACAGATGGTCTACAGGATGGGATTCGCTAAATGATCCTATTTCGTCGAGTAACGGCCTAGAGGTAAAGTTCTGCGAGGAGCGAACGCTGCCGGGGCCGCCATGTCGTCCATTGCACCTTATTCCCGACCCCGTTATAGTCCAACGGGTTCTAGCTTGTCAAATCGCCTGCTTCCGCTACCATATCGTGGCTGCAAGACACCATAAACGCCCAGAGGAGCGGTATCCAAAACGCTAGTCACACCATGCTTGTTGTCCCGCACTCTACCATACCTGGTTCGGTACCACCCCAACAACAAGGGAGCTATCGTCCGACCCGCTGCCGATCTCGGACGCCCCCAGCGCATTGTAGGCGGCGACTCTAACGTAGTACGGGGTGCCCATTGTCAGGGAGGATCCGTCGTTGGGGATGTAGAGGCAGCTCTCGCAATCAGAGCCGCTGATGTACAGGACGGCTGAGTCGGCAGGATACAGCGAGTGCATCGGGCTCGAGATCGGTCCCAGAGTTCCCACGTAGCTGATTGGCCGAGGTTTCCAGTTGATCCATCCATCGGTAAGAGTTATTCGGCCGAGCGGTGGTCAGGGCGAGGGCAAGGTACAGACAGAGGGAGAGATTGGTTTCGTCGGGGTTGCGTTTGTGAAGCATATTATCCGTATTCCGTGGTATATGTGTGTTCATCCTGGTCACAGAGAGTAAGATTGAGTCACGCTACAACTATATTCTGACACGACACGGGCTACGGTGGACGAAGGCTATTCGCTGAGTGTGAGCGATCCACAGCAGTGGCGTGGTGATCGAATAGTTTTCAACGATAGCACCACCAAAGGATAGGGAAGATCTCATTGCCGTACGTCTGACCTCAGGCAGACACCCAACACGCAGTGCTATCCACAGCTCGTGGGCAATGCCCAGAGTACGCTCAAGATTAGACCGAACTCCGCATCAGAGATGTCGAGTGCCGTTTCTACGAGGGTCGTTGCTTTTGAATGAAGTTATAAGGGCATCTGGACAACTAAATACTACTCGTAGATTTCAAGCAATAGACAATATCGAAATATATCAGAGGGTAGCGGTGAAGGCTGGCTGACGATTGCAATTGAAACCTACCTAAGGATGTGAATTGTCCATTCATATCCGTAGGACCAGGCGTACGGTGTGGATCCTGTCTTGGTGTCCCCTTTGTAGGAAGCAGTCACTGAACAGTCGTGTTCCTCAGCCAACGGAATCTGGCAAGACAATAGAGGTGGGGATAGCAAGGTTAGGGGATCGAGTGTCCGGGTGCGGTGGAAGCATGGAAATGCCGAGACAATAAGGGCTTGGGCTAACCCGTGCGCAACGCAGAGCAAAGGTCGGGTCAATGGTTCACTCATTGCCCGTCTTGGCTTACTGCTGCGCCCTCCCATTTACGGTACAAGTCTATTGAATATCCTCCGACGGGTGAAACCAATCGCTGTGAAAGAAAAAACAACTTGGAGAACACACTACATAGGACTGTCACTGTTCACCTATTCGACACGGTTGGTTTCGAATATTGCCGAACCTGTACCACGTGCCTCCTAGCGTAATCTCATAGACTGCATATCTTCTTACGAAGGTCTGTTTTCGGTCACCTGTCCGCTACCGTCGGGCTCAAACGATGCCTTGACCCTGTACCACACGTCTTCCAGTCTCACGAGCTGGCACGCCGAGAAGCTGTAGTCGCAAGAAGCTAGGTCCTCGTTGTCCGAGCTGCACTGCGCGCTCTGGCTTCCAAAGGTGAGGTCCAAAAGGATTTCGCCGGCGTCGTCACCACTTTCCCCGCCGATGGGAGTTACCGCAAAGTCGCGATACACCTGTTGAACAGCGGGGTACATTTGTTCGGGGTTGAACCATTCCGGACAAGAAACAACACTTGCTACACCCGCTTGCGTTTGCTTTGGCCTGATCCCCGCGTCGCTCTGTGCAATCTTGCGGAATTTTGAAACAACGAGTTTTACAACGCCGACAACCACGAGAGCAGTGTTGTTGCCGGCCAACGCGAACACATACCGCGACCATGGTGATGCTGTCAAGCCCACAACCAACGACAACGACAAGGGCAGACCTACGGACACAGTTGTTGCCGGTCAACGCCAACACATACCGCAGCGGTGGTGATGCTGTCAAGCGCTTCAACCGCAGACCGGAGCTCCTCCGCTGAGGCGGCGGCGTTAATTAGAGGGGTCGTTTCACCGTTGAAGGACAGCTGGAAGGTGCCCGACATGGCCGACGACGCCATCGTCGTGACACGCTGTTTGATCCATGAGGTGTGGGGGATTGGGCATATTGATTGGGTGATGGTTCATGGAACACACTACGGCTGAGGTGTGGGGATTGGACAGATCGATTGGGTGATGGTTCATGGAACACATTAGGGCGGAGCCGAAAATGCGCGGTATTCTAGGACAAGGTTGACAACGAAGGAGCCAGGGTGCGACAAAGATGTTGTTTTGGGAGCGTGACGCGGGAGGGCATGAACGAAACCTCCGCAAGACACCAGCCATAGGGAACGTGTAGAGCAGCAGGTCGTGCTGCAAACTGTCTTCTTGACGACACCTGCAGTACATACGGTTGAGTGACCGTGTTTGCACGTGTAAACTGGCCCGTGTCGGTCACAGGTAAGCTCACCGATGGACGCAACATATTCGGACATCCTGAAAACGGTGTCGTGTTTCCTGTGAATGCCTACGCAGGAAGGCCCCTAGACTTTTCAGTACTGTGACCAATTGCCGACAGCGAAGCGAAACGCACAAACCACATCAAGACGACAGACAAAACACTTGCGTCATACCTGCTGTTGCAGAAGCAGGTCTTCTCCGTCTACAACGAGGCTTGAAAGCGCGGCGGAGTTGAAACCGTCAGAGGTGTCCCACTCCACCACGTAGTACGCCACCGGGTCCCCGCAAATGTCCAGCGACACCTGCGACGTGCTGCAGTGCTGCGGGGCCGAGAAAGACACCCGAACTGCGCTTCCGGTGGCCTCGCTGCCCTTCACAACCTGGGGTATTGTGTAGAAAAGGCGGTAGGGGGGGTCAGTCATAACTCTGGCTCCTTAACTGCAGAAAATGCTACATCTCATCTTCAACACCAAGTCAGCAAAGGTGATGCATTGAATTCGACCGAGCCAAGTTTCTCGACCTGCTCTCTGTGATATCTAGAGAAATACGTACTTCGCTGACTCCTGGAGCGAACCCATTCCACTTTCGGGGGTGCGCGTTTTGACGTATGCAACATCAGCCATGACCTACAATGCTCGCTGCATTTGCGACTGCAGCCGGACAGCTTTGTGTCGCTGTCATCCTGCTATAATGACCCATGATGTCGCTACAACCAAGCTATGTAAGTCGTACAAGATAGGCGTTCGCCGCTGCAGCGATGGATGCAGCTGAGGTTCTACCCCGGGGTTGTTCGACCCGTATCCCCCGCCCCTATTGGCAATCGTTTGTAAGGCCCTACCTCCCTAGCGACCACCGTGGAACCGGCGCCCGTCAGACCCTCCGAGTGTGCGACAAGGAGAGCGACATCGCCAGAGTTGGTGACATCCTCGAAGGTGATGCGGTACTCCGCTCCACCTTCGGATCCGATCTCGGTCCTGTGCAACATGGGACACACAATACAAGGGTAAGTGCCAATGGTAAATGTTTCCGCTTGGAATTCAGAGTCCAAGCCGGCACTGTGGAGTAGTCGTCTGAGTTTATACAATATAGAGTGGCATGGGTGTGCATGTCTACGATTTACGGTATATGTACTTGCCAGTAACGAAGTATATACATTCTTTGTGATAGTGCGCGAAAAGGGCTTAGTCATCAATAGTGACAGTGCTTCGCTCGAATGACGGCAAAAACTGTCCGTTCCCCCCCGCGAAGTCTCACAGCATACGCCATAAAACAATGACGCTTCAGTGGCACGACCGTCGGTTCGCCGTTCACGAGCGGCAGCATTTATCGTCGTCAGTGAGGCGCCGTTTTTTCCGGGAAGTGAATAAGTATTGGCTGAAGTGTGTGGCCCTGAGGTACGGTCACCTGGTGACGTCGACAGTTCCAATGTTTCCGAGTTCTTCCAAGGATCCCTGGAGCACCTCAGCTGTGACATCGTGCGCCATGTCGTCGGTCACGTACCCTTCCAGCTCTAGGGCGAACGTCCCACCGAGCTCGTTGCCTTTCACCTCCTGGTGGTCATGATATCATCATGTTCGCAATTGAATTTTTAGTTGTAAATTTTCACACGTATAAACAGAAAATCTTGTACGGCAGTTCACATGTAGACAAAGAGTAGGGTGGTCAAGACACAAACGGAAGGTAACGACAGGGTAAGAAAGGCTGATTGGTCCCTACCCGTTACCCCCTCCACCAAGCCTACAGCAATTTGTCACGCGCCAACCGTTTCTCCGCCTAAACCCGACGTGCTGCATGCCGACTCTTTGCGCGTGCAGGGGTCAACGGTACTCCGGCCCGCCCAGACAGACGTTGAACAACCAACCCCCTGACGCCTACATGCCCCCCTCTCCATCCCGATTGTGGAACACACACCCGTACCTCGACAACAGTGATGGAGGCGGAGTAGCCTGTGAGGTCGTTGTCCGCCACCAGCGCGGGCACATCTCCCACGTAGTCGTGGAACGTGACGGACCAGGAGTACCCGCCGCGGCCATCGGAATCAGAGCGTGTAACGTTCACGTCCCCGAGGTCTGTGGCCTCCAACAGGATTTCCATCTCCGAAGCTGTGGCGTCCGACGCGATGGCGTTCGTGTCGTTGAGGTAGAAGCTGCCTCCAACCTCGTTGCCCTCTACGAGCGTGGTTACCTGCGAAACGGGGAAGCATGACGGCGGACGAAACGTTCAGACGAGAGGCCGCGCTTCAAACCTCTAAACAACTGAAAAACCAGTAAGCTCCACAGACCCACGAAAGCGCGTCTACACTCACCACTGAAGCGATGACAAGTCCGCACATCTCACAAGGCTTTCGAACCAACCAATACGACTCACCTCGCAGTAGCCGACGAAGCCGGCATCTGTGACGCAAACCAGCTCGGGCACCGCCCCGCCGTTGCTCGAGAACGACATGGTCCAAGAATTCCCTTGCTGGTCATCCGCGACGCCCCGGTACGTCAGCATCGGAGAGGTCACCGACGGCAGAACCGATAACCCTTCGGTGACGTCATCCGCGGTAGCTGATTGGCTGAGGGTGAAACCGCCGCTGACTATGTCAGAGGCGGTTACGCCGTTCCAGGTGGTGTCGTTGTCGAGGGCGGTCAGGACTCCGTCGATGGTAGTCGAGAATGGGGAACACCCGGAGGAGGCGTTGACTGAGAGAGAAGGGCGGGACACCGGGGACACGGACTCTCCGACCCCGTAGAAGGCGTTTCCGTCGAAGAAAACGCTGTACGTGTATCCCCAGCTGTTGTAGGGAAAGGGAAAAGCGGTCGAAGGTATTCGTGGCGGGATCCATCGGGTGGATTACCGTAGATGGATAGGGTGGTGTGAAGCAGACAAGCTTGTGAAAACTAGGAAGTCTGATGGGGTAGCTGACTTAGACCCCATGCGGAAACGTCTTGGAGCAGAAAATTGACCGTTCAAGCGTCCGGCAAGCACTGAGCAACTACGCAGGTGACTCTCATGAAACGTATGGACAACACATAAAATGTTCAAAGCTAGCAAGATATACATTATATCCGACAATTTTGTCGAGAGAAAAGAAGGTCCAAGCATTGGCCACTCACTCGTCATCCTCTCCACCGCTTCCGTCTCTCTCGACATGGACGGAGTCCACGTTGTCAAGCAGCTCCAGAGCTGTCTCAACCTCCTCTGCCGTGGAATCCCAGTAAAGGCACTTGGTAGAGTGCTCGGAAGAGCTGAAGTTCACCGCCAGGCGGTAGGCTCCAACTTCCTCCGTCAATGCTACAGCCGAAAACACCTGTCGCATTGAAGGTCATATGACGAGGACCGTTTAGTTCCAGGCTTCCTCTTTCTGCACGCTATGCACGGGTCTATTCCAAGTACTACGTTCAGGGTCATACCTCAAAGCACTGTCAGGAGCGCTCTTAGCACGGATGCGGCGACCTTCTATTCCAAGTACTACGTTCAGGGTCATACCTCAAAGCACTGTCAGGAGCACTCTTAGCACGGATGCGGCGACCTTAAGGGTGTGCTGCAGAGAAACGAACTCTTATAGATGCCTGCGGCATAGTTTGGGCGTCCTTGGGCCTATCGAGGTACCCATGAGCTGGGAAAAGCATAACTGACCTACCATATCAACCTTGAAGCAGAGCAGAACGAAACAAACGCTACAAGTGTAGAGTCACCTTGACGTTTTGGGCCGTAGTTCCAGTTCCAAGGGCGTCTCCCTCATTTCTCGTCGCAACGGTCATGCCCGACTGACCCCCGCCAGAGACAACAAAGTCGGCGCAGGAGTCTGTGTCCGCTGTAAGAGGCTGGACGTTTCCGATAACGTCCCGACCGACAAAGGCGATCTCGTGAGTGTACCTGCAAAATGCAAAAGCATCGATGTATGTTCATGCGGGGGGCGGAAATCATTGGGGGGTAATGATACGTAATAGGCAAAACGCCACGCAAACGTTCGTGCGACAGAAGAGGGTCGTCCGGGCTTCTTCCCCCGGCGAATAAGCTCCAAAGGTGTGCGGGTATTGCGGGATCGAGGCTACGCGAGGTACACCTGCTTACGCCAATGTAGTGGAGTGCAAATGAATGTCGGCATCTCCCCGCTAAACGTGACACCACAGGTGTGATACCCAAGCCTGTGGGACATCGGATGAAACCAAGCACGCTCCCGAACCAAATGTCGGAACGTTGGGTCACAACCACCAAATCAGTGGCGATCCAGCAAAATTAATGCTGCAAAGCTACCCTCGACTTGTTGTAGTGGGTGAAACATTTCAGTTGGTATGGTTCCTCCTCGGGACAAGATTGACTTACCCAAAGTCGTAGGCGTTGGACGCATCGCCTGAACGGACGACAGTGACATCGTCGACGAGCAACAAACCCTCAAGAGCCGCTTCCACCTGCGTTGTTCAAGCAAGAATTAGTATGCTGCTATTGTGTGATAAAAAGTTCCCTTGCCGCCGGCTATTCCAACATGCACGCCTTCTACCTAGAGGGTTCAATGGCAGACACCGGCCGGCGTTCAAAACAACAACAACAACAACAACAACAACAATAACAACCACCACCTTAACACAAACATAAGAACCGACTCACGTCCTCCGCCCCAGCGTTCCAGTCAATACAAGCGGTGGTCTCCGAGTCGGAGCTCAAGACACCGGTGCTGTCGTTCGCCCAAACGGCCGTGTAGGTCAGGCTGAAGTTCCCGCTCGTCACCTCCGCTGAGGAAAATAGTGTAATCGTCTGTATCTCGGGGAACTGGAGGGCGAAATCTCCCTCGACGGTGTCACCCTCATCGGCCGATGTTGTCATCAATTGAACACCGACGATCGCCGGAGCGGCCGTGGTGATGATCTGCACCTCGTTTTGGTGAGTGGCCGCCACAGTCACGGTTTGCACCTGAACGTGGCGTTCGTGGGAGGGGCGGACAGTGTACGGCGTGAGCAAAGGGTCAAGTCGTCTACGCCGTGAAAGTGCAGGTTGAAGTGTGGTATATATATCATGTTAGTTCCAGATGCTGGAGACGAAATCGGCTGCACGCGATTAACTCCCCATGTTCGCATTTCTGGTTCACATGGCAACCCAACGTCACCGAAGCATGTTCCATTTAACGACTTTGCGACAAAAAATCATCGAGCAAAGAAGGCAGGTGCAGACCTCATCGACGTGCAGCGCCACTCCAGCGGATAGGTTTCCGGGCGAGTCGGGCGCCTTCGCCGCCTTGGCGACCGCAATGTTGTCCCCGTACTCCCCGAAGCCGAGGGAGTTCGAGGCGGCTAGGCGCAAGAAGTAAGGGACGCCCGTCTGTGCGTCTGTGGCGGCGTGCCTTGACGGGAGCACTCCTTTCACGATCTCCGAAGGGAACGTTTCCACGCTGGCGCCGTCTCCGTTCAGAGAGCTGGAATCCCCGGTGATATCCTAGTAATTGAAAAGGAACGAGTGGAAGCGATGTAGGAGAAGAGTCGCTGCAAAACCCTGACCGGCTGTATGCCACGACGTTTTACGACCCATCGTGTCCCTACGTTCGTAAACAATGGTTTGACAAGTCTCAAAATCCCTTTTGTACAAATAGGCGAGTACCTACTCTCAGCGTAGGGCACACTTTTTCAGCGGTGTGGATTTTTGGCGACCGAGTTCAGTTGTTGTCATCCACAAACGCTGACGGTCGCTATTCCTTCCTGGGACTATTGGTTATTTGGTCAATATGTTCGAAGGTCTTACCACAAGGTCTCCAAGGTTGGAGTCGAAAGACACCGTGTACAAGTGTCCCGAGACACGGTACAAGGCCATCTCTGCGGTGCCATCTCCACCAAGGAACCTGCGTGGGTTGGGTTTGTTGTACGCATTGCATTGCGCTGAGTACCTAAAGGTAGTAGCGCGTGGGACTGCGTTGCATCGGCAGTAGCAGACTGACAGCGGTACGGTGGTGGCATCAAATCGGAGAATATGGCCTGTGATGTCGTTCTTCGATAGCTCCGAGGCCATATATCTACGTCGTTCATGGTGTTTAAAAAAGTGAAGGGCATCCCATCGATACCTCCAGCATAGACTTCTTCTCAAGATGTTTCCAATCAAGGGCAATCGATATTTGGCAGCGTGGCGGCAGGGTAAGATGAAATATTACATCTAGTTTGACTGCCTGCAAAGAGTACTAGGCTACATAGCGAGCAAACTCGTGCTTTGAATCACGTTTCGTAATTGAGCGACCCAACACTGATCAATTTCGGTAACATTCTCACGTTCCCTCCAGCGAAGGGTCGTCTACATCCCCCAGCGGAAGCTGCACGGCAGATGAGATACCCCCCGCCGTAGTTCCTTGAGCTACTGTAGCCAGAGTGACGCTTTCTCCGGCAATGGCATCAAATGGCACGCAGCCCTCGTACGTGACGTTCAGGCCCCCGGATGTATACGGGTCGGGCACATTTGTTGCGTCCTTCAAGCGAGAACGGGAAGCGTAGGACATCATGTATAGAAGCAGGTGGGGGCGAAGTGCTGGTTGGGGGCAGGATACTTTCTTTCCACATGTTGCTATTGGTTTCGCCTATCTTGATGTGTGCTCCAGGCACTGGTATATGCACTTCTAGAGACAGAGCATAAGCTGTTCGTACAATCTGACCGGTGCGTTCCTTAGAAACATATAGCACGACTGTAAGCGGCACAGTGACGCGGAAATTCTTACCTGCATCTCGCCATCGAAGTATACGTTGTATATGTAGCCGTTCGGAGCGAAAGTGGCGTCCTCTCTCCGGGTGATTGTCACGTCCAACCCGAGCGAGGACAGCAGCTCCTCCTGCATGTTTCAGAGAATAGGAGACGGGAGGAGCATGTTATACAATTGTGCCCAACAACATCTCCTTAATTTATCACGTTTGCAGCATGTCGGACCGTATGCGGCTGTGCGCGCGCCCACGCGAAAAATCGCGTGCTGAATGAAACCGAGGCATGATGCAAGACACGGTATGACGTGTCCCAAGGTGCGTGCTGAACCCTAGGCGTACATCTCTTAGGTACATGAAAATGGACCTCGTCAGGGCTAACCAAAACCGCGAGCGAAGCCCCTAGGTACTGCAGAGCGTCGCCAGAGGAAGATGAATGACATCAAGAGGGACTGTGATCGAGTTGGCGACAAGCGATCATCTCCTGTACAAACCTCCAGCTCCCAGTCCTCAGCATCATATGCCATACACGCCGTGTGTGTAGACTCGTTCAAACTCAAGCTGTAGCTCGGGCTGCCGTAGGTCCAAGTGGTCGACGAACCCGTGTTGGCAACCGTGACAGACTGCACTTCCGTACCTAGAGCGTGGTGCGCGCATGGAAAACAATGACAACGCTGTGTAACGTAGGTTGGGAGGAAACCTTCTCTATAAAGAACGTTTTCAAGAATGGCATTCGAAGAGTTGTGCTGCGGTCGCCGAAGATTCTCCTTCGAAACAATATTACGGTATTGCATACTTAAAACTATTGTTGTACTGACCAAATGTCGCAAGGCGGATGAGAGAAAGCGAAATATCCTAAACTCGAGTCTTAAACACAGAGAACACCTCCTGATTCGAGGGTGACGCACAACTTCTCTGACCTGCTGCGCGAACGGTGAAATGCTGGTTCACCAAGTACACCTCGTGAGACCCGGGGACAGTCCCCTCGTATCCCCGGTCTATAGTCAGCTGCCTAACCTCGACGGTCCCGTGTTCGGACGTCAGAGTCACCGACGCACCCGCGGGGAGAGAGGCGTTAGCGCCGCAAGAAGAAATGAGGATCGTCCAAGTGTCATCTTCGACCAGGCCGTCGCTGCTCACGAAGGTCACGTTGAGGGGTGCCGCGAGATCGGTTTCGGCAAAGTCTATGGTGTGGTTGGTGTAGGCGCCCCCAAAGGAAGAAGAGGAGGAGCTCTCGCTCGGGATGTCGTCGCCGAACCCCCACACCGTCAGGTTGTAGCTGTACGTGTGGGATGAGTTCACGTCCAATCCAGTGTAGCTGTAGGGATACGAGAAAGGGAGGAAAGATAAACGGGCGGTAAAAGGGATGGTCTATCTTGGGCCAGTTTGGGTTGGACGTTGTGCGACACTATCCTTGAAGCTCCGAGAACTCTTTTGTCGCCGAGACCATGACGGCAACGGGGTAGAGATGGGGCAGGGGGGCGTTCGAAGCCGTTTCATCGGAAACTCCACCGCCGGAGGCTTCGCTCCCAAGGGGTTCCGAAGTTTTGGCTTTGATCGATGGGACCCAGACTTGCAACGAGGTTTTTTCCCGAGTAGTTGTGCATCTCTGGTGTGGTGTTACACTTGATCCGTTTGGTGGATATATATTAGCGACGTAGCGAGGTTTGCGTATCACCTACTTTACCTGCTAACACGCCTTCAGCTAACTCCTGGAGGACGATTCCTTCTACAAATTACTCACACCGTGATTTACTCCCTGCACCCGTTTCTTACGTTAATCCGATGATGGCGTCGGCGAAGCCCGCGTTGTCCAGGTCGTCGTTTAGTGTCACTTCAATGCTCGACGACTCCCCGAGACCATCGAAAATCACCGCGCTTACACCCGAAGCTTCACCATCCAGTGTTTCTTGCGCGATCAGCAATCTGGAATAGATAGGAGTAATGGCGAGTTGGGCGTGTGGGAAGGGGCGAGACACGGCACACGATGAATTCGCGTGGAACAATGAATAGCGAAAGTGCTCGAAATCGCACGACAGTCAATTTTTCAGATTGACAACACTTGAATTGGTCGGACCGGGTCCCATGTGTCAGGGGTTGCAAGAAAAAGCAAAGGGACTCCAAAAGCATAAGCCATAAAGGGGTTCGAAAAATCTGTTTGAAGCAGCAGGTAACTCGGCAAGCGACGTGTGGGGGGGAGGGCGTGGAATGAATGAGATATGGGAGCATTCCAGCCTCCACGCAAACCGAAATACACTACACTACCATGGTGCAGGTACGGGGACGCCTGGACATATCTCGAAAAAATAAAAATACAAAAGTACCTCAGATCCATGTCGCCCCTCACTGCGGTACCGGCAAAGTCGATTCCGTAGGTATAGCCGTACGCCGAGGTGGCAGTTTCATCTCCGATCCTGCTGACAAGAACCGACCCCGCCTCACCGATGATGTCGTCAAAGCCCGCTTCTAGTACCGATGTGCTGCCAGCCTCCCACGGGAAGCACTCGGCCGTGTCAGGGACCCTGTATTAATTTATGTTGTCGTTACAATATCATACGAACGGCGGTTCCGTGCAGGGGGGATGGATGTTGGGGGCAATGCACTCTCACATGCAGTAATTACGCATACGGCTTGACATTTTGAGAACCCTACTTTTGACGCCCACCCTACAATACTCTTCATTTTACAACGGAAGCAGCCAATATTGTCGTAGAATGTACCGGTTTGGTACTATATACGGTATTGTTTGATCTGCACTTTACTCGAACCGGTGATATCGACTCTCGCGTAAGCCTGAATCATCGCGCCGTACATACGAGTACCTTGCACGGCGACGTACTGCGGCAGTTCCGATTTTACCACCTACCTGTGGTACACCCCGTGGTACTTGAAGAATAGTCGCATCGCGGCCCCTTCGGGCAGGCCTCCCGCCGCCGCTGTAGAAGCCAACGCAAGCTCTACGATTTCGCGGCTGCCACCGTCTTCTTCCGTTGACAGCTTGACGTCACGGCGCATCCCACTGATAATGGACCACTCGTTCTCGTTGTCATAGTCACCGGAAACGCACTCCCCTTAGGTACGACGAAGAACAATAGACAAAATCATTGCCATCAGAGACACGGGAGCTCTAGGCTACATCGTAGCCGTACCCCTCACCCTAAACCTGATACGGCTGAACCTCAACGCCCAAGCACTAGCCTGGAGGATGAGAGTAGGGAATTGTGTGTCCTAGGATAAGCTCATATCAAGTCTTGATCTCTCTGGTGGGATTTCTCCGCAAATGCACGAACTCCATGTAGTGTGTGCATTAAACAGATACGTGACGTGAAACGCAGAAGGATAGATCATGCGCATATGTGATGACCAGATCGAAACACACTGAACCGGACTGTGCCCACCTGTGCCTTCGTCGAAGACGACCAGCTCCGGCACGTTGCCGAGGTGAGGAGCCGTGAAGAAGATGTCGTAGGTCCACGCCGCCTGCCCGTCAGCGACAGTTTCCACGTGGAACTGTGGAACACCGTCGCCGACTATGGAAATAGCCGCCTCTTCGGTGGAAATCCCGTCGAAGGCCTCCGTGAGCGAAAACGGTTCTTCGCCGTTCGCGAGCGCGACCGTGTAAATACGGTAGGGCTGGGCGCCATGGAAAGGAAAGTGTAAGGGTTAGTCAGAGTACCCGGAGGCGCAGGGGAGCGGTATGGTAACTTCGTACGCACGTGCGGATGTATTTCCGATTTCTTGTTGTAGGATTCGTATTTCTCATCGTTCCAGTCAGCGGACAACACTTTGGCAGAGCAATTAGCGAATATATAGTTACGCACTCTAGATGTTGCTTTGTGACGCAATGCTACACGAAGAAACGCTCTTGCAAACGTCCTACCAGTAGGAGACACGACAACTCCCGGCTTGGCGGCTTACCTCGGTGGAGCCACCGATACGGATGCGGTCGCCCGGGGCTAGCTTCCCGGCGATTGAAACGCTCGGGGCCACGTAGTAGGAACCGTCGGTGGTGTTTCCTGTGATGCCATCCAGGGTATCGGTGTCGACGATTCCCCCGACGTCGGTGCAGCCGTTCACCGCACCGATCCCCACCACCTGCATCCGTGTTTTTTCGTACCAGGCGACGTTGTGTTAGTGCGTGAAGTGCCAAGTGCAAGTGTCGACCTCTGTTGGGTCTACGTAGTTTGGCACGATACACCATCGGCAGCGGTTCTAGGAGCAGCATCGAAAACAACGAAGTCATCTTAAGTTATCTCCACCAATCGTCACTCCCGGGAACGTTTCGCAGATTTCGTGTGGCTCACCTGGATCTGCTCCACGTTGCCGACGACGGTGCTAACCCCAGCCACGCCCTTGAACTCGAACGTGTACTCGTAACCGTAGCCGCTGGAAGCGCTGGCGTCGCCCTCCCTCGTGACGAGCACGTGACCGTCGTCCCCTTCCTCGAAGCTAGTCCCAGACCCGTCAAGATCGTACCCGATCGCTTCCAGGGCGTCCTGGACCGTGGTTGCCTCAGCGCCGAACTCCAAGCACTCGGTGATGCCCTCTATGCCGTCGTGGTCCCACCGGAGCCGGAAGAACCCCTGCCCGTCCAAAGGTACAACCTCGGAGGTGGCCGTGACGACGACCCTCTGCACCTCGGTGACGCTCTTGCCGGTGCCGGAGCGGGCAACGGTAATTGCGTCGGGCACGACGCGGGTGACGTTCGCGGCCTCGAGCCCCCCGCTACCGGTCGCCGCTCGGAACGTGGTGCCCAGGGTGACGGAGGTCCCGTCCGCGGAGACGCTGCTGACGGAGTACTCGGCGTCGTTCTGGGAGCCGAACACCCGAACCACGTCCCCCCTCTCAAGGCGACCGTCAACGAACTGGTCGCTCGACAGCGCCACCGTTGCCGCCGGGAAGACGTCCATGCCCGAGGTGTTCAGGGTCAGCGTGTCGGACGGTACGGGAATGTCTCCGACAGGGGGAAGCGTGGACAGGGCGTCCGAGATGTCCTCTGCCGGGGCGCCCCATTCCAGGCAGCCCGTGGAGGCGTAACTGGTGCCGTTGTACGAGAGGCGGAAGTAATCCCCTCGGACGTACCCGGCCTCTGTGGCGAGGGTCAGCTTCTGATGCTCGACGCGGCCCCCCTGCTGAACGGTGGTGACGTACGCCGTCGCGTTGAACGGCGCCTCGAAGCCGCTCTCGAGGACGCAGGCCGTGGTGTTGATCGACATCTGGAAACAAGCCGTGACATGGAGAGTGCCCCCACCAAGAGCACCAAGTAGATGTAGTAAGGTCTAGCCCCTTCTAGAATGGGCGTGTTAAATCTATCTCATGTGACACCAGTAATCGACAGGGAAATAAAGGTTTCACACAACGCGACAAGCCTATTTTTCCCCTTGCGTACATGGTTCACCGATCGGCACCAAGCAAAAACGTTTCTGAACGACCGGTGGGCGTATTCTGAGTTGGTGGTCTGCTAAGGAGTTGGTATTTTGCTCTCGCGCGGCGTGAGACGGATGGTGTATGAGCACATGTTGTGTACGAAAATCGCAGACTGGCAGCAACAAAAGAAGGTCAACGAGTTCACAAAACGAAGAAGCGAGGGTGGAACCGCGAGAAGAAACCCACCTCATTGACATCCCCGGCAGTGCTTCCGCCCTCGAAGTAAACCGAGTGCACGTACGGGTCCCCGTGGGTCCCCGAGCCTCGCCGCGTGACAACCACCCCGCCGACATCAACAGCAGCCAGAGACTCGAGCGCCTCGTCCACATCATCACCCGTCGCGTCGAATGGCAAGCACAACGTCTCCCCGCCCAGGCCGGAGTGCACCAGGGACAGCT
Organism: Ectocarpus siliculosus; assembly: GCA_000310025.1. Taxonomy (NCBI): domain Eukaryota; class Phaeophyceae; order Ectocarpales; family Ectocarpaceae; genus Ectocarpus; species Ectocarpus siliculosus. The sequence goes on along the minus strand of FN649750.1, from coordinate 4,312,716 downwards.
GCCAGAAGTCCGTCGAGGCTGATTCGTCGGCCGCGAGGGTGATCGCCTGGACTTCGGAGCCTACCCCTCGGAGGGTGTAGCGCGAACCGGCAACACGGACCTGACGACCGACGGCTGCCTTGGAGGAGAGGTCGTTGTCGGTCTCGAGGACGGGCCAGCCGGGAACCACCGTCGACCTGCGACCGAGGATGGGAAGTCAAGAATGGTTTGAGACATCGGGCGGTGCTGCTCATACGGAGCTGTCGTGTGCCTGCCTCTCGGCTTGGCCAGGATCGTTGAGTCCAGGAAGTAATAAATTATGTCAAGTTCTGCACAACGCGTACATATGTATTGAATACCGGTGAAGTTTACTAACAGATCCTTCTATTAATATCAAGATCCCGCGTCAGTTTCAAGGCTGGATGGAGCGAAAAGCTACCGTATGTTTCAACACGACAGCTCGGTCGGTACAGCGTCTTAGGGGGGGGCAACGATCAAAGACAAGAAACACACCTGTGTCCCACACCACCGGGATAGTCCAGATACCCCTCGCCGTTGGTTCCCGCCAGGGTGCCGCCCGCAGACGCGTCTTCCCCGCCGATTCGGATGACAACGCCCGGTGACAGGAAGTTGCGCAGGTCTCGCGTCGAAGACACCACCGCGGTGGACGAGTCTCTGGCTACGGTGACGGTGGCGTTGGCGATCCGGGTAGGGGTGTAAGGGTCGAACGACACGGAAACGTCGCCGACGTTGGACAGGTCCTCGAGGACGGCCTCGACCGCCGTCTCGTCCGCGGTGTACAGGAGCGTTTCGGTCGACTCTCCGGCGAACGCGAGCGCGAACCCTCCGCCCATCTCATCCGCGCCTTCGGTGACGGTGGTGGTGACCACGCTGGCGGAAGACCCGGACAGGGAGGAGGCCGACGGGACAATGGCGTCCACGTTACCGGTCCCGGCGGGGAAAGTCTCCCCGTTGTACGTGCCGGGGACCGTCAGGAAGCGGAGCTTCCAGACGTATCCCCCTGCGGTGCCGTCCTCGACGGCGGTGCCTCCCCAGCCCCCGCTGTCGTTGGAAGGGTACTCCTCGAGGTCGATGTAGACGTCCGAGATGGTGCTCATCTCTTCCAGCTTGCGCCTCATGCGGTCCGCGTCTTCGTCGAACTTGACCTCCCTCGAGCCCCCGACGTCGTTGTAGTCCAGCGCGAAGGTGCCCGACAGTCCCGTGGAGCCCTGCTGGGTTTCCGTGACGACGGGCTGGGAGGCGCGTTCCGACAGTCCCGTCAGGTTCTGAGCCACGGAGAGCGCCTCCACGTCCCCTGCACCGGTAGGAGTTACCCCCGGGTTCATTGTGAAGGTCACTTCCCATTCCATGGTGCCGTACTGGTCGATGACGGAGCGGCTGACTTCCACCTGGCGCGTCCCGTTGGCGCAACCCTCGATGGCGGCCTCGATGTCTCCCGCCAACGCGTTCCACGGCACGGTGACGTTATTGCAGGCGTCCTCCGGTATCGAAAAGTCCGAGAAGTTTCTGCGAAGAACGACGCCGTCCACGCAGCCCTCTTCCTCGCAGGAAACCGGGTTGACGGTCCCGTTGACCAGCGTCTGCGCATCTACCCTCTGCCACCCCGTGAGCGGCGGGCAAGCGGTCGCGTTCCCAGAAGAGTTGAAGTAAAGCCCCCCGTCGGCCCCGGGGTCAGGCACGTCGCCGTCGTAGCCCACGTAGTTGACGGTCCAGGTGTATCCATTTGGCGCCGGACTGGACGGCAGCCCCCAGATTTCCTCGTCCGGAGGAATCGACCGTGTCACCACGACGTTCTCCCCGTACAGGGGATATGTGTCCGAGATGGCGGTCGCTACTTGATCGGCGCTGGCGTTCCACGGGACGCAGCCGCTTGCGTTTCCTCCCAGGTTAAGCACGAAACCCGGGTTTCCGTCGAACTTGTCGGAGGCCGAAAGTTCCAGATCGTACACCCTGACCGTCTGCACTTCGGGGGCTCCGGGGGGCATGGTGGTACCGTCTGCGACGTCGAGAATCGTGAGCGCGCCGTGCGTCGAGTCTCCGTCCCCGAACACGACGTTGCGGGTGCTGGTGCCCAGGAGGTCGGCCGCGTTGTCGTCCGAGAGGGTGAACTTGGGGACGTCACCGGGAGAGTTGCAGAGGCCGTCGGCGCCGGCCTGATGATACGGAGGAAACAACGACCCAGTCAATGGGGGGTAAATGAGGATACACATTAACGCATTATTCGCAACCGAGGAATCTGGGTCGAGGGGAGTACATCACGTTCGGGCAACGATACATGTAATCGTTCATCAGCTCAAAAGCTGATGTTACGGCATGTGTCTCGGTTTACATTTTGGGTGATTGCGGGTACCTGTTGGCAGGGGGAGTCCGCGTCCCTGAGGAAAGTGACAAGCCAGGCGTAGCCACCGTTTTGAGTAGCGAGGTTTGGATCTCCTCGGCTGACGGACACGTCGCCGATGCAGTCGGTGGCCTCGAGTACCTCCTCCATGGAAGTCCCGTCTCCGTCCGACTCTTCCGCCGTGGCCCATGCTGTAACGTTCATCGTACGGACACAGCACAATATCACGTCGATGTTATGGCGCTGATAGACAGGCGTGATTGATTGTCGAATCTTTACTGATGAACCACAAATATCAAGCAACATCATCCTGCAAGCGTAGAATATCAGTGATAATCATGGCAATCTACACACATACCGTTGTGGGCGATGGGCCCGGTGGTGCACACAGCGTCGGCTGACATGACCGCGTGACCCTGGGCGTCCAGCGTCAGGGTAAAGGTCCCCCCTAGCGGGTTCGTCCCTTCCTGGATCGTCGTGATCTGTGTGGTAGCATTTAGTGGAAAGTGGAAAGGGGTTGCGGGGAAGGGGGGGAGATGAGAATATCGCCAACGTTAGACCATTTGGAAGCATGCGCAATACCTCTGTTGTATCTCACGGTCCCTCACCAATGACCAGCATTTCCTGAACGAGAATATCTAGCACCTGTAGCGCGCAAGAGGTGCCACGAGCAACTGAAAACAAACAACAGAGTACGTTACCTTGCAATCCTCAGAGCCGTCCCCGCGGGTGGTTCCGAGACCATCGCTCGAGCAGTCCATGTCAGGCAAGCGCCCGACGTTTCTCCCCCACGCCTTCGAAAACCGCCCCTCCCCGGTGCTCGGCCAAGTGTCCGCCCAGTCTGCCGCATCCCCTATCCAGCTCCCGTCTACGTACGTCTCAGAGGAGGAGTGATCGGTGGGGTCGTGCCAGGTGTCGGAGTCGAAGAGGATGGTCCACGTGTAACCCCCTACCTGCTGGGACCGGTCGATGGTCTCTTCCGTACGGGTAACGTCTACCCGCGAAGGGTAGACGCTGGAGAGCGAGTTGATGGCGGACTGGACGGAGGCAGCGGCGGCGTCGAAGGGGATCTCGCTCGAGGTTTCGCCTGTTGACAACAAAGGGCAGGTTGTTTGTTGAAGGGGCAGACGAAACAAATACATTGTTAATTCAAGGACTTTCGAACTTCGAAAACGTTTTTCGGGTAAGGTAAGATTAATTGCAGACGTACGAGACCTTTGCGGCCATTGTCTCCAAGCTAGCTCATCACACAGAGAGGCTTAGGGTTAGTGCTAGGGGGAGAGCATCGCAGAAACATGTTTGAGTGCATGACATGTATGATATCGAGAAGTGTTCTGTGGATCACGGCCATAGGCCAATCCTGCCGGAACGCACTCAACGCAGGAATGGCAAGGGTCTGAAATAGAACCAGACACACTTTGGTTTAAGAGCAGTGTTACGTCTGGGCCACCCAACAGGATGCACTCCCAAAAATGTTTGACGTACAAATGACTGCGATGTTCATCGTAGAAAACGTTGCTTCACACATCGGCATGTCAAAAGGTACGATGTTTTCTGGGCAAGGCAACTAGTCCATGCCGGGCAACCAAACCTAGGTTGGCAAGGTTGAGCAAGCGAAAAGCGAACAAGGAAAACATTCTAAACAAAGGGGCCAAAAATGGGAGTTCAACACACCGTCGTAGGACAGCGTAAACGTCCCCGTCAGCTGGTTCCCTTGCTGCGTCTCCGACAAGACAATGTCCACCCCCGATCCGGTTAGTTCCGAGGACGTAGAGTCGATGTCCGGCTGGTTCCCGCCCACCGTCTTGTTCGAGAACGTCACCTCCCACGAGTAGCCCATGGCCTGCGTGGGCCCGCTGCGGGTGACGGACACGGCTGTCGTGCCGAAGGTGGCGTCGTAGGCTCCCTTGAGGGAGGTAACGTTCGCGCTGAGCTGCACGAGGTGGTCGTAGGCGCCGTCCGCGGGGTCTTCCACGACGCTGTCGACCGTGTAGTCGGTGCTGTCGAAGCGGAGCCAGTCGGAGACCTCGATGATGGCCGCGGTGTCGTTGTCCGGGTAGCTGATCCTCACCTCGGCGGCCCCGAAGGCTTCGCTGACGTTAACCGAAACCGAGCCCCGCGTGAAGAACGCCTCCGAGAATCGAGCCTTGAGCTCATCCTCCGTCAGGAAGGCGCTGAAGTAGGTGGCGTTGGTCGTTATGCAGTCGCCCCCGCCGGGGCAGAACGACAGCCCGAACCCTCCGTCGATCTCGTTGCCGTCGCGGGCGGTCCCCACCGACACCGCGGCGGCTTCCCCGTCGTTGGTGACCACCGTCGACGCGCTCTGCGTCTCCGGCACGTCCCCCGGCCGGGTGTCGAACGTGATGGACCAGTTGTACTGACCGGACCACTTGTACGCCCCTTCCGGCCAGTACACGTGCCTCTCCACGGTGACGGCCCCGAACACCCGGGCGTCGTCCGCGTCCCTCACGTCTTCGAGGGCGGTCTCGACCTCCTCGGCGGTCGCGCGCCAGCTGAGCCCGGAGGTTGTGTAGCCCCACACGGGGTCCCCCTCCTTCTGGTGGGGGTACGACGTGGACAGGGTGAAGTCTCCGGAGACGGAAGACCCGTCGATCTCGCTGGTGACCTGGCACTGCCTCCCCTCCGGCGGGGTGAGGCCGTTCATGTCCTCGTTCGTGGAGGTGAAGGGGCTCGTGCCGCTGGTGTTGCAGCCGAGGGTGGGCACGTTGCCGTTGGCGCAGTAGAAGGTGAGGTTGTACTGGTAGCCAATTACCTCCACCGGGGTGCCGGACCCGAAGTCCACCGTTGTTCCCAGCTCGATGGGGTTGCGTACCACCTGGCACAGATGAGGAGGCGTGTTGCGGGGGAGTACGATGTTGATGCATCCAGGATTGTTTCAGCTATGTGGTGGAGGGTGTCCTGTTTGCTGCACGGAAGAGCGAGACTTTGGGTGTAGGTCTTCGAGCGCACTCCGTCAAGGCGTGCCGGTATTTTCTCCGGCCTGATGAGCCATCTCTACAAGTAGGTTGTACGAGATTGGGTTCGCTGTTCAGTACGATGGGTTCGTTGCCATGTTGACGGCATGACCACGCACATTTTCTAATACTGCACTCATGAAGGCACTGCTCAGCGGGCGAAAAGGAGACCGAGTGTCAAGAGCGGAGCCAAAAACAAACCCTCAACAAATCTAGAATTTGAAACCCCCAACGTTGAAGAAAATCACGACAATCTGAATGCTAAGGCCCACGCCCACCTCGAGGCATCCAGCAGAGCTGTTAACCTGGGCCAGACCCTGCAGCTCATCTTGAAGATCCGACGCAGACACGTCGTGGTCCAGGGGGTTGTTGGTGAAGTCCGGGTCGGCCTGGAAACAGTTCGCGCTGACCCCGTGGTCCATGCCAGGCCCGGAGTAAAAGTTGCCATACTCCACGTAGTAGTATCCGTCCGCAATGTCGACGGCGGTGCTGCTGACGTCAACGGTAATGTAATAGCCGTTGACATCGGTGATGGTGAAGTACTCCCAGTCGGTAGCGATGCCCCCGGTCGACCCCTCGATGGTGTTGACGCGGAGCGTGTCCCCGACTTCGACGCCGCCGGTGTGGTTGAACACCATCAGGTCGCTGTACTGGGTCACGTTTGCCATTGTGGAGTTGACGATGGACTCGCAATGGTACGTCAGGTAGAACGACCCCTCGGGTTCGTTTCCGTCGGCCAACGTCGTGATGCTTGGGGTAAAGAAATTGTTTAGGGTGGCAGGAGTGGCGCGGGGGAAGGCGCGATGGGTACAGCGGGGGGCGTAAGAGATGGCCTTCAGAAAAACGAATAAGAGGGGTAGAGTTTTTTTACCTATAGGGATAGACTGTCAGAAGCACTGTGTGGCATGCTACTGTCTATGGTCTAGGGAGAGAAAAGCACAACGTTGATAATGTTGATGAGGGTTGGAGGGGGAGGTAAAAAGACTCAGCTTGGGGAGGTATGCAACATTAGCTTCCTACATCAGACACGATAAACGTCAACCAGGTGACGCGTTGACCCCAACGATGTGTTATCTCAGCTGAACAAAAGCACGGTGATCAGATTAGGCTTATCGCAGAGGTGAGATACGGACAGACGGAAGGGCGAGAGCAGTCGTTCATGACCTTTGATTCAAGACCAAAGAATGAGGATCAAGATTGGTAGACAAGCAAACATGGGACATAAGTGCGTCGCCAAAAGAAGAAACAAAACGGTGTATCATTAGGCCATCCGACGCGGAGAAGGCGAACACAGTAAATACTACCACCAGCAGCAGCACCTGCAATCGACGTCAGCGAGAACGTCGGTGGCACTCGCGTAGCACGAATGTGCGAGTCCCCCAGTCGGGACGTTGCCCCTGACACAGTCACCGTCGAATGTCACGTTGTACCGAAGCTCCAGGGTGCCTGCGCTGTCGTCGTAGGCGGTGATAACCTCTTCCCACGTAACGGTTACGCCGTTGATATTCGATAGGCCTTCCAAAGCGTCCTTCACGGGCTGCTGCCCGGTGAAGTCGATGATCTGCGAATTCAAGATGAAATCCCCCACAACCAGAGCATCGACAACGCCATGGGTGATGGTATTTCCGAGAAATCACTTTATTGGTCGTTCTGGCGTCTGTGCAGCTAGCAAGCAACATGAAAGAGGCAAAGATCCGCGTACATCGCATTTTGAAAGCCTCCGGGGGCCGTAAACCCTACACTTCGACACGAATACACGTTTTCCCTGCTCTTATTGACGTGACGAATGTGGTGCCTTTGGAAATAAGGTATAAGTTAGGGTGGTAGTCCCAGCTACGTGGCACATCTTGTATGGACTTGGCGTGCGGGTCGTATGCGAGGAAGTATTGAGCAACGCATTTCGGTATTTGTCACGTTTTATTTCTCTCGTACTACTGTGGTACTTCGATACGGTGGGGTTCCCCAAATAAGGCGGTGGCAGGGCAGCTGCTAGTGACAGCCTTATATCGGTCAGCCTCAGCTTAGGCGTGATAAAACTGTGCAAAAGCTTACATCCGGCGCGGTTTCCGTGGCATCTGTGCAGGCCCAGTTCATGCTCCCGCTGTCGAACGTGAGGGCGACGAAGGCGTTTGTGGGGGCGTCGGCCATCATCTTCACCCCCCCGTCGGTTGTGTTTCCGGTGAAGGTCACCACCAGCTGCTGGACCTCGTCCTCTCGGGTGGCAGAAACCGTCAAGACCTGAAAGCGACCCGTCGATCACGTTTTGGAAATGTGATAGAGGAAGGTTCAGGCTGATGCATCCACGGGAAACAAAGGGGTTGCTTTGGGGCTTCAGTAGTAACAACTGGTGCCCCTAGAGTGGAGCAAACCAAGCGCCCGTCTATATGGATAGGGTTTCGAGTGTGGCAGTGAACAGACGACTGTATTTCCAGCGACTCGGAGGTATGTGCTATTCGCACACTTTCAGTGTTGTATGGAGCATGTGGCAATGCAAGCAGCACCTCGCCTTTATACCCTATCGACAGAGTGCCCTAACCACCTACAAGCAGAAACCTGGTTTACCTGTCAGTATATCCGACGTAATTATTTAAATTATGGTTTAGATCATGAACCACGCTGCGCGATGCGTCGTGGACAGACTCAATTGCACACGGTACCCTTAGACCATCTTCATAGCGTTTGTTTCGGCGGAATCGGGGGAAGCTTTTCCTTCGAATCTGGGTCACGTGGTATCTACCTCCCCATCGCTACTACCGACACAGGTAAATACGGTGGTATGTATCAAGCACTTAAAGGAGGTCATACACCGCAGCCAAGGCCTCCGCTGGAGCAGCCGGCTTAATTTCGGGTTTCGGAAACAAATAGCTGCACCGTCGCGCCGCCGCTAGTCGTAAGGGTGGTGTATTCCGCCCAAGGCAAGTGCCTCACCTGGCTTTCATAGACGGTGCGTGCGACATCGATGTAGGCATACTGCCATTCGTCCACGTCGTCGGCGTCCAGCGCTATGGTCTGCACTTCGTCGAAGTCCGCGGCGTATGTGGTGACGGTCTGAATGTGGGGTTGCACCCGGTCTGCGGATGTGACGATCATCTGAACTTCGTCTACCCCGTCAACCTTTGAGACGCCGGCAACCAATGGACAGCGGTGGGACAAGACATGTGAGGTGAGGTTTCGGTTGGATAGAACAAGTACAGCCGGGTGGAGAGGTGCCAGGCCAGCAGTGTATCAAAGGACTGAAACCAGGGATTTTCGTTGTGGTTTCTGTGCATCGCCCGGTGTGTGTGCAATCCAAAAGCAGTCACCATTCTTACATCGCCATTCAAGAAAATCGACGATAGATAGCCCTTCCCGTGTGGGAGCACCTACACCCTCTAACATTCACCACGCCCAGTGAGTGCGTTGGAGAATGGTTTTCCCCTTCATTTTCTAACTTTTGAATACGACCACCAAGCAACTACATAGAGAAGCAACAAGGAGTGCACGATACGCCCCGCGCTCTCTCCCTTGAGCTCATTGTCAGCAAGCCCTTACCTGGGTTCGGACGGTCTGCCGCTCGTTGGTCACTTCCACCGTGGCGATGATCCACTGTTCTTCCTGACCGATAGACGAGGACACGGCGAAGGCCTGCACCTCCTGCACCAGCGGCACGTCTTCCCACCCGCCCGCTCTGCTGGACCCGTTGATGTGCGAAAAGTCGTCGCTAACGTCCCACTCCAACCGGTACTTGGTCAAGGTTTCTCCGCCGTCCCTCGCCGGGGGACTCAACCAACCCGCGATGCTTGTCGCCCCGTTCGTCTCCCCGCCCAGAAGCTCCGGAGACGCCGGCACCTGGTCTTCGGTTGTGGCGGAGCTCGGGACGGTGGGGACGACGGCCCCGTACCCCTCGCCGTTGAAGGCGGAGACCCTGGCGTAGTAGGTCACCCCGGGCTCAAGGTCGGTGGACTCCTCGCCGGTCATGAGGTCCCGGCCGCCGATGAGGTGCGAGAGCGCGGCGGGCATAGCCACCACGGCTCGCCTGGCGGGGGAGTCGAACTTGGCGCTCGTGTCCCACTCGACCAGGTACTCCTCGATGGCGCTGCCGCCGTCCCCCCCGTAGACGACCAGGTTCGTCGACGGCTCCTCCCAGGACACGGCCAGCCCGACCCCAGATGTAACGGCGAGCGTGACCGACTGGGGCTCGCCCGGCGGCCGCAGCGCGGGCTGGCTGCTGGCGGGATCGGGCACGCCGGGCTCGCTCCAGGCGAAGGAATTGTAAGCGGTCACGCGCGCGAAGCGCGGGAGCCAGGAGGACGCCGCCGGGACGACGATGTTGTAGAAGTACGGCCCTGGGTCGTCGCCCACGGAGAGGACGTGGTAGAACCCGGAGGTGGCGAGGTTAGAGAAGTCCGCAGCCGTGTCCCAGTCGACGCGGTACTGGGTCACGGTGTTGCCGCCGTCGGAAAGCGGGGCGGACCAGACGAGCTTTAGCATGGCGTCGCTCATGACGATCAGACCCACGTCCACGGGGACCCCAGGGGCTTCGAGTGGGCGGATGCTCGCCGGGACGGCTCCGGCCGCAGCCCCGTAGCCTTCTGCGTTGGCCGCGCGCACGCGGATCGAGTACGCCTCGCCGAGCGTAAGGCCCTCGATCGTGTAGTCCAGGATGGAGGGATCGGATATCTCCTGGCTCCCGTAGAAGGGAGGGAGGATACCGTCCTGCCCCACGGAGACGGAAACGGCAGCGCTGGGGCCGGTCAGTCCCGTGCCGTCGGCCTCCATGAGGCCCACGTCCCCCATCTCGGTGACGAACGTGATGATCCAGTTGTGCCCGTACCCGTTGATGACCTTGGACACGGTGACGTCACCGATGTCAATGATGCCCTCCAGGGCCGCTTCGACCTCTTCCGCGGAGGCGTCGTGCGCCAGGGGCGGCGTGTTTTCTCGGTCATACCTCAGCCGGAATGAGCCACTGATTGGCTGCAACCCGGGCGTCACCTCCTCGATGTCGATTGTCGGGTTGGTGCCGGCCCACCCGTCAGACGCAGACGCCTCCATGAGGGGGGCATCGCCGTTGTAGGAGCTAAACTTCACCGCGTACTCGTAGCCGTACGCCCACTTCTCGACGATGACACCCTCGGCGCCAAAGTCCTCGTCAAAGCTGTCCGCCTCGGTGTAATCGTCCATCGATCCAAACAGGAGCGTGCTGCCGTCGGACGAGAACCCCCGGACACGCGCTCGATACCCGGCCAGGAAGACGATGTCGTTCTGCACGAGCCCCGACTGGGACGGCAGGAGCGTCGAGGAGGTTCCCGCCGTGGCGCTGTCGGCGCCGACGAGAACGTCAACACGCAAACCGGCCACCGCCACCCTGGAGTAATCTTGGGTGATGTCCACGTCCCCGACGCCGGGTAGCCTCTCGAGCTTCTCCTTGACGGAATCCGTGCCCGTGGCGGGGGCATCCCACGCGATGTTTCCCGTTGTTTGGCCGTCGAAGGAAACCGTGTAGTAGCCGCCGAGGTTGTTTTCGTCCGCCGTGATGGACACGGTCTGGATCTCGCTCACGCCCTTCTTGGCCGAAGTCGTGACCATCTGCACCTCGCTCTGGCCGGGGTCCGCCGTGGTGTACCACTCCACCATGTACCCGGACAAGGCCGCGCCCCCATCCGACGACGGACGAGACCATGTGGTGCTTATGGCAGAACCGCTTCCAATGGCAAGCGTCACGTCGAAGGGCACCCCTGGCTGCCCCTGAGGGACGCCCGAAGCGTCGGGGCTGAACTCGCCGAAGCCTCGCGAGTTGTGCGCGGCGACCCGACCGAAGTACTGCACCCCCGGGAGGAGGTCCGAAATGGTGTACTCCATTGGGTTTGTCCCGGCGACCAGCTCGAACACGCCGACGTCTGCCCCGTTGCCGTCGAGGTTGGACGTGGATTCGACGGTGAAGAGACCAAGGTTGCCGGCCCCGGGTACCACCTCTCCGTTCAGCCACGCCAGCGTCACGTACCAGCTGTGCAGGTTCAGCTCCTCGTCCACGTTGAACCGCTTCACGTCCACGCAGAAGATGGTTTCTATGGCCTCGAGCTTCTCCTTGAAGGATTCCGCCGACTCGTCGTAGCTCACCGCGGCCACCTCCTTGCCTTCGAACGCCAGCGTGAACGTGCCCGACACGGCACTCAGAGAAGTAACCGTCACGGCTTGCACCTCGTTGGTGTAGTCCCCCGGGTAGATATCCGCCCTTCCGGCCACCTTTTCTCTGAACGTCAGCGAAGGGTCATCCCCGACCAGCAAGGTTCCGTCTCCCCGGAGCATGGCCAGGTCACCTCTCCACGCCATGAAGGTGACCGTCCACCGGAATCCGTTGCGGTAGGGCACGCGGGTGACTCCGATGGGGTTCACGGCGAGCTCCTGCACGCCGGAAATAGCGAGGATGGCGGTCTCTACGGTAGCGGCAGACGAGTCCCAGGGCAAGTCCGCGGTGGAGTGTCCGCCCCAGGACACCGAAAAGGTCCCGTCACGCGTGGCAACCGAGTCTCCGGAGCGGAAGTTCACCAAGATCTCCTGCACTTCGTGAGTCACCTGCAGGTAGTCCGTGCCGTACGCAGCGCTGCTCTCGGAGATGGGCTGCGAGCGGTCCCACTCGACGCGGTACGCGTCGACGCTCTGCCCCCCGTCCTTCAGCGGCGGCCGCCACTTGACGCCCAGGGACGTCGACGAGTACTTGCAAGATCCCAGGGTTACCGCCGTTGGAGGACCGGGGAGCATGCCCACTGAGGGGGTCTCCGCTACCGCAATGTCGGAAGCCGGGCCGTACCCTTCCGCCCCGAAAGCGCTAGCGCGTATTGAGTAAGGAACTCCCTCCTTCAGGGCGACCAGGGTCGGTGTCTGCGAGGCTACTGCGGCTCCCTGCCGCACGGTGTCCACGTATGCCGTCACTCCGGCCAGCGATGACTCCACGGTTACCTGCGGCAAGCCCGAGGAAGCATGCACGCCCCAGAAGCTCAACGTGTAGATGTACCCGTAGAACCACTCAGCCGACTCGCCGTCCCCGAGCCTCTCCACGTCCACGCGAGAAACCGCCGATAACGCCTCCAGCGCGGAAACCACCTCGGCGGCTGTGGCGCCCCAGGGAAGCTGTGCTGTCGCCCCGTCTTCCGGCCATAGCAACAGTGACCACGTCGCGTTGAGTTCGATATTCTCGGCCTCCCACCGCGACTGGTTGGACCTTAGAGCCACCGTCTGCACTTCGGAAGGCGAACCCAAGGTAGCGGTGAGTGGCGCGATGCCTCGCGGTCGCTGAACATCTATGGAGCCCCCCAACCCTCGCCAGTTCTGCTGGGGCTCTACCTGGAACGTATCGAGGTCGACATCGGTGTGCTTGAAGGCCAGGATCCACGTGCGCCCATTGCCCAGGGTGTAGGCCGTCATCCCGTTGTAGTCGGACGAGAACAGTCCCGACAGGAGATACGAACTGTTGTGCGAGAACTCCTCCTCGACCTTCAGCTCGTCCACGTCTCCGTTGGCATTCTCTATCCACAGAACCTCTCCCACCCCGGCCTTGTCCGAAACATCCCGCGTGAAAGCGACGACCATGGACGTCCCGAACACCTTCAAGTTGATGTCTCCCCCCACCACAGTCGGCCCCACAAAGTCGCGCGATAGCTCCAAGTTGTCGTTCTCGTAGTCCGCAACCTGGTAAGTCTCACCGGCGACGATGACGGTCGAGTTTAGACCGATCCCGAGAATGCCCACCCCTCCTTCGCTTAGCTCAAGCTTCCGCACCGAGGCCTCCACGTTCGGGTAGGAATACAGCACCCGCACGTCAGACACCATCCTCGCTCGACCAGGAAGGGTGGAACGAGACACCGTCGCGGTCCCTACCACCGCCGAGGAGTTGATCCTGTTGAACGCGAGGTCCGTGACGGTGTGGTTGAGGGCAAGCGTGGTGACGTCAGACACCGCGCTGTACGTGAGCGAGGAGACCTCGAAGTACTGCTGTTCGACGATCCCGAACACGGCGGTGTCGCCCGGAGCGAGAGTCTTGGACAAATCCCCGGCTGCCTCCACCGAGGCGCTGTTGTTGAACAGCGTCACGTTCCCGATGTCGACCCCACCCGTCCCGCCGAGAGCCACAGGGCTGAGAGTGGCGACCTTCCCGACCCCGATCATCGCCTGGAGGGCCACGTCGACCCGGCCGTCCGTGGCATCGAAAGGAAGGAGGTCGGACACCGCCCCACCTAGGAGGACGCGGAAGTGGCCCGAGTTACCTGCGGCGTTGGAGGCAGACGTCGTCATCACCACGGCGTCGTAGACGCCGACGGAGGCGCCGCTCCCGGTGGCGAAACGGTCGCAGACCGCCAGGCGGTCTGTGTCTCCGGCGGACTCGTCGAAGCTGACCAGCCAAGCCTTCGAGTGGTCGCCCATGCGCGCTTCGGCGACATCCACCGATACCTCCAAGGCATCGGACAGGAGAACTTCCATCTCTGCCGCCGTCGACGAAAGCGGCACGACCTGTTGCTGTCCGTCCGCCCGGCGGAGCGAGAAGGAGCCTCCCAGAGCCGACGAGGCTTCGGCAAGGATAACCTGTGTCGTGGGGTTCCCAGAGGCGCATGTACGCGCCTGCTTGAGCATGACCACCTGCGCAGACGGCTCGGTATCGCCATCCATAGACACAAACTCGTCGCATGCATACCTCCCTCCGTCCGATCGGCCGAAGTACTCGGCAGGCACTCTGAGCTGAGGCCAGGCCCCGTTCTTGGACGCGTACGCTCCCCAGAAGCGGATGAGGTAGTCGTACCCGAGCCCATCTGTCACCAGCATTTCCTGGTCGTTCACCGGGTAGTACGTGCCGTCGTCGACGAACACCCGGCCGAAGACAGAGGCCCCGCCCGCCACGTTGGGGAGTGCTCCGAGGGCAGAGGCCAGGTCCGCCGGTGTCGCGTTGTATTTTATGCACTCCGTCATATGCTCTCCGAGAGCCAATCGGTACGATCCGTTGACGATGGGCGTGATTGGGGAGTTTGATGACCCTGCGGTCAGCACCAAGCGCTGCACGGACGAGGAAGGCCCCAACACGGAGGAGCCGCAGCCCTCCTCGGCGCTGAGCTCCGCGTACCCGTACACGTCGGGGTACGCCCCAGACACGAGCTCCGTCACGTACGCGGAAATTGAGCCATCGCCGGAGACGGACCTCAGGTCGACGTGCTCCACCGTTAGGCCGGAAGAGTCGTAGAAAGAGAGTGCGAGCATAGCGTCCGGGCCATCAACAAACGCGCAAGCTGACCCAGGTAGCTCAGAAGCGTACACCGTGTCAGCTGTCACCTCCTCGGTGAGCAGAAGGCACATTGCTTCATAAGCCGAGGCGTTGGCGTGGTGGGGCGACAGGGATATCCGGTCCCCCGCCGTCAGTACGTCCGTCAGGTCAGAGGTGACGTTGACTCGAACCGGCAGGGCATCAGATACGAGGCTGTTGTTTGACAACGCGGACACGCACCCCGTGCACGCGTACCCGGCCTTCGGCAAGGGTCCCGTCATGCCGACAAACGTTACGGTCCACGCCGAACCAAAAACGGCGGACGAATTTCCCGACGACGGCGATGCCAGGAGCATGTCCGGGGATGACGAAACGCCCACGCCCGCCACGGTCGCGAGGATTTCGAGGGCATCTCTCACGCTGTCGGCAGACGCGTTGTGCTGGAGGGGGTACGTCGCTTGTCCCCCGAACCGAAGTCGGAACCGCCCCTCGGTGTCGTCGTTCACATCAGAGGACACAGTTACAAGTTTGGTCTCGTTTTTGCCGAAGTTCTCGGCTGTAGTCCACTCCACCTGAGGGTGTGAAGCGGGGTCGTAGGATGTGGGGGGAAAATTAGCACTATTGGTTGTTGTTGTTGATGGAAGCGGAAATCATGGGCAGTCCAGATTTTGCATCACCAGACATTGTACAAGCTCGTGCGGCGGTGGGGTTGGCCTGCACGCAATCCGGAATATCAACAGTTAAAATTTTGTGTATGGGAGGCTTTGTGAAGAAGGAAGCCTGTCACATGTAAAACGTTTGTCACCAGTCTATCCCGCGAAGGAACGCCCAATGGCCAATCCAGAAAATGACATGGCACAACCGTTCAGAACACGGTGCCAGTGCACGCGCTTCTACCTTCGGCAGTACCGCGATCCAGGCGAGACAGATGACGGCGGGGCAATCGTAACCGCTGTGACGCTGACAACGCTACGCCTACAACCAACAGCACCATGAGCATCCCGGTTCGGTCTGCGTACCTTGTATCCAAGAGCTTCGAAACCAGGTGTGTCCGTCGGTGGTTCCAGGGCAACCTCCAGCTGAGACGCCGAAACAGCGGTAACACCGGCGATGCGCGGAGTCTGCGGCGCGGCTCGGGCGACCACTCCGAACGGCACGATGCCGAGGCCGTCGTTATTGCTTCCGCGATCTCCACCAGAAGCAGCGTCCGCGAGCGTGGTCGGGCCGTACCCAGCGGTGTTT
Organism: Ectocarpus siliculosus; assembly: GCA_000310025.1. Taxonomy (NCBI): domain Eukaryota; class Phaeophyceae; order Ectocarpales; family Ectocarpaceae; genus Ectocarpus; species Ectocarpus siliculosus. The sequence continues at coordinate 4,296,932 of FN649750.1, read as the reverse complement.
CCAGCCGACACACGAGCCACGTACGTCTCTCCGGGCACTAAACCGGCGAGCTCTAGGGCAAGGGAAGGGGAAACGCCTCGCCGGAGTTCCACGACAGAGAGCTGTGCGTCCGGTCCGACGATCGGTCTCCCGGTTGAGTTGCCGTCCACGAACAACGGCTCCAGATTCTCGACCTGCGTCTCGAAGGTGACGGTCCACGTGTAGCCGTCGGAAAAGCCTGCCGGGGCCGCACCGCGTGCGACGGTCACGTCTCCTACGGTCGGCAGTTGCTCTAGGAGAACCTGAGAGGAGTCACGGTTGACGCGCGGCAGGTGGCTTAAAAAGGGTGGAGTTACCGCAGCACAGCCGATAACGGTATTGCGTGTTACGCTAGTGTCAGTGATGATGTCCTATTGTTATAACGGGGTGGTCAGGTTCAACTCGCATGGGCTGTCTTTGGCTGGCATCTGGTATCGTTGCAACACAATATCTGTCTTGGAAGCAGTACCGTAGACAATTAGCTCTGCCACCGAGTCTATACCATAGCCGTGATACCTAGGTTTCAGCTACGTGCAGTACTTCATCTTTGTCAAGGCAGAACTCTCCTCCGTGAACTCTCCTCCGTGTTTACCTCCATGTCTCCTGCAGAAATGTCCCACGCCGCGGTGAACCCACCAGCGTCAGCAAAGTCGACCATGAACGTACCATCCAAAGCGTCACTGCTGCCCCCGAGCTGGATCTCTTGCACCTCCGGCACCCCCGGCCGAGTTGACACGTCCTGGGCAAGCTCGACGAAACTGCCCTCAACGCCGACGTCTACGTCGGCCTTCGAAACACCGCCACCCAGGAGCACGGTGGGCGAGCCCGGAATGGACACGTTGCAGGAAGGCACGTTCCAGTAGGAACCGCTTCCGGTCGGGGGAATCAACGAGTCCCGTGGTGCGGAATCCGGGCCAATAGTCGCCTTGACGTACGGCTCTTCCGCCCCGTCGGACGTCACAACCCACCGCCCCCTGCCGGCGTCCGCGGAAGAATCGTACTGGATGTACGTCGGTCGGTCGACCAGCTTGTACCGCATGCGGCCGTCTACTATGTCTCCCGTAGCCGCGTACGTCCCGTTGCCTGCCCCGCCACACCCGGCCACCTCCAAGGCCTTGCCGGTCGTCGAGGACACCTTCAGGGCGTGTGCTCCTGAGAGAGGCCCGTCGAAGGAAGTCAGCGATACCGACCACGCGAAGGCGAGAGTTTCGTCCGGGCCTTCGCGGGTAACCTCCGCTGATCCCACGCTGGGAAGCGACTCTATCGCGTCCCGGAGCTCTTCGGCGGAAGCGTCGAATGGCACGACGGCGTAGGGGCTGAAGAAGGCAGCCGCTCTCACGGCAGATGGGCCGTCGTAGCCCGATTGCAGGAAGACGCGATCTTGGTCGACGGACGCCACCACGCTTTCGAAGTACTCTCCGGTGGTTGGATCGCGCAAGATGATTGAATCTCCTTCCGTCAGATAGGGAGTCAAATCCCAGTCGGTCAGCACCCTGGTGCTTCCGGTCTCAACGTGCACGCTGCCTAAGCCGTTGGAGGCGCCGTACGCTGGGACGGCGACGGCGCCGGAGGGGTGTGGAGACTCCACCGCAAAGCTACAAGGGTAGGTACCGACGGTGTTGTCGAAGGCGACCGTGTCTTCGCACACGAAGTCGCCCGTAACGACTAGCTGCACCCCTCCAACCTCTATCACATCTCCGGCACTGACGTAGTGGCTAAGGTCTTCGGAGCACTGGATGGTCCTTGATCCTGCCTCTGCCGTAACGTACACCGAGGTTTCGTTGCCCTCGCCCAGGCGAAGGCCGAGGTCGCCTCGGTATCCGAACGACACCGAAAAGGATCCCGACATCATGGCATCATTATCGTCATCGGTGTCCTCAACGAAAGCTGTCGACACGGCGACGGTGGGGCTGATGACTCCGGCAACGCCGTCTGCGACGGTGTACACATCGAGGTACGCGCCGGCGTTGAGCGTAGTGCAGAGAGAGAACTCCATGAGGTCCTGGTCCCCGTTCGATAGATGAGGCCCCGTGAAGGACACAAGCATCGGACGCGAAGAATACTCGGAGGTCGTCCCGTTGGACGTGGAGTTGATTTCGGGCTGCATGGCGTCAACTTCGATCCCGTCCACCGTCGCGAGGCTGTCCAGAGCAAGCTGTATGTCCTCCGCCGGGGCATCCCAATCCAAGCACCACGTGGTGGCGTTGCCGACGGTCAGGGTGTACGACCCTTGCGTCGGGTACGCTACGGTCGACCCGGCTGCAGCGTCCGATGCAGCAAACACCACGGCCACCATCTGCATTTCGTTCACGCGCTTGGCAACCTCGACCCGGAATCCCTGTAGCGGAAGCCCTTCAGCGCCGGTCACGTCGATGCCGACGGGCAGGCCGATGCCAACGTGGAAGTTCCCCGGGTTTATTCCTGGTGTAACGGTGACATTCCGGGGAATCTTGGGCTCCGCGGTGGGAGAGAACGTCATCGGGCGACCGGGGTACCCTAGGAAGGACCACGGGGACCTAGCCACAGAGTTCACCGCTGCGACTCGCGCCCTGTAAGACGACCCGGGCGCTAGCCCCTCCACCAAGTGACCGAACTGTCCCCGCGCCGTTTTGCCGGCCCCCTCTGCCGCAGAAGCCGAGACAGCGTCCGACTGCACCGGAAGGAGGTTTCTCGCCTGGCACGCCGATTCCGTGGCGGTGGTACCATCTCTCAGGGTCTTCACCTCGAAGACAACATCATCCGACCCCTCTCCGCAGGAAGACACTTCCATCTGCGGGATGTTTGCCAGTTCGGTGTCGGTCATGTTGTGGACAAAGGTGACCGAGTACGTGTACCCGTAGGCCCAGGCGGAAGTTCCGTCCCCACCGCGGGTCACGACGACGTTTTCGAGGGCCCCGCCGGCCGCGCGAAGACCGTCCTGCACCGCGAAAACCCCGGCGTTCCATTCCAGGCACGTGAAGTGCTGTACGCCGTCGATGGTGAGGTTGAACTCCTCGCCCTCGTGGGTGGCGTTCGCCGAAGACATGGTCAGCGTCTGCACCTCGGGGCCATCCCCACAGACGGAGTCGAACCCATCCGATGTGTCGACTTCGACAACGTACTCGGTGACCGGATCGCCGCCGTCCGATGCAGCGGCGTCCCAGTACACCCACGCCGAACGCGCGGTCGCAACCTCGACGGCGATGTTTTCGGGCAGAGTTGGAGCGCCCACGCCCCCGGCCACCATTTCGCTCGAGTCATGAACGGCCACGGCGAAGTCGCTGTACCCAACACGGTTGTACGCGGAGACCCTCACCGCCCACGGTGTAGCAGCCGTGGCGGCGATGTCACTGATGACAAAAGAAAACGGCTTTTGCCCCACGACGACCTGAGCGCTTCCTCTTTCCACCTCCTCGAAGTCTCCCTCCAGGCTTGATGCAAGAACCGGCAGATCTCCGCCATCGTTCTCAAAGCTAACATAGATGTAGGAGCTCGCCGCTGACAGGCCGCTGCAAGAGCCGGTGACGGTTACATCCCCAACGTTGTACAACGCCTCCAAGGCAGCCTCGATCTCGGTCGCGTTAGCGTCGCTGGGCAGCGCGCTCGTTGTTTCGCCCATGAAGGTGATGTTGAAGTCGTTGGCCGGTTGGCACAGCAGCCGCTGCACCTCCCTGCTGGTTTCGAGCTCGGCGCTGGTACGGTCTGGGTCGCTCCAGCACCCGGAACGAGAGTCATCTCCACACGCGAGCAAGTTTTCCCCGTCCACTCGGAGCTTGTGAGACCCCACCGTTTGCAGGGCGGAAGGCGTAGTTACCTGTCCGTCGCCGCTCTCCCCTCCTTCCGCCACCGAGATCATGGTCACCAGCCAGGTGTGCCCGCCGTTCGAGGGACCCAGGCTTCGCGTCACGCCCACGTCCCCGACGGTGCAGAGGGCCTCGAGGGCCGCCTCCACCTCCGCGCCCGAGGCATCGAATGGGATGGAGTCGGTGACCTGGCCGTCGTACTCCAGGAAGAACGACCCGGAAACGAACAGGCCGTCGTCGACGGACACTCGGACCGCCTGCACGTCCGCCACGGACCCCCTCTCGGACGCGTTCACCACGGTCGACCCCAACGGGTTGCCGTCCGCACCGCTGTCGAAGGTCGTGGCCGTGTCCCACTCCACGACGTAGTCCGAGATCGTCTCGCCGCCGTCGGATAGCGGTGCCTCCCACTGAACGACCAGCTCTGCGTCCGACAGAGGCTGCACGATCGCGTAGGTTGGGGGCGTCGGGGGCTGGGCCGCGGGCTGCAGCGAGGTCGGCGTGGACGTGCGGAACCCGCCGGTGCCTACAGCGTTGGTGGCGGCCGCTCGGACGTAGTATGGGACGCCAGATTTGGGCGTGGAGAGCTCTACCCGAAGGATGGGTACAATGACCGCCTCGGGCTCGACATAGTCTGCGACGTTGTCGAGGAGGAGCGCGTTGGGCCGCATCGCTCGCAGCAGGTTGTTGTCTCCTTCGCGTGTCGCTCCAAAGAACGTAACGAGCCACTCGTACCCGTTACCCATGACGCTGCGAGCAACGTCGACCGTGCAGACGCCCGTCAGGGTTTCGATGGCGGCCTTGACGTCCGCCGCGGTAGCGTCGTACGCGAGATCGGCCGTGTTCTGCACCTTGTACAGAGGAACAAAAGATTCCACCAAGGTCTCTTCGACCTCTTGACCAGCCGTGGTGTTGGTGACTGCACTGCACCCGTTTTCGCCCAAATCTACGACGCGGAGCTGGGGCACGTTCCCAGCCACCGCCGGTCCGAGGAAGGTCACCGTGTACTGGTGGAGGTTGTAGTCCTGGAGCGTGTAGTTTGCGGAACGCTCCACGTGGACATTATCCACTCCACCAAAGGCCTCGATCTCTGCTTCGACCTGCGTAGGGCATTTGTTTGTAGGGCATTATGTATTTGCTTCACATCGAGAGAGGCAGAAAACTTGCCTTACGTTGGCCATTTCGTGTTGTTGCGGGTAGTAGTCAGCGCAATCAACGTACCGGACGTGCGCATGGAATACGCGCAGTTTCGGAAATCAATGTCACGAAGAGGAACAATGACATTCCAGTGTGTGCGGTATGCGTTCACATGTGATATAACATCTTGTTGCGCTGGTTGTCAAGAGCAACATGAGGACTGTTTCTTCAACATTACTTTGTGGGCGACGGGGGTATTTCGGCCAGTTTAACTGTGCGACCGTTTAATCCCGTTGTAATTAATGTCCGATTTTTACCACATCGCTCCTTGAGAACAGCACCACTACAAACAACACGCTTCCAACATCAGAGCGGGTAAAAAACCAATCTGTCACCTCAGCAGCCGACGAGTAGAAGGAGAGGCAGCCGGCGTGACCCCCCGCCTTCGACTTCGCCGAGGTCTCATCCCCGAAGACGACCCTGTAGCCCAATACTTCGGTTGCATTCAATGCGGCTGAGTCTGCCGAGCTGGTGTTCAGCCAGAGGCCGAACCTCTGGATCTCGTACGTCGCGGATACGATGTCCCCCTCCATCACCGACACTTGCTCCCCAGGGTCGTCGGCGTCGCACAGGGGAAGAGACGTGGCGTTGAAGTCAAGGTCGGAGCTGGTGCCGTCCCCCTTGCAGACCGTGAAGACACGACCGGTCTCGGGGTGGCCCAGTCGCAGGTGGTCTCCGCGAGCCAGGGTCGAGGTCAGGTCGTTCACGCTGATGTTGGTGTCGGGCCCGTCGTACGTCCGCAGCGCGGTGTCGCCAACGGCCAGCCTGAAGGCGGAGCCTATGGCTGTGTCCAGCGCGTAGGCGGGCACCTGGGTTAGCGTGTTGTCGTACTTGGTGGCCGCGCCGACGAAGGTCTCGGGGGCGTACGGGTCGCTCGTGGAGCACAGCGTCAGGGTATCCGCATCGTACGGCGTGGAACCGCCGAGACACACGCGGAACTCCTGCCCGCCCACCTTGACGAACCCTCCCCGGGATACCTGCTTGTACAGCGGGGCCCCGCCGAATCCTGCCGTGACGTTCGGAGTCGTGCGGTTGAGAATGTTGGTCCCCTCGGCGATGGAAACGAACGTAGGAGGGTCGTCGTCGTCGTCGTCGTCGCCACCAAGCCGTGCGGTAAACGCGCCTCCGAAGTCGAAGAGTGACAGAGAAAACGCCGAGGTTGAGGTCCACCCCCGCTGCCACGCGTTCAGGCGCACGGCCTGGATGCGGTAGTCCGAGGCAAGGTCCATCTGCCGGGCGCCGGTGAACTGCGGGTTCGTGTCCCACTGCACGCTGTAGCCTTCGACGGCCGCGCCGTTGGCCTGCGTGTTCTGCTCGACCTCAAGCTGCACCGTGCTCGCATCTAGGCGGGAAATCGCCACCGTTCCGACTTGGCCTGGGACGCCCCTGGGGGCGACGGGGTTGCTGCTGGCCTCGGCGGAGTCCCCGTACCCGACGCCGTCGCTTTGGGCGGAAACTCGGATGTAGAAATCCTTGCCGGTCTCGAGGTTGGACACAAGTTTGCTCCAGGTGGCGGGGGAAGCTTCGCCGCTGCCGTTGTTGGATAGCGAAGACTCGCTAAAGTTGCCGGAAGAGGCTGAGGACGAGGTGCCGCTGGTGCTACCACCAGCTTCGTCTGCTGACAGAATGCCCATCGCGTCCACTTCGAATACCTCGTAGTTCAAGGGCTCGATTCCCACCATGTGCTCTCCCACCTGGTGATAGTATCACGGGTTGGGTGCCCGTGCGGACGTCATCAGGTCATTTCTTCTGTCGAGTACTACTCGCCGCCCGGAGGTGGCGGCACGCGCCAGCTCTGTGCAAAACCTTAATCACGTTTCATGCAGTGTCTTGATACATGCGGCGTAGATGACAACATCAGTGGTAGGAATGTCTGCGATGATTTTCCAAAGCTTTCATCACACGATCCTCGACATCGACTGTGAGACCTTGCAACAGGGCAAGTGAGAGAGATGCTAACCGGATTGCTTCGAGTAAGTGAAGGCGTCATTCGTATTTCAGTTAAAGGTGCGACGGAGATCGCCACTTCTTCGCAACATGCAGCACCAGAGTTATGGCGGCTGTTGGCGAGTTGTTTTCCGTACCTTGGGCCTTTTTTCCAATGAAACCCACCCACCGCAGTCACCTTACACTAACGTGCAAAAATAAAAAAACCCAATAAACATGGCGGAATGGCACGGGCCCGCTCACCTCAAGGCGGAAAGACGTGGCCGTTGTGGTGTTTCCGAGCATGCGACCGTTGGCATAGAACGGTGGCTGGTCCCCTGCGTTCGTGACGCCGCCTACCACGGTCGGAGTGTCGAAGGTAACGCTCCACACGTATCCGTTCGACTCCAACGCGTTGGTAGTGCGTGACACCGTTACCTACGTTTTGTTGAATTGAAAGGGAGATGAAGAGTAAAAAAAGACGAATGGCCGTGCAGCAGCCATAGTCCAGACTTTATGGCAACGGAAGACTGTTTGCTGTAAATAACACGCCCAAAGCACGAGGCCTACGCCAGTAGCATGTGCAAGGCCAAGCGCATATGAGGTGGCACGCTTCAGAGCAACAAGCATCATCCCGCTCGCTCAGAATTTCCATGCTGGTTGGGGCCATGCGGGGTTACACTACTGCAATGTTTGTTTTTACGGGTAACGTGATGGCTGGGCTCTGAAGGTGTTGATCGTATATTCCGTTCTCGCTGTATATGTTGTGTTCCCTTGACGGTTGTTGATTGGTACATGTCAAGCCGGGTGGGGCGTTAGAACAGTTCGGACTCACAGGCGCTACATATGTACCAACCAACAGGGCCCTTTGACTCGTTGAAAACTCGAAGATAGCAGGAGGTCGATGGGGGGTGATTTTCCGAAATACAAAGGGATATCCGAAACAAGCATACCAAAGTCACCACGACCACCAGCGACAATCTAAATCGCCTTCGTATGCACAGAAACAGCAAACCTCCTCAGGATCATGCTTCGATCGGACGTCAGATGGATCCTACCTGTCCTAGCGAAGGTAGCGTCTCCAGGATTTCTTCGACGTCCGCCGCCGAGGCACCATGAGCGATCTCGGGCGTGGTCGCCGCGTGGAACATAGTTGCCCCCGCCGCCGTTGTCCCCTCAAAGCCGGCATCTAGATCGAACAGGCCGGCTCGCACAGGGACACCAGAAGTAGTAACCTTGGCGAGAGGCAATTTGAGAGGCGACAAAAGAATGAAGGGCGAACGTTTGAGACAGCTCGAAGAAGAGGGAGGGACGTCTTCCTGAGTCAACTGCCACTGACTTGAAAGTATGGTGTATCGATTCACTATGTAACACTACTGATGCTATCGTGTATCGGTTCACTACTTCAGAGGCCGGGTCAAGGTTCCGTCCGTGATGTACCAACGACTACCAGTGAATGAGAACGTCACCTGTGGTGCTACATAGCACAGAAGGGTCCAAGAGATGAAAATTCATTCATTCCTGCTCTGCACCAGATAACACCAACATGTACAAACAGCCGCACCTTTGCGAGGTAGAGATGGGTAGCGTTGAATGGCCGGAAGGCGTGCACGGCGTATTCCCATCCCCCGGCAAAGGCCACCCGGTCCCCGCGCTTGACGTAGGGCGTGAGGTCTTCCGATGTCACCACGAAGTCCTCCCCGTTTACCACGTCCACTGTGCCCGGCAACGGGTAGTCGAGCTCGCCAAAGGAGAGGGTGAAAGTGCCGTCGGCACCGCCCTCCGTGGTGATCGTCTGCACTTCGGCCTGTCCGAACTGGGAGCCGCTTTCGCTGACCGTGGGGGACGCTGTGAACACCTCGATGCGATAGGACGACACCGTGCTGCCGCTACTACTCCAGCGTCCGCCGCAACCGCGTGTTGTGTGTCATTGACGGCGTTTGAAAGAAACGGAGAGAAGGCGAGAGCATACGCTTAGGACGTTGGAAGTTGTTTCATGAGTGGCGTGCCGTCTAGATTCGGAGGAAGCAAAGCTTTCAGATGAACCTTGGGTGGCCGTGAAAATTAGCTCCAAGACCTCCGGTCCACGGAAAATGCTAGCGAGGAAAACGAAAGCGAGCAAAAGAAAAAGTACGAGAGGAGCACAGTGGCTGTAAGCACAGCCTGCTCACCTCTACACAGCATAAACAATGTGCGTGAGCGTTTATTCGGGAAGGGGAAGAATACGTGCTAGGGGCAGACAACTTGAAGTTGGTGTTTTCAAAACACTTAGTAATGTGCGGGAGGATAAGTAAGTACACAAGCAAGGCGATTCGGGCGTACTCCGAGGACAAAGACGCGCTTGGGTTGGCCCAGCCTTAGGAAAACGACAGAGAGGTGTGGACAACACGAGATGCTAGGACGATAAACCCAAAACATGTACAGACCTACGTCACGCCAGGCAACGACATGTGTGAACTTACATTGAGGAGGGTACACCCGACCAGGTAACCATTAGATCGTTCGGCCCAGCCGCAGATGCATCCACCATTCCCGGTGCCCCCGGTGCCGCTCGCGGCACCATCGACCTCGGTGTCGTCGGAGAGGCCTCTCCCCATCCCACCATCTGGTTCCTTGCGAACATCCTGACGAAGTACTGGCTCCCAGTCTCTACGTCTACGATCTCGTACTCGCCGCCGTAGATTTCAAGCTTTCGACCGATCGGCGCAAGCATGGACGCGGGCAACGAATGTCGCTATCATTTGCGACCGTCGCCAAAACATTATTTAGCATTCTTAGCAGATCAGGATGGAGCCCGAGAGGCGTTTCTACCACGCAACCAGATGATCCAAAACACACCAAGAAACGGGGGTCGCGTCGCGCCTGGGACGGTTAGTGGAAAATCGACGTGCAAGCGACCGGCAAGAACATGTATACCTACACACAAGGCAACTACACGTTTCGCCTTGACGGAATAAACGTTATTTTGGCTTCTGTGTACAATATGGCAGAGATTCTGTTACAGACGGAGCATGCCACGCGGGTGTTTCAGGTGGTAAACAAGGAACGGAAACGCAGGCGGGTCGACATAAACCTCAACACACGGAAATTTTGCGGAGTGTGGACCTCGCGCGGTTTTTGAGCACCTTCGCGGCAGGGCTTGGTGAAGCTACCCGGTACTACCAATGAGACTGCCTGCAGCGAAGATATAAGCGGACCCTCCCCGAATTTGACAGAACTGTGCAGTCGAGAGAGGTGAACAAGACCACTGGCTTGGTTAGGTGCAGAAATCTAGCGACGGTAGATAACGAAAGGTTTGAGGAATTACCTTCATGGGTCCGTCGAGGTCTTCCAGGGCGTTGTGCCCCTCATCTTCGACAACGATCTCGAAGCTGTCGACGCGAGAAGAGTCGGCCACCGTGAAGACGTACATCTCGTCAACCTGTGTGAAGGCAAGCCATTTGCAACGGAAATGAGTGAAGTACAATCACAAGTTCAAAAAGAGCATCAACGACACCAACGGTGGCATTGTTGGACGAGGCCAAGATCAAGCAAAAGGAAGCATGAATGGTGCACACAACAGGAGCACGACACACGACACCAACGCGAGCGTCTCTGTTGTATGTAGAATACATCGTAGGAAGGATTTCTGGCCTTGTTTCGGGGGTAAAAACATCCTATCGCTCTGGTCGTGCTCAAGCCATGAACGGTTGCGTCCATGTTTCCAGATGTAAGTATAGTAGTTCGACATAGCGGGCACTTTGCCACCATCGAAGCACAAGAACGTGCGTACCAGGGCGATTTACTCAGTTACAGCGCAAAATCGTTCCCATCAAGTAGTGTGGCATGTTTTTTGGTACTATTGTTGTTGTGCGTTGGAAAACGACGCCTTGTTCTCTTTCCTGCATCATTTCTCCCCTTTTTTCTTCACCTGGTATGATCACAAGCTAACCCACAAAGCCAACTACTTCATTTGCAGCTGGACCCCGAGAAAACACTTCTCCCCGCGTAAACAAAGAACAACTTGTCGTTGGTTGTCTATGTAATCTAAGCAACCGGCTCACCAGGATTCTGTTGCCAGCGTTCAGTCGGCCGAAGAAATCAGTGCTTCCGTCGATCCTAAGTGTCAGGTTACCCAGGGAGAAGCTTTGGACGCACGTGGAGCACAGCGTCTGAGTGGCATCCACGAAGGCATGCCCGTCCGCCTGCCCGTTTGCCCCGGATGTGAAATCAGGGCTTCGATCCCATTGTACCTTATCGGGGAGCGAAATGTCACGTAAACAAGGGCAAAGCAGCGAAGAAGATGATCGTCAATAGCAGAATTTCTACAGCGAATGTCAGGATAATCAACAATTTTGTGGATGATCACAGCGTAACGGAACTACTGTAGTGGTGCGTTTCATGTCATAATCTAGAATGTGATGCCGGGGATTGTCCAATCACACCCGACTCACAAACGCATGCAAACCCCTCATGTATTGTTCCGAGTGGGGATAACATCAATAAATCACTAGCATATCAATGGCGTCGAAAAATAATGCACAGGAAGCTATCAACCATCGCGGAGCAAGTTACGCGAAAGCGTCCGGCGGTCAATTGATACTGATCCCCGTCTTGAATCACGCCATCTGAAAGAAGCAGCAGCGTGTCAAGGCTTACGCCCTACTGAACCGCACTTGCAGTACCACAATGTATAGTCTCATAGAGGGAAAAGAAAAGCCGGCTTACCTGGAAGACAGTGATGCGATCGCCTCCGTCGTACTGAGGGGCACCGTAGGTAACAGCAAGGCTGCTCGGGCCCTTGAGAGCGAGGGAAGGGGTACCCTCTCCATGGTAATACGATACCGGAGGGTCTGGTGCCTGTACACAATCACACCGTTTTTAAATGAATAAACGGGCGCACTATTGGCAATGGAGCGGAAAAGGACAACATTCTCAAGAACCTAGTGTACAACATACAAGTTGACACGTGGGAGTGACGACAGCAGCGGGGACGTGAGCGTGGGAGGAAAAGAGTACCTTCGTAACGTCGAATCATCGTAAACCGCGGGAGGCCAGGATTTCTATGGGGCAACCGCAAGAATAACACGAGGGGTAACCACCTCCATTTCCAACGGCAAGAAAAAGAGGAAGGACCCAAACAACAGCAGGGACAGACGTTGGAAAAGGTGTCACGTTCTATACCTGGTAAGGGACCTGCATCCCCCCTTCCGCAGTGGCACCCGTTTCCATGGGATCAGCAGGCCGCCTTGCGCCATATCCGAGGGTGTTGAAAGCCGAAACTCGGGCGAAGTACACCTGTTGTGTGGAGGGTGCGTGGAATGAACCGAGAATTCACGACACCATGTCGCGTGGCTATGTGAGTAGCTGTGTGTGGACCGTAGCCGCGAAATTATTCACCTTGGAGCCAACGAACCATGTTCTTGACTCACAACCTCTGAACGCTCGTTTCTAACGACGTCGCGAGAAAGAAATAGCGACACCTCAACGTGTAGATGTCGCAGACGCTCGTTTCTGTGAGTAATGGCGACACCCATGCGTCCCTAGTTACGACGTGACCTCTTCTCTCGTTCTATCGCAGGCTGACAGGGCGTGTGATGGACTATCTTGTCAAAATCCCGCCACGTCAAGGGAAAATGTACAATTGTGCTTGCTGGGCTCCTTATCCTTATCCCGATTCCCAGCACGAGTACACCGGCAAAATCCCAAGTCGTTTCCTCACGTTTCCAGGTGTAAGATCAGTGATGACGTACTCGAACGTTCCGTCGTCGGAGTCATCGACCTCTCGTACGTAGGTGTCGTACGCCGTACTGTTGGGCACGCTTCCCGGGGTGTGGACGATATTCACGGAGGCGTTTCCGCCGTTCGAGCACGAGAGGTCGCTCTTGTCGTGAACCTGAACAGCAATGCAGACAAGCAACACGGCAGTGGTTTATTTCGTTGAGGATGACCCTACTGTTGAGAAGTCGAAGCTGTTGTTTCGTCTCCCATCCAGATTATTGCTCTACAGTAATGTTCCCGATATATCGCGGTGTAGTGACAGACAATAATCGCCGCTACATATCGGGACCCACGCTATTGGGGACCCACGCTATTGGGGAAAGGTCCCTGAATAGTAAACTTGTGAAGGCTAGGCGGTTGTGCTGAGAAATTGTTTCCGCGATATGTGAGGAATCATGCTACTGGGGACCGCGATAATGTCGGGACCACTATAATTCATGTACTGATACATCAATTTTTCCAAGCGGTTACCCCGGACAAGCAAAACAGAAAACCTTCTGTATCATCACGCGTAATTTGTTTCAATATTTCACCTCGAAGGAAGGGAAGGCCCCCACTGCGGAGGTGAAGGTGACCTCCCACACCGAAGTGTTGGCGCTGCTTCCAGCGCTGAAGGTTATGTTGGCCGTTGTCTCTTCGACCGAAACCGTTCCGATGTTGGGCATGTTCTCCAAGCTGGTCAGCACTTCCCACGCGGAGGCGCTGGCGTCGATATCCGTGGACAGGTACAGACCCTGTCGTCGAAGAGGGCACACATAATAACAAACTTGCGTACGTTGGGCCGTTGACCGCTGCAGTCGCGCATCATTGGGCAAAGATGTCTCTGTTGTTGTCTCATCCGGTAGATTGTCTCGATAGAACCTGCAGCCATGATACCCCCCCCCGTAGTACTGTGTTCCAATACTGTAGCACCGTAGAGGCGAACTCGGCCACGGGGAGCACGGGCCTTGGCCCATAGGGCACACAGGCACACGTTCACCCAGCAAAACAAAAGCCCAGAAAATCACCAATCTGGAAGCTTCGAGACAGATAAACGCGTAGACTTCGTAGCAACGGCGGGTGGGACCCTGGCCGGCCAAGATAGACAATGCAATATTCACCTTCACGGCAGCCAGCTCGGTCTCGGAGGTGTTGAGCATTAGCCGGAAAGTGCCATTGGCGGTCCCGCCGCCGTCGCACGACACGAAGACCTCGGACGTGGTCGGCTCGTAAGCTTCGAAGGACGCGGAAGACCATTCCACCAAGTAGGCGGAGATGTGATCCCCTCCGTCCCCGAAGTAGTCTCCGTACTCGTCGTCTGCTGCCGGTGCTGCCCACGACACCCGCAGAGACCTTCCGCGGAACGCTGGGTCAGTCTCGTCCTGGGAAAAAGGTCCAAGTGCAACGATGTGTTGCGCGTGTGTGGTTAGCCTCACACGGTACACCTATAGGCACCGTCATTGACAATGACTCCACCTACCAGAGGCGCAGTACCAGCCTTTCCCGAAGAAACAAAAAAGAAAAGAAAATATGGAGTATTCCGAAAATGAAGCCTAGAGCCGGTTCACCGTGATCGGAATGTATCACTACCCGGTGACTAGTCGTACAGTACTCTCATTCCCACCTCAACTAGCTGGGCAACGGTGGTCGGGAAGCCGGGCGCGTCGGCCGAGGTTATAGGAACGGCGTCCTGGTAGTCCGCGGCCGCGCCGTACCCAAGGGTGTTCAGCGCCGAAACGCGGATGTAGTACTTGGTGCCCTGGACCAACCCGGTGATGTTGTACCGCGCGCTTCCGTCACGAGCGTCGATGTCGACGACTTCGGGGCTGGTTCCCGCGTCGGCGTCATAAGAGAGCGGCTTGTTTCCCATGCTGTTGAAGCTGGGAGTCGTGTCCCACTCGACCTTGAACTTGGTGACGGCGGTTTCGTCGCACGAGGTGGTGGAGTTGACGTCCGCGGGGTCGGGGGCGAAGGTCACAATGAGCGAGGTCGAGGTGAAGGAGTTGGGGGAGCTTGTCGCACCGATGGATAGCGGCACGTCCATGCTGGGGGAGCGGGGGACTCTCCGGGGCACGATGGTGTCGTTGCTGCTCTCGAGGCAGTCCTCGATGCCGGCTGGACAGGTCGGGACAGCGTATACAACGCCCGAAAGGCCCTGTACATGCATGGGTTAATCGGGTTTCAAGGTCTTGAGGGTCACGTGTGTATGTGGACATTTGTGGTTTTTGCGATCATCTCGAAGCAGTCTCGAGTTGAAGGCACCATATATACCACGTTGTCGACAATGGCCATCGTGTAAGATAGAATAGTGACATGTGTTTTTGTAGCGAAAGCACTTAGCAATCCGCTGTGCAAAGACCGTGGGGTGGTTGCAGCATATAGCACAGCTGCATGTTCTCTCGAAAGAGGCGGTGGCGTTTATGGAACAACGCTATCTTGCAGCCCGTTTCGACGCCACTACCCCTTGCGAAAGTCTGCTCAACCACGCGAGTCAGGTAGGATGCGAGTGTACCTCACGGTGTCCCCTATCTGGTACTGTTTCACGCATCTCGATTTAACGATCGCAGTACTCACCACAGACGGGTACCAGTCCGGTGGCCCCTGGCCCATCTCATTCACAGCTCGAACTCGAGCAAGCCACGGCTCGCCGCAGGTTACGTTTTCTTCGGACAAATCGATCTCTGCCGCGTAGCCGCTACCTGCTTGGAGTTGATACAAAACACATGAGGTATACAGTAGCAGTGTTGCCCAAGGACACGTTTGCTGAGGAGCACCTGCAAAGCATTTCTTTCAGTGTGGAATGTACCCACGATCACAACTATTTTAAATACAGTAATCGACCTCGAAACGGCAACCAGGAGTTCTATCTGTGTGAAGCCACCGTCCGTCCCGCCGGCCCTACCTGCCAATGTACGGCAAGAGAGGGACTGTTCAAATCACTAGGCATGGCCGTGAGATGTCCCATTGCCACCACGAGGCAACGACCGCATCGTCACCTGGATTTTGATATCGGTATTCTCCAAACGTACAAGTGGTTCGACCAGTCATACTTCCATATCGATTGTTCTGCTACGCTCGGGGATATGTTCCCCAAAAGCTGATGATAACGTCCCTTTGCAGGGCCTTTGTGTCCTCTGTAGACTAGCAGCAGGCGAAAACCACCAGAGGGGCCGCTGACTTGGTAACACGACAACGGTTACTGATTTGTGCCTCAATCACGTCAAAATAAATCTCTCGCTGGTTGGTGATGATGCACACGTTCGCGATTCCGGTGGGCCGCGTCGTCCGGCATTACCAAGGGCACCCTCTTGCCTCTAGACTACGAATGAGATTTCCAAGCCGTTACCTCCGACGGCCGACGTTGTTGCCATCTCCGCAGCATCTTCAGCCATCACGGTTACGTTGAAGTACGGCTCGGTCCAAGATCCCCCTAGAACCGAAGGGGCGAGCTCCAACACGTAAGAAACGACATCCGCACCGTTGCTTCCGATAGGAGAGTCCCACCCAATCAGCAGAGACAGCGATTCCTCGGGATCTGCGTAGACCTGTGGGGAGGGTGGCGTGGCGGGTGGTGTAAGGTACAGATTATGCTGTTGTTGTTACAGCATGGCTGCGAGGACGCTCTTGAGGAGCTCAGCCGGCAACCACGCCGGCGATACTCTGCGACCGAACCAAGTTCTGGCAACCACACTCAAATACTTGTGACAAGGTTCGGGATGGGCTCACATTGTGACAGAAGGGACTACATATGAAGGGTAGCCAGGTAATCACGCCAATCATATAGCAGCACAAACAACAACCACACACAACAACAACAACAACAACAACAACAACAACAACAACAACAACACACCTTGGCGTCGACTGGAGGAGGTGGGGGTGCTCTCGGTGCACAAGCGCCTTCGACCCCTCCGCAATCGTCTTGCGATTCGCTTTCCTGCGCCTCGCCGACACCGATGGAGTTGATCGCCGATACCCGCGTGAAGTACCCCGTGCCGGCGGACAGGAACCCTCCGTCAATCTGTGTTGCCACAGAGAGGTGCTGCTGCGTAGTTGCAGCGGTAACGTCAACCCCACCGGACGAGCCTGTAACCACCGACCAAGCCGAGCAATTAGCGGTGCTATCTCCGGAGAAGTCCGTGACTTCCAACGACGGTACGTCCCCGATCACCCCGGCCCCGATAAAGGTAACCCAGTACCGGTAGCCGTAGCCAGGGTCGGTGATCCTCTCCCTGGCGACGAGGACAGCGCTCCCTGTGACGCTCTCTACGGCCGTGCCCAAGTCGTCGTACGATGCGTTGAACGGAATGCAGTCCGAGACCAATGTGACGTTGGTGTTGTCTTCCACAAGGCCGGTCGTGTAGCTCAGGCGGTACTCCCCACCGGCTAGCTCGTTCGTGTCCCCGGAATACACATCCAGGGTCTGCACCTCTGCGCCCAGGGCAAACGTGCAGTTGTCGGACTGGCAGCGGAGGCTGGAACCGTTGTTCCGGATGGCGCGGATGTCATAGGAGCCCGCGGTGGACATGTTTTTTTCGGAGGCGCTGCTGCTGCTGCTGGACGCCGAAGTGAAATCCGCTCTAACGTCCCACTTCACTCGGTAGTGCGTTATCGTGGAACCTTTAGTTTTTTGTTGTGGAAACATGCACGGGCACACAGTACCGGTGAAGATTTAGCAGAGGGAACAAAATATTTGTACGACGCGGTCCAAATCCGGCGTTCTCTCGTACTGAATCTCGGAATACTTCCCCCCGCGTGTGTGGTGCAACACTAGGTGGAAGAACGCAGACCTAATCGTTTGAGTAAGTTTGAAACAAAAAAATATTGCAGAAAGCTCGGAGTTCGGCAGCTGCGCACGTTTCGCGTTTTTACCTCCATCGCTCGTCTCGAAGAGTTGGGTGGCTGCGTCCACGGATGGGCGGCTCCAGCTCACATCCAAGCGATCTGGCACTTGCCCGGGCGAATCCGGGGATACGAACGACGCTGTAGAGACTCGTACGGTAACGTTGTTGGGCTTGTACGGGACCTGCAACCGCGACCAGATTGCGAAAGCATCGTTTGGGTAGTCCCAACGGAATTAGGGATGCCCGTGGAGAACGCCGGAGTAGAATAAGTACTTGGGCAACACGAAACGTGCACCATGAATCATTGTCCCGCCATGGAAGCATCCACGGGGCGGCCAGCGAGCTTTGTACGTACCTGCTCGATGGTTGTGATGGGGAACGGGGACGCGTCCGCAGGAGCCCCGTACGTTGTGAACGCCTCTTCGGACTCGCTCGTTGAGTTCTCCCCGCCGGGCCCGTTGTAGCCGGCTACGCGCACGTAATACTCGGTGCCGTTCTCAAGACCTTCAATCTATGTTGAATGGGAGATACGGTGGGGCATGGGGTGGGGGGGGGCACGGATGTGAGTTGATTCACTCCAGCTGAGGTAGTCATTTATGGTATTTTTTATGTATCACTACAGCAGTGGATCGTCCGTGATTATCGTATTACTACTGACGGAGTGCGCCACCGTGAAGCCCGCACTCTATGGGCATGCAACGCTGGAGACAAACATAGTTCTCATGCCGGTCGTGGCCAGAAATGTTCGGGAGCGCTGATTTCAGCGATGTTTGGGTTGTTTTCACGCACCTGGTAGTGTGTGTCGGTCACGACAGCACTCCACTCGGCGGCATCAGCGTGCGAAACTGCTCCTCCGGCCTGGGATCTACCAAAGTTCCGTTCCTTGTCCCACTGAACCAAATACTTGCTCACTCCCGATCTGGCGGAAAATTCGCACGAACGGCAAGGTTTGCGGTTTGGCAGGATAAAAAGGGCACGAGTACGAGGATGCAACAGTTCCGCGAGGTCGCCTGGATAACGAACGAACCGTCATGCGGAAGCGAATATATATCTCCCATGTTCCGTTTCACTACCTGCGGGTGTGCGGGGATTTCGTGGAGAAGGAAACGATTCTGCCAGAGTATCTCGGTCGAAATTGTTGGCAGGAAAAGCTGAGTGCGGGGTGAGGCTTAAGCAGATAGGAGCTCCCCTCGCTATGGTGTCCAGAACGTCGAGTTCGAAGGGCAGCGCGGATGTGATCAGGCGATCAGGCTTCTTTGTGGCTAAGACGGCGGAGCATAAAATTAAACTAGATACATTGGAACTCGTGGGGATTTTGCTCGATCTCACCCTCCGTCGTACTGCGGAGCTGACCAGAAGACGCCCAGGGAGCTGGTCGATACCACCGATACGTTCAACTGGGACGGAGGAGAGGGCGGCCTGAGTTCAGGGATGACGGCGAAGTCCGATGCTGGCTCTTCCTTCCCTGCCACCAGCTGGAAAGTAGAGATATTGCCTGCACAGAAACAACGTAATTTAGGTTTTGGTCAGTTGTGGCTACAGTCTTGATTGCTACCCCGAATCCCTTGGCTCATCCTACGTTCTTCTCTCTCGCTGTGTCGAGTACAAGATTCGGAACAACTTAAGGGCCATCCCCAAAAACATGGCGCTTCAATGAACAGCAGCAGGACAGGCATTTGGTCAGAGTTCTTCTGGTCCAATCTAAAAGCACGCCATAAAAGGCTATCTGTGGATGTCAAATCGACGACGCATGTGATTACCGCAATTCACGTCGTCGTTCCTCCCGTATGTCAACAGAGGGAGATCGCCAGATCTCGCCGCTCCTTCAAAGTGTACGATGTACTCCATCTTGTACCGGTCCGTGTTGACGTCCGTGGAATCGAAACTGGAGAGAGAGGAGTGGTCGAAACGGCTCACGCGAACCGCTCCGGCGACCGATCCCAAGGCTGATAGGGCACCCGCAACCTGGAGAAGCGCAGCATTTCCGTCATTAAACCATGTTGCCCCGGCCTTGCCTTCGTATCATTATGCAGCCGGAGTCCGGCTAGCCTGAAATCTCTCCATACGTGTGCGCAAGAGCAGACGTAATCTATCATCGTCCAGAACTGTTAGTCAACTCGGAAATGCGTAATCGATTGGTAGAACGAACCAAATGCAGAACCGAGGACACCGCCGAGATCGCTGACTTGCCTCATTCGCTGAAGCGTCGAAGTCCAGGGGTTCCGTGGTATCCGCCCTTCCCGTGAAGGGGTCGAGTAGAGTCAGGTTGAAGGATCCGCTGCCTCCTTGGGAGGGTAGCAGATCGGACACGCAGGACCCCCCTTGGCTGCCCATCAAAATAATCCGCTGCACCTGCATGTCGTCGGACAACAATACAACGAGAAGTGCGACTTCGGTGATTTCTGCTTAGCGAGGGATTTTGTCGACGTCTTCTCCAGCGTGACATCCTTACTTCTGAAACGAGTGGGAGTTCGGTTGACTGGATATCGTTTCCGCTGAAAAACTTGCAGCTTAGCTTCGCTCTTGAATATCCGGTGCGGTCCTCTCTAGTTTAGACAACTCCCCGCCGTCTAGCCCTTGTGCGAGGGCATTTTGACGTAATTGCCAAATGTTGTGTCCCGCTCTCCTCGCAAGTCATTTATTCTTCGCTTCTATTGCTCAGTTGCAGTCTCCGCTGGTCCCTCGCCAACTCCTTTGCCTCTTTGTGACACTACTGGCTGTGGGAGGATAAGGAGGAGGCTTATCCCGGAAGTTGTCCATATCCCTAGCGGATGGCAGAAACAGCGAAACATAGCGCAGGCTCTTCGTAAATTTCCATTCACGATGTACGTTGAAACCCTGTTGAGGCATGAATATTGAGCTTCCAAGACCGCCCAACATACACTCCGGATAACTTTGAAGCCGAACCATTTGCCATGATCAAGCAATTCCACGAGAGCGGAAATGGCAGGGTCAGGAGACTTTCTGGCCTCGAGTATGCCCAACCGTCTCGTCTTCTCAACAGTCCGTGCGTTCATAACGGGGAACACACAAAACCAAAATGGCGGGTCTGCCCGTGAGGCTTGGGCCAGTGGTGTGCACGTTCCCGACGAAAAGACCGGAGGCAGGATCTCTGGAACACCGGTTGAAAACTGACAGAACCTGCTGATGTTAACTTTTACTTGTTGCCTTGTGCTACCCCAGCACAATCGGCAGACACACAACAAACGAAAGAAAGATGGGCAAAGCGCGAATCAGCGTTCTGCCCTACTTCGGTAGTTTGTATACCTCGCGCTGAGACCAGCCTTGAGGTACCGCGGCGGCCGGCTCCGAGAATCCTACGGCGTTGGAAGCTATCACCCGGACGTACGTCGTCTCCGACTCAGAGACGCCTTCGATGGTGTAGGTCATCCACGTGTTCGGGTCTTGGCCGTAGTCGTACGGAGCGGAGATCTTGGCCTCTCTGCTTCCAGAGCCAAAGCTCTCGTCGGAACTCCACTGCACGGTGTACCTATCGTGGCGAATCGGCATAAAATAATCGGCGAGGGCTGTAATTATTCCGTGGTTCTATCCCCTTTTCGAAAGGACTGCCCGATTGCCACACCTATCGCCTTTGGGCGCTGCAATCAGGATCGGGTGTGGGTTTTCCTCCCAAGAGCTCGTCAAGCTGTCGAGCGGTACAACCTCGGGGATTCTACTGCACGGTGTACCCATACCGAAGGCGTCAGGCCTGGGATGATAGCTAAATGTCCGGGCTTTCGTCTCGTCATCGAGTGGGGTAATCGAAGGTTCTATCTTTCCTTCTCATGAGCGATGTGAAGCACGGATTTTGGGACGACTTAAAATGTGTCCACATAGGTTTCTGTCAAATGCTCGTTACTTGATACCACATAAAAACAAACCACCCATAACTTGTTTCGAAGCACAGCCGCGCAGACGGGATATAGCTTATATGGTCGTTGATAGACATCGGTGGAGAAGAAGGATCTGCGCAGAGTAAGGGCTGGCATCGTGTAGAATGAGACCGAATGGAAACGTGCTCAGTTGCGGTTCGACAAAGCAACGAGACAATAGATCCGCTGAAGTACACCCATAAGCTAGGGGCACCTAGTGACATTGGAGCCGCCGTTGCTCTCTGGCTCCATCCAGGACAGCGCCAACTGGGACTCCGATAGAACGGATACTCCCACCGACCGGGGTGGTGAAGGCGCGCGTGCGGCCGTCATCGCCACGAAGGGTGCCGTGCGAACCTGTAAAGCAGCATCAGGTCAAAGTAAGTTCAACGTTAAGTGTCGGCACAAGTGGCACTGCTAATGGCAACCAACGCTACATGTAATCCGGCGTCTCAACACTGTTTGAGTGGGGCCTGTAGTGTAAGATGCCAGACTACAGCAGTCGTAGCTGTTTTCGCGATGAGAAATTGTCCTAAATGTTCGCCAGACGGCAAACTGTTGGTCGAAGTGTGTGTTCCTTGCGCTCCGCGAACTGATGAAGCACGTCTGGACAATTCTCGAGAATATTCAACTTTTTGTAGTGTGCCTACATTCGTGAAGGTCTTTTTCGACTTTCGCCCCAGATGTGTTGGAATGTTCTGGTGGACAGCTGTGACGTTCTGAACTATGTTGTGTTCTCGCCTCGCTTGGTTCAATCTCTGTGTTTGATGTCTGACATCTGTGTTTGATGTTGCATCCTCTTCCAGTGGTTTACCTCACTCCACCCGATGCCGTTGTAGGCCTTCACCCTCACGGAGTAGCCAGTCCCGACCTCCAACCCCGCTCCTTCGGGGGTGACCATGCTTGTCAGGAGGCCTCCCTTGCGGGACTCCGCGACAGATGCACACGGATCCGTGCCGCTCAAGGTTCCTGCCGAGGCGAGGACCGATCCGGGAACCGACTCGGGACCGTTCCCCGTGCTGACGACGAGCGACGAGGCGTCGCCGGCAGCTGGGGGGAAGGTGATGTGCCATGAGAGCCCTTGTGCGCTTGGCCCCGCGGTGTAGGGGTAGCTGGGGTCCTCGGAGGTCGCGGTTTCGACAGAAACCTGGTGGGTCATGGAGAGAGAAAATGTAGGAGGATTGGAACAATGGTAGCTGTCGATCGTGTTGGAAAATCCTGTCAGCATCAGTGGCAACACCAAGCGTGGAATAATTTAGCACCCTCACAACGCAGGCATCACAACCACCAAACACAGGTTTGTACGCCTAGAATCCAACCATCATCGAGAGCACAAAAAAAATCACCGACAATCCCATCAATCGTAGGGTAGATCCTCTTACAGCTTGCTTGAAAGCACAGATACCGGCGAGGGTGGAGGGCCTGTTGGACCCAGTACTGCATGCTGAAATCAACCCGGCATATCCGGCTCTTCTCCAAATCATTCAATACTCATCGAGCACCGTTCACGTCCGGCCAACGGTCCTTGAACCCAGTGCATATTTTCCAGATACCGCAGACCAAGACACAGAAGAAATTGACGACGCCAAAAAAATCCAAATTCACGTCCTTCCGAATTCGAGGGGTCATCAAGGTGCCGCGTGCATCTTGACTACAGAATACGTTGGGGTCTGAAAGGGCTTGCAGCACCTTGTACCCATAGGGTCCGCACGGAGTTTTCAACTCTCCGGAAGGGGGGGGGCTCACGGCAGATTTCGACGAAGGTTCACGAACGAGGTCATAACAGGTTCAGCGATGCGAACTGGAAATGACACCAACCCCACACCGACAGCAACGGCACCACCACACCACCAACAACAACAACACTAGCACCAGCACCAGCACCAGCACCAACACCAACACCAACACCAACACCAAAGTACATTCCTTCACCTGGACTTGTCCTACAGCGGGGATGCCGGCCAGAGCGGAGGCCATCTCGTCAGCGGTGGCATCGTAAGCGACCCGCTCGGACCAGTGGCCCTCGAACCCGACAAAGAAGTACCCATCCAAGTCGGAGGCGGTTGCCGCCGCTGTGATCACCTGCACCTCGCTTGTGGAGGTCACCTGCGGTAAAACAGCGATCGGGTTCGGTTTCCGGTAGTTGCTTTCTGTTGTTTGACAAAAACACATGGGTTTCGGTCGAGTACTGAAAAACAGGGTGCCACATGACACGATGGTGTCAGGTAATTCAGATGTTTGCAAAGATCATTCAAGGAGGACCTTCAATCCAAATAGTAGGCAACGACGCAGCGACACTTTAGATCGTTCATCGGAGCAGTATCATTTGTTCTTGAGTAAGGTCTGCGAGCAATGATTATCATCCACAACACATCAGGCTTCAAGCTAGATAATGGCAATGGGTGCCTGGTATCATTATTCAGCAAGGGCGGGTAGCACTTGGAACTGAACCCAACCATTCACCGCAAAGATCTATCCCGCTTGTGGACGCAGTCAAGTGGATCAACCACAAGGCTCTCGCGAGACCCGAAGGGCACGAACAGTTTGTAGTTTCATAGCACGTCTGCCCAAGGCGGCGGCACGACCGCGGTCCTCATGGTGCCCTTGGGATTCGGGATAAAGCCATGGTACACGCGTAGGGAGGGGTTCGAGAGAGTATGGGCAAGGAGCAAAGACTGTCGCACCTCTGCGGTGCCAAGCGGCATGACGTTGATCCCAACGGTCCCCTGGTCGAACGGCGGCAGCACTCCTTTGACAGTCTCCTCAACCGTGGCTGTAACGCTCACGCCTCGAAGCGAGGAAGCCTGGGCGAAGTGGAACAAACAAATCTTTGAAAATATTCGCCATTCGACGTGATCGAATGTAGCATATGAGGCAGACAGGGATTTGTCTGCACCGGAGAAGTGGGGCTCAAGGTCACGACAGGCACCGCTTTCCGAAGCATATCGCCTGGGTGTGTACTGCTATGGTGCGGACCTCCTTCAGCAATCTCCGTCAAGAGTGCGCGCAGATCAAAGGACGGACGATGCTGCTAACAACTGAGGCGACATGGCGCATGCCATCGACCGCGTGCATGTCTCCACCATGTATTCGAGGGCGCGCCTGTTCTCACTATCATACCATAATCGTATTCTTCGCCATCAGACTTGTCGTGATGCAAGTCTACCGGAGCCATCTACGCATTCTCCTTACGAGTCCGTGTTATCAACATGAGCGACCGGGTCCATCTCCTGCGCGGTGTTTCTTGGGAATACCTGCACGGCCATAAGAGGAAGGTCACCGATGTTGGAAACGAACGCCACCCTCCAAGAGGAAACCGTAGGGTCCGCAGCCGTAGCCGTAGCAGATGCTGCTGCCGAGCTCTCCTTGGTCACCTGACAGGAAGTCGGTCACGGAAGCGAGGTTTTCATAAGATGGGTCATAATTCATCGGCAGGGTTCGAATTTCGAGATTAACAAACAAATGTAACCCTAGTCGGATAAGCTGAACGGATTATTCCAGTTATTGCCACACGACCGGTTTCGCTTTGTGTCGTTGATTCAACTCGACTTTTGCGGCGTTTGGAGTCTACGGGCCGCGCGGCACAAGGCTTCCACACTATCATGCGAGGATCCTCGTCAACACCGTTGTAGTTGGAAACAGGATCGCGTGCTTTGGAGAGCTATGTGCAACACCTCGGTAACTCCATCTATGGGGTGATGTCCAGTTGTATCCTAAGAGTCGAAGGTTTCCCAAAACCTGATTCACTAGTGAGTGCGATATCCTCTTGTTCGAGCTCGTTGCCATTACCCTGCCCGTCCACGCCCCAAACTGCTCATGACACGGCACCACTCGACATACCTCCACCGGTGCAGCCACATTGGGAAGAGAGGCCAGGGCGGACGCTACCCGGGAGGCCAGTGCGTTGTGTGGAATGGAGACGGTCGTCGCCCCATCCAGGGACAGCCGGAACGTTCCGGAAACCGCGTTGGAAATTCGGATAAACTGCTGCTCGCTGATTCCCGGTGCGCTGTCCCACTCCTATCAGTGTCATGATTTGTTTGGTTGAAAGGCAGCGTCGATTTTCGTGTCAGGTGTAGTGGATGAAATAGCTGGAAACAACATATGGCAAAGGGCGCTTTCGATGCGCTTTCATTCCCTTCTTTCGATGATGTTGTGGCTTTGACAGGTGAATGTGTTTGGAAGCAACAGCGGCCTGAGGACGCCACAGTATCATATTTCGGCCAGGGCTAGCAGCATGGGTTAGGGTTGAAGCAGCGCATGGCATCAGATGTTGCCCGCTCGTGTGGGGCATGCGACGGTGCCATGGCGAGGCTCTCAATACTCTGGAAAGAACGATCGAGCACCTCAGACTCTCCCAAGATCAGCACGAGCAAGCAATACCCCCCCCAGGCACCTCAACCTTACCGAACGCCTGTCTCTCCCTGACTCTAACTAACTCACCACTTGGTACGCGGTAACATCGCCCCCCATGGCATCGTTTGGGGGGGACCAAGAGATGACCAGAGAGGATGGCGAAAACGCGTCCACCTCTATCCGAGACGGTGGCTCAGGGGGCCCGCCGGGGTGCACAACCGGGAGGGTCGAGGGCTCGGTCTTCCCGTACGACAGCGCCACACCGTTGTACGCGCTCACTCGAACGTGGTAGGCCGCTCCCTTTGCGAGCCCCGTCACCTGGCGTGACGGAAGCAGGCACAAACGTGATTCATAAATGATGGCAGCAAGTGCAGAAAGGGAAGAATAGACGCTCTTTCCCATTGGGATTCGTGGGCTTGGAAGGGTTGTTCGATGTATCTACTGCGCCGGGAACGATAATTGTGTCACGTCAAGATGAACAATACTTGCTGCAACAGGTCGGGCGAAGAGCGGACGCTCGTCACTTCGTCTATTCCATTTGTACGAAAGAACGCGAGTTTCGGCGACCAGAGGGTGTTATGAAGTCATTTGCCGCAAACATCCACGTTCGCTGAGGTCCGTTCTCCGGCCTCATCGATTGTACAAGTTTCTGAACCATTTATTCCATACATGCGGAATGGGTCAAAGTGTTCATGACGCCGCCCCCTTCAATGTCGGTCAAATGAAAACTTCCATACCACGGCCAGCAACAAAATAGTGTAGACAACATGTTGCAAGATTACCTTGGCGACATAGCATCAGCGTACCTCATACTGTTCATGGGACGAGTTGGCCGAAGCGTTGAAGACGGCCGAGCCCTTCAAGCTCGAGTCCATGAGCGGCAGCCAACCCGTAACCAGGTGGGTCACCCCCGCCTCGATGGATGCATCGAAGTCGTCCCGGATGACATTTGAAACGTCCGTTGATAGGGTGCTCAGAGCGCCCAACTGCAAACAGAAGGAGGAAATATGAAGCTCATGAAGATTGAAGAAGTGCCAACGGAAACATCGCTGTGCAGCAGCATCAAGAACCTTATGCTTAACCATCGCTTAAACATCGCTGTACTTGTTGGTGAGAGTTTCAAATATGCCTAAGGCGATCAAGAGATCAATTACCGACCAATACGGAACAGGCACGTACCAATACCTGAGTTTCCGTCCAAAACACGCACAGGATACGAGCATACCATGCCAACAATGCCAGGGATCGAGCGAAAAGTTTGTTTTCTCACACAAACACTTGCATGCCATAACGATGAAGCGTTGGCTACTGGTGTACCTCGGATAGGAAAACTACCGTCCACTGGAAAGAATCGGCTTGTGTAACAGTTTCAGACGCAACCGCTTTCCGTCGAACAGCAATGTCTCCCAGCATTCCCGATCCTAGTCCTTCCAGTGCCGCCTGTAGACCAAAAAAGGGTTTTAGCGGCGTCGAAGGGCATAGAGTGTATTCGATACTTGCAAGATAGTTCCATGTAGCGCTAACCGTTGAAGTACTGACACGAAAACGAAGTGCCACCTCTAGAGACATGAGCACCGCCGCGTTTGAAGGATGAGGACCGAACCCCAAAACAGGTGTCAAACATGGCATCAGAATCTCTTCGAGATAAGAATTTTGTGGGCCTCTCTGAACACCCTGTGAGCCTTGGCACATTGGCCGTCGACATATCCCGAGACTATCAGCTTCTGCGAACTGATGGATTGAAAATCGTCACATGACGCCGAATCGTCCAAGACGCACCTCAACCGCTTCGGCGGAGGCGTTGGCATCGAGAGGCACAGTGGCTTGATCCCCGTACAGCAGACGGAACGTTCCGGATAACGAACCGTTCGTCGCCGCCACAGATACCACCTGCTGCTCGCAGCCCCTCCATCCCTCGATCCACCTAGAAGAGGTGACTACCGCATCCGTCCCGCTCAACGACGGCCCCTCCGAAGATAACTCTTCGCTGAAACCCTCGCCATCGCTCGTTGCGTTGGTGGTCATCATAAACTCGGAAACGAAGAGTGTGTCGTCAGCGGATACCAACACCCGAGGACACAACCCGGCCCTTTCCTCCAGGCAGGCATCTGCGGGGATGCTGACGAGCCAGCGCCGGCCGTATCTGCCAACGTCTCCGGGCAACGCCTGGCAGAGTATCGTAAGGTTTCGCAGATTCGGGAGAGGCAGACGTTCAGGGTTGAGGGATGGCCCATGTTTGTGACTGGTGTGGGTGTGAAAGTTGCGTGTCGTCTCAACGGAGGTTGCATCGACGTCCGCATTGAACTTCATGTTTGAATAATTGTTTTTCGGGAGTATATCAAACGCTTGCCTGTCAACTCTCGGTAACGTGAGAGTGCAGCAGGATCGCTTATAAGACATGATTCACACCCGGAGAGGCACACGGGGAGAGACGGCCAACAACAATACACAAGCGAAAACGATGCGCGAATAGTTTCCTGGATACACGATAAGCATGGGGATGTGCAGGTGGTGCACTCTTGTTAAACTGCGCGATGATTGGTCATTGGGACGAAAACGCAAGCACCCCCCATCCCCTCTTGCGCAGCACCTTAATAGCGGCAACTGCTATCATCCACCAGAGCAACAGCTTACACCAGCGGGAGGTACGCAAAAAACATCTGGCCAACGACGCGTAGGTAGTGGCTTATTGTTCTCACATTGCGAGTGTTCCTTGGCGTCGTCAGTAGTTTTCTCCAGGAGTAGAAAACTGCAGATATGCCATACCGCCTACACTCACTCTGGCATGCTTGTCCGTGCATGGTTCACAAGGCGTTTTGTATTTTGGTGAGGTGTAGACTTACCTCCCTAGTGACTCGGAGACCTCCTGGAACCGTGGGCAGGGCCTTGAGAGCCTCCTCCACCTCCTCGGCTGAAGAGTCGATAGAAACTGTGTCTGTCACGAGTCCCCTGTTGAAAGCAATGGTCAACGTTCGTCATTTTGATGACTATGAAACTTGGTCGAGAACCGCGCGACCCTGATAAATAGACTGATCGAGGCCACTAGACGGTTGCGGAACAAATGGCCAAAACAAGATATAAAACTACGATGAACTGTAACGCGGTGTGGCGGTACTGCGAGACAAGCAACGGCCTCAGAACAGTTTCACCATCTCCTCTACTTTTCTCCGTGACGACGTTGAACCAATGCAAACATTGTGCATCTTTGCTGTTGTGCAGGGCTTGCCTGTATGCTAGGGAGAAGTGCCCTCCGAGGTCGTTCTTAGACGCAGACGCTTCCACCGCCTGGACGTCAACGCTGGAGTAAAGCAGGGAGTCGGAGGGGCTGCCACCATGGCGGTATCCTTCGAGCCCGATGACATCCCATTCCACCTTGTAGCTGTCAACAGAAATTGAAACAAAGGGAAGACAGAGTAGACAGGGTACAAATGAGTGTTCCTGACCACATAGTGTCGAAACACGGGATTACAGCGCACGAAGTCGGAAACTTCGCTCGGGCGTTAGGAGGTGCGAAACACACGCCACTTGACAGCTCGGCGACAAGCGCCAACAAGAGTACAAAAGCCATGACAGCCGGTGAGAAACGACAGCGACTGCCCTCACGGGCGAAAGTCCCTCACGCACTCACTTGGTGATAGGCTTTCCTCCGTCGTCAAGGGAGGGCTCGAACGCAACCAGGAGAGACGTGGATGAGGCGGGGAGAACGTCGACAGCCGGGGGTGGCGATGCTTGGGTACACGGCGCTTCGTTGAACGGGCTCGACAGCGCACCGGACACCGAGAAACCCTCCTGGACGCGTTTATCGTACAAAAAAATGCGAACGTATTATTTTGTTACGGCAAGGATGAGAGCCTGTCATCGTTGTCCTACCAAGAGGTCGCATATGAACCCTTCAACAATCACTCGTTTATTACATGTAGAGCGCCGCCTCCGGATGACAGCTGATTGATAAAGCTTGGTTGGGAGCTTCAAAACACACACTTAGCACGCCGAAACATACTGTTCTGTTTCCGCATACGTTTTTTACACACAGCGGGCACATCAAGCAATCAACGCACCTGGTTGTACGCAAACACTCGGACGTGGTACAGTAAACCCTTAGCCAGGCTGGGGACCGTGTACTCGCAGGGAGAGGAGCTGCACTGGGAGGAGTTGGTCACGACCTTCTGGTGCGATCCTAGCGGACCACCATCACCTCCCGAGCCGAACGTCTCCTCGGGGTCCCACTCGATCTTGTACTTGGTGATGGAGGACCCGCCGTCCGCGGGCGGAGCGTTCCAAAGTACCCTGGAAGGTTGTTTCCACACGGTAAAGGATAACCAAAGTGATGGTCGTTTTTATGAAAAGCGTTTTCTTCAATTGCACAAACGTGCCCACGCTAACAGCACCATGGGATCACAACTTGTATCCTGGCGTTGGGTTGGACCATTTTGTCATAGGTTGGAATGTTGGCACTTTCGACCCTTC
Organism: Ectocarpus siliculosus; assembly: GCA_000310025.1. NCBI lineage: Eukaryota > Phaeophyceae > Ectocarpales > Ectocarpaceae > Ectocarpus > Ectocarpus siliculosus. Next base: position 4,266,731 of record FN649750.1, on the reverse strand, counting down.
GCGAGGTTTTATAGTCCGTTTCAACGCATCTGGTACTGATCGGATAGGGTGGGATACATTACTCCCCACCCTGGCTGACTGACCCTTTTCCTACAACGCATTCATTACCTGAGGGAGTTCGAAGTAGCCGGGAAAATGTACACCCCTTCGGGATTCGCGGGGACCTGCTTCGGTGGAGCCAGGTACGCCGGGTTCGAACCCCTGGGTAGGCCGAGACCTCTGGCGTTTTTCGCGGACACCCTGACGAAGTACGGCTCTCCGGTCTCTAGCTCGGTGATGGTGTACCACAGGGAAGAAGAGTTGGAGTTGGTGGCTATGCCTCCGTTGCCATCACTAATTGGTGATGCCACGGACGATGATAACGTTGCGGGGATGGTTGCAGAGAGGAGGGTGGAGGGGCTCCTGCCTCTGACGGAGGTACCGTAGTTGACCGTTAGGTTTCCGTTCGATCCACCGTACGCCTGTGGTTTTATGAGAGCAGTCATCATACAGGGATTGAATCGTCACGACTCAGCGGCTCAACACCTGCGCTATGGCTTGACCCGACGTCATCAATACCCCGAGCAGGCTATCTTCGTGGCCAGAAGTAAAGAAAAAATAACCTACAAGAGTACAAGAATACTGTACTACAGGCCAACAGCACACACCTCGACCAGCGAGATTGTTTCGTTTGACGCATCCACCGCCTCGATCTCGTACGCTTCTCCTTCGAGCTCGATGAATAGCCCTGCCTTCAACATGCCGCTCTGCAAGGAAAGCACAGAGATGTTGCGCTCCCCCCCCAAGGCGGTCACCGTCACTACCCCGGAGTGGCCCGGCAGTCCGGCAATGAGGTCGTACCCAACCTTACAAAAAAAGGGCGAAAGGAAAGCGAGACATCGAGAACGATTTTGCCGCAGACAGTAGACCATTACACTTCCTGGGGATGGCCTCCTAAATGTCTGTTGTCAACATCGGGAACAGGGTCAATAGCGTTCAAGCGGAAAGTCAACAACGAAAGTTCTTTTTTATTGTGACGAACCTCTGCCGTAATGTAGGCGCCGAGAGCACCGGCCAAGCCGTTGTAGGATACTACCAGCCGGCTCGAAGTTGCGGACGGCTCTACGTCGGTCAGGAACGTCACGGACCAGTCGTACCCAGAAGCCGTGTTTGCTTCGCGGGAAACCTGTCAGAAGCAAGGTCGGTACCGTCTTCGCATGAAAAGAAGCTAAATAGTCGCCGTTCCAGACGTCCATCGAAAGTGTTTGTGATGTGGATGGAAAGTTCGATGGCGTAGCGCCATCCTTGGATTCGCTTGGGTTCGTCACGAAGATTGACCCCGAAAACAAGGCACCTGATATGTAGAACACGTGGCGCAATATTATTTGCCTAAATTCGCTGCAGAAAAGAAACCTTTCGACTTGTCCAAGCGAAGAGACTCTTGAAAATGGAAATATAACAACTATTTGCTCTTGCCTGAACGTCTCGAACGTCCTGTAGGCCTTCCAAGGCCGCTTCTAGCTCCACTTCCCCAACATCGGCAGGTAGGTAGTCTGTTTCCTCTCCACCATCCCCCCACGACAGCCGGAAGTTTCCGGTCAATGTGTCGTTCGCAACGGACACAGCCGTCGAAGCCAGTCGCAGCACTTGCACTTCGCTTCGGACGGGCTCTGAAGCCATCCACCACTCCACCAAGTATCTGACATAGTTTTCGGGGGCAACCGGAACATGAAGATAACGCGAAGAAAATACCGCACGGTATTAACAGAAGAACGGATGGGCGGAGAGAGTGAATAACGGTAGGTCGGGAAACAGAAATAGCACGCCTCCGGTATTGTGTGCAGTTTGATATGTTCACACCGAAAGCGCCCGCAGCCGCGCGTGGTGGCATGAACCCAGTGACGGCCTTCAAGCATCAACTCCGCTGCACCCAACATCTACAGCAGCTTGCACAACGAGGGGATTTAACGGCACATGTGGCTGACAGTCCAAGATACACCCTACGAAAGCTACGATGCTTGGCACGCCTCCACAGCAAAAAAGAACAGTTCGTGAATTTAGCAAGCAAACACATGATTCGACCACCACCACCACGACAACGACAAGGAAAATCCCGTGGTGCAGATGGTTCCCACGACACTTACTCGTCCACGGCATCTCCGTTGTCATTCGGGGGAGGCGAGAAGGACACGTGCAGCGAGGTCGACGAATCCGTCACCGACACGGCGTCGCCAGCGGGAAGGGTCGACAACGTTACGCCCGTGCCGTACTCAAGCATGTCGGGGGCCGTCATCGGGACCAGGTAAGCCGGCGTTGTGACCATGGCCTCTCCCTCCCCGATTGCGTTGGATGCGGACACCCGGAAGAAATATGGGATACCGCTCTTTGTGGAGGGCGGGAAGGGGAGGCGGAGAGGGAAACACATGCACCAGAGAGTGGAAAAGGAACGTTAAACGAAGGAGAGGAGCAGAGGCAGGCAAGGAGGTGGATCGTGAGAGGTCGTGAATCACAAATACACACGGCTGTTGATGGCATAGAAAAATTGTCAGCAACCCGTGTTCTCTCAGCTGCCTCCATAGCGCAGGAGCATGAACACAGTAGGCACAGGGGAAAAATATGAAATGTAGAACAGCTATTCACGCACTGTCTCTGCTGGTGTTCAGCGGTAGACCAATCGATGCTAATGCCGCTGGCGAAACGTTGCCATGAGCTTAGATGGTTAACCGCTGCCACAGCCATCAGCAGGCAGGCCAAGCAGGTTCAATTCCCTGATGCTGGTGGGCATACGACGGAAATGGTGCATTCCCTTTGGTAGGAGAAACACGAAACGTCTCGCATAAGGCTACAATATGTTTTCATCACCTGCAGGCCAGTGACGTCTGTTTCGTATACTCCGTGTGTAGTGCCGTTGTCCAATCGCCTGTCACTGAGGAAGAAGGTCGTCTTGCCCTCAATCCGCACCGTGCTGTCTACAGCAAAGTCCTCGTCGGTCGAGTAGTCAACTGCGAAAGAGATTACCTGATTCATTCGTTCCAGACCCGCAAATTATCGCCGACAGAACATGAGTCAGTCGTGGAAGGGAATCGGCGATACGTGTTCATGTGCCTTCCAACTTCGCCACTCTCCGGTTGGAATTGTGTCAGTATGGCGTTGCCTGGGCGTGGATATGTAGACAAAACCAAGTATCATGAACCACACTAGCGGCAACAACAGCATCTTCATCATCCATAATTTCAACAACGGCGACGAGACTGACGAACACGTCATAATTTCGCTGGTCCCATTCTTCCACCTTTTCTACAAAAAATCACGCCTAGATCGAACAGACGACAAGATCGACATTTCCACTATCAGCAGCATTTGTTGTGCCTGAACTCTTGCCATATTCCCTACGGTAGTTCGGGGAGTGTCCCCAAGCAATGCTTTTACCCCAACACATGCCCTGTAGAACGCACAAGAACATGGTCCTGACCTCTTCTCGGGAACCGTTGCCTACTCTAAGTTATCCAACCTGGTCGAAACCGAACTCGCTAGATTTTTTTGGCTAGGAGAGATTCCTCCTGTCAAGGTTGTATTGACATCAATAACGAGTCTTTACCTCCGAGCCCCTGTCTTCAGTGACGTCAGCCCAGTAGACTCGTAGGCCCGAAGGGTTATCAGCGAGCAGGAACACCTCGGCCATAGAAGGTGCCAAGGGGACGTCCGCAGGCTTTATCCGATGACATGACGCGCGGCACAAACAAATCACAAGGCAGCAAGAGCAAGACAGCAAGCGACGACAGGACAGGAACGAGGTTCAAGTATGGCTCGACACAATCTGATATCCTTCTCCTTTTTCGGAAAAAATCTCTTCTTTTGATTCGAATATCACTTTTGCTCTCTCTTCTACTGGTTCCACTTTTTTTTTTTTTCATGTTTTTGGTGAGCACCAATGGCGGACGGTGCCAGACGAGCAAGCATCGGCAAGCTGGAAAATGCAGACGATCGCGAGCTTGACTCTAAAACACAGATAGAGTGCATGACCCGGATAGATTATTGGCACGGTGTGCTGCAGGAGCGGCCACTCCATGTATAGGAAAAATCAAGCAGGTGGAAACAAACGCTACTTCCCGCCCTCAGCCTTGTCAACGTTGGAAAAAATTATCCCACGTGCATGCCTCACCTTGATGTTTAGTGCCGCGGACGGGCGACCGTATCCGGCGCTGTTTAGAGCGGACACCCTCACGTCGAAACCAGCCGGTTCGGACGAAGCCTGATCAAGATCCTCAATGACGTAGACGAAAGGATCCACGCCAGCCACCACGTTCATCTCAACATCGGTTGACGAAGACGCCGTGGCATTGCCGGCCTTTGGAAAGTGGCGTGGCGAACCACGAAAAAAAGAACGTGATCAAGGCCATGAACGAAAAAATGAACACGTCTTTGAGGAGTGGATCAGATGATATCGTGTGATAACCTATCGCAAGGAGGCAACTTGGTGCGAAATCGTTGGACGGAAGAAATGGCAGTCACATGAAACAGTTCATCGCAGGACAGGAGAACAAGCTACATAAAATCAACCTACAATACCTGGGAATCGGCGGCTCCGAGGCATCCGACAGAAGCTCCGCCTGTTCCCGGGGCAACGGCGGTCGAGCTATCGTGGCAGACGATCGAGTGTACGAACCCAGTTGAGGACGTCAAGTCGGTGGAGTCGAGGCCCATAGCACCGAGATCACCCAGCTCCGACTGCGATTTGTTGTCCAAGGAAGTGCGAGAAAGGAGATACCCATGACTAATACAGAGTGGACCGGTTCAGCCGAACGGTGAGGGTTATGCACCCTTATGAGTTCATGATTGCCATTGGTTCTTCCCTTCTCCAGCGTTTCCTTCGATACATGACACCGTCCGGCGTTGTGAGGCTTAGATGGGCTAGACGCTTCACGATACGGCTGTGACATTTCCCATCACCCACACAACGCCCCTATTATCATCGCCAAGACCCCCACGTCTCCGCAACTGTCAGCAACAAACATCCTTTGTTGGACGATCATTTTACATCTTTAAATGTCAGCATCAACAAGGCTAAAATTTATTCCCCGACAGGGAGGCAAAAATGTTGTTTGAGACATCGCTCACCTCAAAGGTGACGCGGTAGCTGCGCGTGCTGTTGGAGTCCTCTGCGTACGAAACGGTCACTTCTCCTATGTCGAATGTCCATTCTAAGGCCAGCTCTAGGTCCTCGGCAGACATGTCCCAACCAAGGGCCCTCGGGAAATTATACCCTCCCGGGGATGTCACGTACACGTTGCCACCTGGAGTTGACACGAGTGTTCTTCTATTTGAAACTGTAACTCGGATGTGAGACCTTATCCCCCCGTGCTTATCGTACAGTTAAGCTGTACTACAGGAAGGTGTAGAGAACATCGTTAACCGGCACCAGTGTAGACATTTGTCTGCCTTGTTGTCGACGCACTGATCAACCAGCTGGGCATCCAATTCACCTACTGCCGCAATATTGAGGCTACCACATTGTGTTTGCTAACTCACGTACTAACGCCATCTACAAGCTCGAACCCGTGATTTCCATCGTGAACGCCTTTTTCTGGACCATATTCAAAGCCAGTGTAAGTCATCTACTGCCACGAAAACGTCTACGCTACACGCGCTCCCTGACTCACCGTCGACGTCCCCCCCAATCTTCAGGGTCTGGATCTCCGGGCTCCCGTAGCCGCCATCGTCTGAAGCCGTCGATGCCGACCACCACTCCACCATGTAGCCCTCCACTGCCTCGCCACCGTCGTTCTCCGGTGGCATGAAGCTAACCTTTACTTGGTCCCAGGCCTCCACGGCCACGAACGCCTCCAGCGGCTGAGATGGCTTGTGGGGGTAGACGGTGACTGAATAGGGAGAGTCCCCCACCGGGTCAGATGCGTAGAACAGCCTGTTGGAAGGTATTACTTCTGAAGGTTGGCTACCCGAACTCCACAGCAGATGCGCCTCTGCCGAGCCGTAGTTCTCACGGAACTCGAGCGTGACGGTGTAGAGCCGTCCGGCGACAAGCTCGTCTTCAGTGGTGGCGGTGAAGGTGGACATGAGGCCGGTATCATTCCGTCCGAGGTCCTGACCAAGATGCATGGGGACGGTAGGTAGGAAGGAGAGGTTTAGGAGGAAGTGCAGGTTGTACTCGTACTCATGCTCTCACCATGCAGAGCGACTTCCCTCGCGCACTGTCAGTCTTCATGCTTGACCATACATAGCCGAGAGTCTATAGCAGCACAATTGTCGCGCACTGCTAATCTTCATGTTTGACCCTGTATAACCAAGAGAGCCTACAGCAGCACAATGGCACACATACTCAATCCTCTGACCTCATCGAAGTTGTCGAACATCAGCCTATCGCCAACCCACAGGCGCGCCCCGTCGTTGGCTTCCACGGTGAACACGTAGCGCTCGGAAAACGCGGGCTGCACGAACCCGGTCCACCGGGCCGAGATGTAGTCCTGCCCGGTTGGCGTAATTGTTTCCGTGTCCGACCAGGAGAAGTCCACCTTGGCGTCGACACGTGTGACCACTGGGTCTCCGAACGTCCACCGGTTGTTGAAGTACTCGCCAAGAAGGCCGAAGCCCTTCGCCTCGGATACCTACGGAAGAAGAGAAGATGCAACGCATAGGATACGGGTGGCAACGAACGACGCTTTTTGTCACACCCCCTTCACTACCCTTGCCTTCCATGTGCAGTCCTGTGGGCAAAGATACATTCAAAACAACACGGAACCAACACAACGGTTTCCTTTGTCAACAACCCAGTGGGTCGATAGGCTCACCTCCAGCTCGTACTCGCCGGCCACAGGGCCAATGTACTCCGCCGAAAAGAGGCCATCACTCGTGTGTTCCACCGTGCCGCCCACGACCTCTGGCCCAGAGAGGCTAGCGGTGTAGCTCGAGCCCACCCTGCCAGCCGCCGATGTCACGACACAGCCCACGACGGAAGCAGAGACGCCACTGTCCGTGCAGTTGGCCAAACCGCTCGAGGGACACTGGTCGTAGACGGAAACGGCCGTGTTGGTGCCGTTCAGAAGGTATCCGTCCGCGAAGATCGGCTCGTAGCCTTGGGCGCTCACGAGAGTAACGTGCCATGCGCGTAGGCCCCCGACCAGCGACTCTTCGGCCAGCTCCACTCCCGCTGTGTAAATTGGCTCCAGAGCGGTCAGCGCCTGCAGGAGGTCCGCGGCACTCGCGGCGTGCGAAATCTGGTCGGAACGGAAGCCCATGTACTCCACGACGAAGTACCCGCTGACGTCCGTGTCGGCGCTGATCGACACCGTCTGCCTGCGGTGCCAGTTGCAAGAAATCACCTCCGCCTTTGTCTCGTTGCCGAAAGACGCGTCCGTCAGCCCGGTGCCGTCGACGGTCAGGGCCGGGAGGTCTCCGACGTTGGAGTCGAAGGTGACGACGTACTGGTAGCTGCTCGCGCCGCTGCCGGCCATGCCTCGTCGGAACATCTCGCAGTTCGATTCCGTGTCGCCACCGTAAGGGGAGTCGAGGGTGATGGTGTAGGGGTACGATGCATCGACGCTCCTCACGGCGTACACGAGCCCGTCGTTGACGTCGCACAACCGGAGCCAGTCCCCTTCCGATAGTATCGAAGACACGTCGGCAGATGGCGTCACGTACGGGGAGCCAGCGATAACACTCCCAGTTCTGGCGCCGAAAGCTGTTGAGTTGACAACGGACGCGGTTGACACAGTCACTGCACCCACACTTGACAGTCCCTCGATCGCGGCTTCCACTTCAGCCAGGCTTGCGCCGGCGTCTAGTCCGACGCTGTGGCCTTGGTAGGACACCTCAAAAGACCCGGCCAACACGCCGCCCAAGGTGGTGGAAACCTCGATAATCTGGACCTCCTTCACGGGGCCGTCGAACACGCGGTTGCCGAAGCTGTCGCGGCTCTCGATCTGGAACGACGTGGGCGCCTCGTAGTAGGCCGAGCTCAACCCGTCCTTGTCCACCACGCCGTCCTCGTCTACAGGAGTAGACGCCTCCCACGACACGACGCCCGGAGACACTACCGGAACGAAGGGAGAGGCGCCGTCTTGAGTGATAGCGGCGTCGGCGCTAGGGGTTCCGCCGGAGTACACTCTCGCCGTGACGTTGTGCAGTGCCATCCTGAACGAGGGCTGGATCACCATGGCAGGCATGTCCCCGTAGTTGAGGTAGTGCTCGAGGTCGTGAGCTCCCCAAGGCTCGAACTCGACCGCGTACTCGAAGCCGTACAGAGACGCTCCCGCCACGTCCTGTCTTGAGACACTGACGCCACCGACGGTGGTCAGCTCCTCGAGCGCAGTTTCCAGCTCTTCGGCGGACGAGTTGACGGCAAGGGCGGCAGTGGTGTGCCCCTTGAATGACAGCGTGAAACCGTCGTCAGCTAGAAGAGTGGTGTTGAACATGGAGGGCGAGCTCACCCGCACCACCTGGATCTCGGGGAGAAGGGAGGCCTCTGCCGTCTTAATGTGCTCAGCCTCTCCCTCCGTGACGGTGGTGACAGAAGGGGGCTCCGATAGGCCTACTAGGTCCTCAGAGCCAACGGTGAGCTGTTCGACGTCTCCCACAACAGACATGAAAGCCACCGTGTACGACCAGCTGGCCGCTCCTGACGTCACCGATGTAACCTCTCGTGTAACTTGTACCGGTCCGATGCCGGTCACAGCAGACAGGGCCGACGCCACCATGTCAGCGGTTGCATCGTACGAAAGTGCTTCTGTCTGCTGGGCTCCGTCCCCCGTCCTCAGGGTGAAACGCCCAGACGCTTCTGCGTCCGAATCGAACACGAACGAAAACTGCTGCGTTTCTACGGCGGTAGACATGAGGACCGCCAGGACGTATGTATCGGCAAACGTCGGAGTGTAGGATACGTTGTAGGTTCCGTCGCCTAGCGGGATGACGGTGCCGTGCACCGGAGGAACGTCGGCGGGATCAGCGTCCGGCGCGAAGGCCAGCGCAAGGAACACGGAATCGTTCTGGCTGTCGAGCCTGTTGTTCTGGTACGCATCCCGCGCCTGCACCGTGAGGGTGGCTGTTTCTCCTGCGGTCGCCTCGTAGAGTCCCCGGCCCCACGCGGTCGTTTGACCGGCACTAGCATCGTTCGGAACGACAGACATTGTCACGGGTGAGCCACCGATGTCCAGGGCAGCTTGCCCCTTGATCTCCTCCGCGATGGCCACGCTCGCAGCGTTTCCCTCGAGCACTTCCACGTCGGCCTCTAGCAGCGGTACGTCACCATACAGACCGACAAACGTCACTAGCCAAGCGCAGGTTACCTCAGGCGTGGAGCAGTTTGACGTCTCGGCGGTCACGTTGGCGTCGGCTAGGGCGGACAGGTTGCCCAGGGCGGACGCCACGTCACTCCCGATGGCGTCGTAGGCGATGGGGACGGTGATCTCGCCTTCGTATGCCAACGTAAACGTGCCAGCCAGGTCATCACCCGTTTCCTCTACCACTGTCTGCACCAGCTGCGTTTCCCAAATGGCGGGTTTCTTGACCGTCACGGAGTAGTCACCTCTAACGAGCGGGGTGTAGGTAACTGTGTAGTTACCCGTGTTGTCACCGACCTTAAAGACTTCGTAAAGGCCCGACTCTCCCAGGAAGGGGGAAGCCAGCGGAAGCGAGGTAGAGTCAAACGCCTCGGTGACGTCTGGGTCCACCACGTGCGTCTCCCCGGCGATGACTATCGCGTCACCCCTCTGTATGAGGTCGCTCAAATCTCGCTGCGATGTGCAGGACGATTCTTCGGCCACGCACGTCACGTTCCCTGCGTAGGTCCAGTCCTCGGGCGACCATGCCACGGCGCCCGCAGACAGAGGCGCGTCCTCCGAGTGGACAAACTCTCCTACCCTACCCTCGGCGGCCCAGCCGCCCACCCCATCCACCGCCACGTCCCACTCGTCTGACCCGGCCGTGAACCGAATGTTGTTGCCGCCGTCGCGCCCGGTTACCGTAAAGGAGCACTCCTCCATGGCAACGCAGCCGACCAAGCCGTCTCCATCGAACGAAGTAGTGCCTGCGGTCACCTCCCCGGGAAATACGGAGATGGTGACAGGAGAGCCCTCGAGGTGTCTCGTGAAGTACAGGGCCGACGAGGGGATTTCCATCGGGGAGTTTTCCGCGGCGCCGTCGTAGGACCAGAGGAGGCTCATCGATGCCTCGTCTAGCTCCTCCACCAGCTCGATTGTCACTGCGTGCAAAGCGCCCTTCGTCATGTCGACCTCTGCCGTAAGGATGGACGTAGAGGCATCCCCCCCAGCCGTGACGGTGTCCATCACGACGACCCCGTCCACTGTGAACCGGAACAAGTCGTCCGCCGTGGCCTGGAAGGAAACCGTTCCGTCGGTGGGACCCATGATGAAGCCCTCGAGCTTCACGCTGAAGTAGTCTGCAGGGAAGCCTAGGCCAGGCCAGGCCTGCAGAGGACTAGCGGTCCCCCAGTCCAGGGTCAAGCTGGACACCAGCTCTGTAGAATCACACCCTTCCACCATTGTAGAAGGGCAGAAAGGAAGCTCGTGGTACGGCTCCTGCGAAGCAGAGGCGAAGCAAAATCGGTGGTGAAAGGAGAAACGCTTGATGGTGCGTGTGGTAAGGAGGCTACGATACACCAGTGCCGAACGCAAGGCAAGATTTCGAAACACCACACTCTAACGATTTGTGGTAACCAAGCTTGAACAAGAAGTTTCACCTCAGTCGCGTAGGCCGAGTTTTCAAGAACAGGATCCATGAAATCTTTGGTCCGGAAAAACGTGCCCAGGAGCCCCCCCGGCCCAGTAAACTCGTTGCTCATCACGTACGTCCCCGCGATATCGGGGGTGAAATTGGCCGAAAGCTTCCCGCTTGCATCTGTCTCTTCTGAAACCGTCGCCGCGATGGTAACATCAGAAGCGTGCTCTTGTGTCACGCCAGCGCGAGCGTCAGGGGTTCCGGTGATGGTGGCGGTAAAGCCTCCACCAGTTGGGTGACCGTCGAGAAGGTTTCCGAACCGGTCTCGGATCTCCAGGCTGTGGTAGTGGGGCACGCCTTGGAAAGCCACCTGCGCGCAAATGTGCAGAGACCGGGTTTGTGATTACCCCGTGGAGTATCGTATCGGGGCAGAATTGAGGGTCCAGAATATTAAATGCATACCTATCGGAAATACGTCTCGCAATAGTTAGCTTCCAAGCGTCGTGGACCATCCTACTAAGTACGTGAAGCGCCGTTGCGGAGGCGCAGATGTATTGAGGTGACAGACGCCATGTCGGATGGTGTTCAACACGCAGCAATTTCGGTTTCTCTTGTCTATACTGTATGCTTGGCATCTAAAGCCTGGTATTATAGTCAAGTCGAATCAAGTGCTTGCTTGACAGTCAAAATATCTCGTGGCGGTCACAAAGCACCGCCACTGTCACCAACTCTGCCAATAACACTCACCCGATCGGAGGCAAGGGTGGACGTCACCGCCGACGCGTTGGCCGGTGTAACGGTAACCCCTCCGGACATGTCGGTCGAGATTTCTTCGTCGGCGATGGTGACAACTGGGTAGTACTTTCCAGCGACAACAGGAGTGTACTCAACCAGGTAACTGAGGTTGAGGTGTGCCATTTTCAAAAACAGCAGGAGGTATGGGGTCAACACGGCATTGTGTAGCCACGAGGGTTTGTGGGGCGTAGAGGGGAAGGGACCTAGGAATTTGGTTGAACGGTGTCGTTCGGCTTGAGGGGAAACTCGCTATATAGGGTGCGATGGGAAACGGGTCAGTAAGGACATTATCGTAAAGCTGCGGTCAAAGTTCGGCTTTATTCGTATGCATAGATGCAGCTGCTTTTACAGCAACACTCGTTCAGAACTTTTACCTGCCCCCTCCAAGGTAGGCAATGGAGTCGATACCCTTGGTGATCTCGCGCACGTTGATATCGGCAACCCCGTTGTAGCCTGTGACTACAATCTCCGGTAGCGTGTAGTTGGCGGCAAACTCAATAACCACCTGCAGGGTACAGAGAGGGTTGCCCAATGAGAATTAGGTTGTAATCGTGATCGTACAATGACCGTGGTCGTACGTTGTCTCGACAACAGCCACCTCGTGTGGTCCGGCGGCGATCCACCGTGTATAACGAAACCAGCGATGGTAGCACGAACATTCACAAACGATTCGACCAAAATCTGACACGAAACGTGGTTGGAGTTTGGCTGAGCTCCGGACGGGTGCAAATCTTACCCTAGCCGATTGCAAGTTTGACTCCTACCGTGCACGGAATGGAGCGAACCGCTTGACCTCAAGGCTTCCAAGTGCTTAGGTGATTCAATGAAGGCCCAACCAAAACTCTGAAAGTGTGCCTGTACATGTTTCAAGGCTGTTGATCCCTGCAACGTTGACCCACCTCGTCTCCATGGATTCCGCATATCATCGCTTGTCCCGCGTGAGACGTGATGTTGACCACCGAGTTGGCTAAGCCGGCGTCGCGGGCCATCTCCTCGATGTAGTCGGCGAAATCGGGAATGGTGGCGTTAGCCTTGATCGTGGCACTCTGCCCCATGAACTCGAGCACGACGTAAGCAGACGAGTTTGATCCCCCCGCCTCAGTGTGGCAGGTGAATCCCTGTTTCTCGTTCATGCCGATGGCCGCGATGTCGGTGCTATTGTCTTCGAGGAAGAGGGATACAGCCAGAGCATTCCAGTCGCGCTCGTCCACCTGATATCACACCACAAAAGGTGAGTTAGGGTTTGGGCTTCTCTGATCGCCGTTTCGGAGACTCTCTTACTCAACAACAGTTTCATCGTCTAAACCGGGCAAGAGCAAGCAAACAATGTACTAGCAGAGGCGGACAACACGCATACCTTCTGGTTGCAGCTTGACTACGGTCGGAGGTTACAAACACGCATCTCTTGTGGCGTCAGGTCGGCAATATACCTGGTTGTTGCCAGCGGTGCCATTGGTGATCTCGTACACGCGAATCTCGGGAGGCGCTTGGTGCTTGTAAGGAGATTCCTCCCATCCCAGTCCGGACGTGTCCACCACAAGCGGCTGGAGTGTTAAGAAAACCACAGGCGGGATGGGACAACGTTGGTGTGAAGCGTGTGATACTTTGACGTTTCGTGTGTGCGGAGGGAAAAATCGGTGGTATTATATGAGGTGGTCGCCTTGACATGTTGAGTCTACTCAAAGCGCTTGGAAGTGACCTCTAACGCTAGCTGTTCTACGGTATAACCAGGCGTAAACGTCAACATCATGGGTTCAACCCTAAGCGTGTGCAGCTGAACGTGCAGGAAGAGGCCGCTGCCAATCGTGAAGAAAACGCCAGATGTTATTGAAAATAACGTGAGGTACAAGGTTTTCCTTGCCCAACTTCATAACGTTAGATATCTTCACGAGGGGACGAGGGGCGATACTGAGCTAAAGCTTGATGGTCTACTGTCCATCAAGGGATCCCAACAACCGCCTTGTTCGGCAGGGCCCCCCTGCATGTGTAGGGTACCCAGGCGGGATAACGTGCCCACGGGAGCGAGGGGGCAGCGTTGAACGTACGGAAAATTGTGCTACGTTCGCGTATTCATATCGAGGATTACACTAACCGTATCGCTTCAAAGCTGCAGCATGGGGTGGGACGCATACCTCTAAATCACCGATGTTGGCTGGGCAGGAGGTCCACACGTCATTCTCGAACGAGCAATCTCCATCGAAGGTGACCGTCCAGACAGGGAAGAGAGACGTCACGTTGTCGTTGCCGCTGTCATCGCCTCCCGGCGGGAAGACAGTACCGTCCGACCCGAGGGAGAGGCCAATGTGCCCCAACGTTACACTAACGCCTCCTACGGTAGAGAGATCTTCAAGGGCCGCTTTCACGTCATCTGCGTGGTGAGGTGAGGTGATCGAGAATGCAGCATACAACGAAACACGTGGGAAGCACGGCGGGTGGGAAGACACGTATTGTGGAATGGAGGATTTCCCCGCCTTCGACCTTTATTCAGTGAAAGCGGCGTTCGTGCTGATGAGGGGAAAGCACAAACGTTCAAACGTCTGTTAAGTACGTCCTGTCGCATATGACATAACACCACGCTGAGATACCCCTCGTCGAGAAAGCCAATTTACGGCATCGTTACCACGGAGACGTAGGGCATGCCGCAAAAACGGTGGCATGGTCCGGACTTGCACGCACGTCGTATTGGTGAACGTGCGAACACGCTAGTACTACAGTATATGCTTGGGGGTTCAAGACGTTGTTGCGCCTGGAGCACCGAGCTTACCAGCAGTGGCATCTGCGTAGAGAGGAGACGTCGTTTCTCCTCCGTACCCCAGCTCAAACGTCCCCCACAGGGGAGCAATCCCTTCTAGCGATCCAGCTGTAGAAATTGTCACGGTTCCGGTAAAGGTGTCCGCAGGTGCGAAGGACAAAGAAGGCACATCTCCGCGGGCCTGAAATGGGGGGGGGGGGGCGAGGGACAGGAAGAGGGTTTCTCTTACACATATTGGAAGGCCCTGGATCGGATCCATCGTCTCGCAGACGTTCGGTTTAGGTCTTGCTTGCCCCGAACACATGGCGCAGTTTCATCGAACCTCTTTCATACCTTGAATGCGGGCATACGCCCACCCCCGGTATAACAGTTCCATCGTGTGGTGTCAACTCTGGTAAGCACCCTTCCAAAATTGGAATACAGAAATCTGTGAGCATCTGAGGGCCAAATGTCTTGTGTTCTCGGAAGCGTGTATAGGAAAATATTGGTTAGGGTTTGGTTCGTTTGCTGTGTCTGTCCCGTGCCAACAAGAAAACAATCCCTGCTTCAGCGGTACGGCATATAACGGTGACGCTGTGATCTTACCTCATGGAAGGTGATGTACACGATTTCACCCGAACAGACCGCCGTCGTGTCACTCCCGACGACGGTTACACTCGTCAGCCCCGACGAAACGGCACTTTCGAACGCGTCGAGGTCGTCGTCCGCCGCCACCGTGACGTTCCCCAATCCTCGCCAGTTCAACACGAGGTCCCCCGTTGCACCAAGTGTGCAAGAAAAAGCTTGGGTTTCCTTTCGGAAGGGGGCGTCTCCCTCGGTGGACGATGTAACCGTCGCTCGCGAAGACGGAACCGGGGTGAGGAGGGGAACATCCCCGTATACGCCGGTAAAGGTGACGGAGAAGGTGTCTCCATTGTCCAGAGCTGTCGATGATCCGACGTCGCTGGATACCTCCACGTTCCCAGTCCCGATCTGGGATTCAGCCGTCACCAGGGTATGAGAAGAAAGTTATTGTCAATCCACCTACTACACGAGGCACGGTGGTAAGCGGCAATTGTACAGATGGTCGCAGTGACGGCGGCAGTGTAGCATACCGGGGGTATTTGGGGTGAACCCTGATGACTTCCATGGCTTGTCTCAGCTCTTGGTGACGGAAGACTGCTCAACACGAAGGTCAACGACCATATACGTATTTCCCTGAAGGTATAGAGCTGGGACTCTGTACCGTGACAAATATGACATGATACCTTAAGCTACGGCGAAACTGAGGATGCTGCGCACGTACCGTAAGGAGAGCCTCGAGGGAGGCCTGGATGTCCGCCGGAGTGTCTGTGCCGATCGTTACTGTAATGTTCTGCTCCAGGAAGGACAAGTAGACAGGTTCGGCCGAAGCTCCTAGGAGAGCGACGCTCTGCACCTCTGGCACGACATCCACAACCTATTCAATGCCATACACAGAATGGTAGAAGGAGTTAGGAACTGGCGAAGGGAGCGTGAACGACGAGTGGGATGCGAAGACTAAACGCGACACCTCCCTGATGGGAAACACCCAACTAACGCCCAATCCATGTCAACCGAGAAATGTATGGTGAGCTCCCTCGACGATTTTTCCCACAGATGCAAGGGGCCGCGACCTAGGCCAGTAGGCCAGAACACGCAGAAGAGACACTGTGCACACGGCACAGGCATTCAAGAAGAGAGGAAAGGGCTCCTGATTCTGTACGCTAACCCTTCCGTTCTGGAGAAATGCATGTACACCAGATGCTGTGCAGCCTCTGAATGCTGCAAGCTTTGTTTTTCTCGAGAGCGGTCAAAGGGTCAATCAAGCTTCCTTACCTCTGCCCAAGCGACAAGGGCTTGGACTTCTTTTTCCCTCTCATCTTTGGCCTGGACGATGAAGCGCAGGGGCTCTCCCGCCACCCCTCCCGAGAGCCCGATGCCTTCCGCGGTGGAGGATGATGCATCGGTGTCGCTGGTTTCGGTGTCTACGAAGAAACTCGACCCAGTAATGTGCTGAAGAGAAACGGAACGGGGAATGATGCAGGTACACGGTGCAAATGTGCCACATTGGCGTTACGTGCTCGAACGGTGCAATGCAAAGGAGAGCAAGTCGAAGCAGCTCTGACAGCAAGGGTTTCGATGCCATGGGAGACGAAAAGCAATTATTTATCCGCGAAGGTGCGTTTCCGTATCTATCGACAACAAGATACGACGAAAGCTTGTCCACTAGGGGGTGTTATTTGAGAAGAATACTAACGAGCAGCAGAGATCGACGGAGCCTATCGCTACCTTTTGGCTCCGCACGAAAAACGATACTGCGGGCTATTGGAACGAAACCATAGCTACGACAGGACACGCGACCTATCCTCTCCCATTGCTTCGAAAACACTCTACACATTCGTGACCTCTCATGCAACGATTTCAACACACCGCAGTCGCCCTTCACCTGGCCGTCTGCCCCAGTGACGTTCATCACATACGTGCCGCGGTAGTGGAGGGTGTATTCCATTGGGTACACTCCCCCCGACGCCGTCTTGTTGACGGTGATCATGTCGCTGATCGATGTCGAGCCGTCTGAGGCGGCCATGACTTGAAGCGGATCAGACATCCATTCCTGCGTTCACCGTGGCGTTGGATGCCGATCGCAGCGGAAATAAAGCCGTTGATCACGTTAGGTTGTGTACGTGCAGGACAAGGCCGACGTGACATAATGGTTGTCGTTGGCTGTCGAGACGCAAGCTATTGCCAGGGGCAGTGCTTAGGGCGCCTCCTTCCAAGATAAATAGAGGATATGTAGATGGTATTCCGGGGGGCATCGAAGTAGACAACGTAAAGACACGCGAATTAAGGGACGTATTGCCATACTCTAGTCTACCAACACTTGGTGGTGCATTGTGTGGCGTCCGTGATGCTGGTCCGCTTAGAGATTCGGTTAATCCATGTGTGATACACAAGTCGAATAGCAACAACTTCATATCGACCGGCCAAGAAAGTTCTCCGAATTGGCAGAAACCAACCATCAGGCAATCTTTCTCAGAATCAGTCTGACAGCGTCTCCTTCCACTTATACCCATATCCCGAGGTGTTCAGCACTCACGTCCAGGTGAGAAAGGAAGGTCACCCGCCACGCCACAGCCCCAGAATCGGCATCCGAATCCAGCGATACCGTCGCGCTCACGATCTCCTCTCCCCCACTAGCGGTGGCCTGGTCTTGCTTGATGCCCATCAACGCCGCTTGGAACTCTGCGGCGCTTGCTCCGTTGGGTACCTCTCGGGATACATCCCCGGCAAAGTACAGCCGGAAAGATCTATGCATGAAGCGAGAGAGAGAGAGAGAGAATATGGCCAGCGAAGGACGGTAGTGTTTTGTTAGGCGGGATATGCGTAAGGATGTGACACGCAATTGTGTGAGGTCTGCTTGATATTACTAGTGCGCAAGGGTCTGTTCGAAAAACGTAGACAAAGACTAGTGGCAGAGAAGACCAAACTTACGCTTTCGCTTTTTCTTGGAACGGGGAAGCTTTGATTGGATCGCGTGGATAACCCGTTTCAAGGAGTAACCCAAAGGGTTTTGTTCATGCCCAGTCGGTTCAGCTCTAGCATACGTGCGACGAACGTTTACCCTTCCGCGGTTCCGTTCGCGACGGTGACGATTTGTACAGCAGAAGAAGTCGTGACACGGTAGCCGTTCGCGCCGGAGAGGATGGCCATGAAGACGTCGGAGCTCCCGTCCCCGTAGCCCCCGAAGTGCGTCGTAGAGTCGCCAGTTCTGAAATGTGAAGGTGCGAGTGGAACAAGAACGAAATTGTGTTGATTGAGCACCTATGACGTTGCGAACAAAGTTGTTGAGTCGCGTAATCTTGTGATAGCCAGTAGTGCCCGTTCCAGTTGTCTCCAACTGTCTCGAGGAGTCGTGATTTTCGGCAGAAGTTGGAAAATATCTCTGACAAATAATGTATATATCTCGGTATAAAATTATGTGGAAGAACGGTGTTCTTCTACACTTGCACGCCAACAACGCACTTTTGCGCAGACTGGCACGAACATGACATCAACATGGTAAAATTGAAACGTACCACAAGTATCGCCACGGCAACATGCCTCAACAGATAATCGTAACGAGTGGCAGCGGCAGCAGCAGCAACAAGAACAAGAACAGCAACCACGAACCTGATATTCCCGAAAGCATCGCGGGAAACAACCTGGAAGTTCGCTGGGACACCCACGACAGCCTTCGAAAGCCCCTCGTCTCCGCTATTGGCGACCTCCTCCGCAGTGCAGCTCGGGGTGTGCAGGTCGCCGTGAACCACGGTGAGGGTGGGATAGTCCGGAGAGCATCCCGATGGCGGCGAGTAGACCGAGATACCATCGTATTCGCGACTAAGCACGGAGGTGGTGGTGCTGTTGACGGGAGGGGTGCAGTGCTGGACGGCCTCGCCTCCGATGGTAACTCGCATGGAGTACGTCCTGTGGAGCGAGCAAGAGACAGAAATGGCGGTTAGAGGGAGAGGGAGCGAGAGAGAGAGAGAGAGAGAGAGAGAGAGAGAGAGATGATACGAGGGGAGAGGAAGGGCAGAGCGATCGGAGGAGGAAGCACGACTGTCCCTCATGGCCACGGAGGACACCCGAACTAGGAAGGACACCTACAAACTGTGATGGACGTCTTGGTTGGGGTTGACTGTCGGCGAACAGTGTACGCGGTGAAGGACACGTCGTACAGCCATTGCTCGCTGGAGGTTCTCGATACAATGTAGATATTGACTGTAGCAAGACAATCCTACTAACTCAAGAAACGAAACTCTCCGATCGAGCGGTGTTTCGCAGGAGGTAGAAGTGCAGCAGTGTCTGCAAACCGTTCTGGCACGCACCCGGCCCGGGGAACGGTGTAGACTGCTAGGTAGGTCCCATCAGCGTTGTCAACGACGGTCCCCCTGTAGGATGTCGTCGATTCCGACAGCGCGGCATGGACGGAGACCTCGTCGCCCCCTTCAAGGCGATTGTTGCCGAAAGTGTCTTTCGCCTGAGAAAGCATGACAACGAACGGGCCAACGTGGGTGTCAATGGTCGGGGCTTGGAGTGTGTACTAGTGGCTCGACAACTCAGCAGTTTCGTTGGAAAGCCCTGCAGATAACATGGGATTGGGCACGAAACAGAAAATGCCACAATTTCTGCATTGAGCTGAACTCGCCACAATGCGCCATGTGGCGACTTCAACCAGGAAATCAATGGCGAGCGTTATTCAGGAGGTCACAGGCTGCAATGTCTTCTTACAGGCGCATAGAGTCAGCCGACGAGATAGTGCATGTGTCCAAGAGCCGAAAATAAATCCGTCAGGATATTAAAGCGTCCAGAATTACCCAAAACACGTCAATGAACAGAGTATCTGCTGCGAGTTGGGGACGCAACTCAGCGAATCCGACACAATATGGTTCCCGGGATACACAGAATATTGTGCTGAGATTCGCCCAGATAGTCCGAGAGCAAGCAATGAAGGCATGTACGTGTGTGTCACCTGAATGTTGAAGTATCCCGTCATCCCTGCAACCCCTTCTGCGAGGGAGTCCATGGCAGGAGAGGCGTCCCCCTCGGCTTCGCAAGTGGAAGCGGTGGTCGGACCGGGTGAGACGACAACCTCGAAAGGGGAGCACGCCTCTTCCTGAGCAAGGCCGCAGTAGATGTGCGCCCCAGCCGCTGTCCTAACGGACAGGCTGTAGTTTCCGGCCTACCGTGCATGCAAACAGCAACATTCGACGTTAAAGGCCCCATTCGGCAGTACGTTTCGTCGCCAAACATTGGTGTAGTGCTAAGGTTAACACGAACAACAGGTAGCGTTGCCTTCCATCAATCCCTTTTCGTATAAGTCGAAAGTGGGGAGCGACAAGCAGTAAACACCAAACGTGCAGTAGACGAATCGTGTGTGCCCAGTGCTTGGCGATAGCGCCTCCGGAGGTGATGACCAGCGTCCGGCGTGGTCGGGTCCCAAGCATCTGCGGTGTGACGATTAAGGTAATGGATTATCATCATCACCTCACTCTCCTCGGCTAGCTCCAGCTCCACCCCTCGAACTATTGAACTCACCTTTGTGGCCACATAGCTGACACTGTAGGCGCCATCCCCGATGTACTCCGGAGCTCCCATGGTGCTGGGTCCTAGTGTACGTGACCCGAAGCTAAGTTCTACTTGGAAAGCGCTCCCTTCTTCGTCGGCCACGTCACGGGTTTCGTTGTTGCCCCAGGCGTCCTGAGAACGGGCAGGGGTATAAAGGCAGAGGTATTGGGGCAAGGCAGAAAAACTTCCCAGCACCGCCCCCCAAGCACGGAGAGAGAATGCTTTAACAAGGCAAAAATCTGGCAAATAGGCTATCAGATGTATGGGCATTTTTGGACTGACCCTGAAACCTGTGCGTATTTCCTTGTGAACGATATATTGCTAGCTCTAGCCCCAAACGTCTTCAACACACACTAGCATCAAGAGACCTTGGCAAAAAACAGTATCCATTCTCGGATAACTTCTTGTATTCTTGTGCCCTCTTTTCTACCTCACCGACACCATCCAAAAAAAAATAGGAGTTGAGCTACAAAGCAGTCGAGCATCATGCCAAACCAAGCGTCACTCGCACCTGGGTGTGCACGATACGTCAGGACCAAGCCTTTGGGCCAGGGCGTTCGTTAGCCCCCTTCTAGCACGCAACACCTCTACCCTCCAGGGGTGTCGACCACAAACAACCAAAATCGCTAAATCCCACCATGGTAAGCTTATTCGGCATCCCCACGTATACATACCTTGGCTTGGATGACAAAAGATGCAAACACCCCGGCGGAGGCGTTCGTTACCCCTTCCCCGAAGGCCTCGGTGAAGGGATAGGCGGCCGCCCCAGGTACGACGGAAATATTGTACGGTGAGCCCGAGATAGGCGTCGTGTAGAACAGTGCGGACGCGGGAATGACCGCCGGCGCAGTGCTGTAGCTGCTCCACATGAGCTGCACCGCACCCGAGTGTTACCGAGGGCGGGGGGCATCAATGACGGGGATGAGTCGATTTACGTCCTCCGATTCTGATGGTAATTTCAACAGCTTGGAAGTAATAGCAGGAAGCTGTGGAGATACCACAATCATTATCATTGGCTAAGAGACACGATGTTTCATCAAATCGGGAGGCTGTTTTCGACGTCGCTAACCCCAGAGAGATCGCCCACTCGGTATCCAATCGGTGGCCTACATATTTCAACCACAGGTTAAAGAAAACCTCGCAACGGTAGCAAAGACACCGCATTACCAGTGCTACCCACTACCTTAACAACAATAACGGTAGCAGCAACAACAGCAACAGGAAAATAGAAGCAACGTAGACAGACCTGGATGCTGGCGGCACCATCATTCTCCCTGTATTCCAGCACGATGTCGTGGAACGTCCCGTTGACAAGGTCTACTGATGCACGGTACTCGATGGCCCCTGGCAAAACACCTGGTCAATGTGCCGCGTAGGGAGAAACCGCCAACTCGTTTCAGTACAACGCCATGTTCCAGACAAGCAAGAGATTTGAAGCAATTGGGTCGGTGTTTATCAGCGAGGCTCGGAATATTCAACGAGCAACGGTAAGACACAATTATCTCTGCGAGGCATGCGACACGGTAGTCGTTGTCGAAGAAACTTACCTTCCCAAGCATCGATGACGAGTTCATGGTCCACGTAAAGCCTAGCGCCATCGTCGGCCTTGACGTACAGAGTAAAGGTCTCACTCGAAGGGGCCAGAAGCTTTCCACTCCACCTAGCAGACACGTAGTCTCTCCCGTACGGGGTGATAGCGCCAGTTCCCCAGCTAAATTTGACCTGGCAGTGCGAATAATTGTTTTGGGGTCACGCTCTGTTTCTGCCATGGGATGATCGCCCTGATCGTTTGATCGATTGCTGGGTTGCACGTTCGAGGTTAAGATTAGGAGGAGCTGCAAGCTGCAATACAGCGGAATCGGGGTTCACGCTGCTAATGAAATTTCGTGCCTCCTGTTGTAGGAAGCAGGTGCCCGCTTTCAAGATTATGCGTCTTTGGAAGTCGCACTACCTGGGCGACTTGGTACACATTGTTCGCAAAACGTTTACGCCGAAACACGAGTACCAGAACAACTTGGCGTTGTTTCGCTGTTGCGCCAGACATATTTTAGGTTCCAACGCACTTCGAGACGCGATCACCGGGAATACGGGTCAAACGCCCCGTATAAGAAGCCAACAAACCGACATAATCTGTTCCGGTATTGAACTCCTAAACATACCTGGGCGTCCACCCTCTGAACGGCAGGAGCACCAAACAGCCACTGGTTGTCCCAATACGTCGCGCTCAATCCACCCGGCAGCATGTGCGTCACCGCCACTTGGTACGGCCCTGTGCCCACAGGCTGGTAGCTGGCGGTGTAACTCGGCCTCCCGGAATGCATCTCTTCCACCGCAAGGGCGGGTGATTCTCCGGTCAGAGAGCTGTTAGACCCAGCGGCAACCTGTATTTCGGTTTTGGTGAGGTTGGGAGGAGGGTTAGGATCGCGTGGGCTTCACCACGCGAAAAGAAGACAGTTACCTGCTCTTACGAAGAGTGGTACAGCCGTTTACATGTGCGTCTATATACGCACTTGTCACGGGAAAAACATTTTTGGTGTCTACAAGAATTCAAGTGGTATAACGTAGAAAGTAGACGATGGAAGGGCAAGAACATCTAAACACAATGGGAGCAGGATTCGAAACTTTACTATATACCCACCTCGGTGGTTGTAATCGTAGCCGAAGTGCCAGTGAGGTCCGACCCATCCACCGCGACAAGCTCGACATCGCCAACCAGGTCTCTAAAGGTCACCAGCCACTCGTTTCGGCCGTTCTCCAAAACGATTTTGTCGACGTCCACCCTCCCGGGCCCGGGCAATGCCTCTAGAGCTGCCTTCAAACCGTCCGCGGAGGCGTCGTAGGGGAGATCTCCGGACGTGTAACCGCCGAATTCCACCGAAAAGGAACCGCCGAGGGGGGTGGGGTCTCCCCCGTAGGTGCGGAGAGATTGAACTTCCCAGGAGTAGGGGAAGGCGGAGATGAGTTCTAGGTCTCCGAGTTCTCCGGAGAAGGTCACCCACCACTCAAAGCCGGCACCGATGTCGTACTTGGAGACGGAGACGGTGGAGATTGTGTCCAGTGCTTCCAGGGTTGCTTTGATCTGAATGATTTTGTTTGTTTTTGCCAAGGACACGTTTCGCGGGGCGACGTTTGAGCAAATGTTAGAACGATACATGCACGGAGGCTTCGCGGGGGACAGCACGAGGTCAAGAAGAGAATATACTGATATGACGTGAAGGCGCCGCAGCGATCGACGGAAGAGATGATATTTTGCTTGGGGCACACAAACAAGGTGCTCTCCTCTTGTCTCTTCCTGACAAGCATCAAAAGCAAGTAAATGACACTCACTTGGAGTGGATCATGACTGTAAAAGAGCTTGTAAAAGAGCTTCAAAATTCTTTATTTCGCTGTGCAGCAGGACACTTTGAGGGAAAGCTCATATGGAATCAAGTTGATTTTCATTCAGATACATCCCAGAACATGTGACGTATCGCATGAAACTGCTTGTCGAGAACATACATTTCTTCAGCGGGGTGTGTTACCTCTTCCTCGGAGGCATCGAAAGCCAGGTCTTGAGAAAACCCCTCACGGTAAGCAAGCGTTACAGTGCCCTCAAGAGGAGAGACGCCCTTGACCACCTCCACGATATCTACTCGCGGAGAGTTGCCATCCAAGCTCGACCCATTCACCTGTCAAAATCAGAGCGTTGTTTGTCGTAGGTTGAAGTTGACGAGCATTTCTCATTCACACTCACTCAAAGAAGTTCACAATTGAAATTTGCAACGTAACCGCTGTCGCGTGTCCAGCAGCCCACATGTGAAACTGTGAAATAAGATACGTCACATCCACCAAACAAACTCGGTACCTTACCACAGAACCGAGTGCATCAACTGAAAATCCCACCGGCTTTTCAGTTCGAAAAATAATCCTAGCTAAACCGCTATCTAGCTATTTACAATACGGAGTTTGTGCGAGTACCTCCGTTTGGTTCTCCTTATCTTCACTCAGACAAATCGCCTCGGTAAAATTACCATCAACCACGTAGGTAAAGCAGAATTACCACCGCCGCACAGCAGTAGGGATACCTCTCAAGTGAAAAATTCCAAACTTCCATCGGCGGTAAACACACGGGCACAAGAACATGGGATTATACTGAAAGAGCCAACGGGGTTCAGGATCAACACCAGGTGGTAACACCATGTGGCAAAAACGGCAACTATTGACACATGATCTTCACCAGGAGGCTGGGAACGTCGCCAACGGGATCGTTGAAGACGACGGTCCAGAGGGTGGCGTTTATGTAACTGTCAACGGACGAGTTCCCGCTCGACTTGTCCACGACCGAAACAGAAACGTCGTAGACGCTACTCAGCTCCTCGAGGAGCGCCTGCGAGGGTTGAAGAAAAATCCAAAATTAAACCCAGGTTAGGATATTGTCGAAATTATGCGGAAGTGATCACCGGTATAGTATGAGTGTTTGACATCGAACTACAGACTGCGTAGTGCTGTACTGGTACCGATTTGTAGACCATATTTGTAGTTTAGCTGCGGCTCTCTCGAAGGACGCAGGGCAGAAAACACAACCCAGTTGGATGTTTCTAAATCGCAAGTGTAGCAACCAGTTGGAGGTTCCAATCGTAAGTGTAGCTCGGGTCCTGGGGTACCGCAGCTTTGGTCGACAAAACCGACTGAAACACAAGACCTAGCTCGTACATACACAGGGCGTTGCTCGATACGCGGAGTATTTCTTTCCAGACAGAGGGACATCACAAGAACTGAACGCAAGCATCAGGTCCCTCGATTCCAGCACGAAAATCGGTAACAGTGCGCGTTTAGGATGTGAGGCAAGCCTAAGGTCACTGGTCTATCCTCATGGCAACCGAACAGAAAGCAGCGGCACCACAAGGCATGAACCCATGGAGTGCTGCAACCAAACGCCCAAGCATGTCTTGAGTGGCCTTAACAGCAAACGGTGGTGGCTTGGCAACAGCAGAGACTTACCTCGAGCTCGGTGGCGTTGGCGTCAAAAGGCACCAGAACGGTGTTGCTCGCCCCGGATAGGGTGATGTTGAAGCTACCCGACACATCAACCGAAGTGTCATCTGCGGTCAAAGACAGGCTCTGCACCTCCCTCACAAACCCGGCGTCGGAAGAAATGACCACTTTCTGCACTTCTGCAACACCCGCAGAGGTTTCGGTGATGTTGATGTGCCCCGGCACTAGCGGATCGGTTGTGAACTCGTCGTACTCCAGCAGGGGCAAGTCGCCCAAGAGAGTCTGTTCGTTTGATGCCGGTGTTGATGGTTCGTCAGCGTCAGAGATGGCAACGCAGAGGTAAAGGCGGTAGCGAATGGTGCGTTTTGAGGACGAAATAGTAGTTCAACCACCATCCAGACAAGACGAAAAATGGACCAAGGTACCCCTGGCGCAGCATGGTATGATCGTGGATGTTGGAGCGAGGTTGCTGATCGCTACGAACGTATCCTATTTGCCGAGAACGATCACATTATACAGAGTAGTTTGGTCTACTCCCTGCACACGACGGCATCTCACGCAAAACACAGCCAAGTTTGTACGAGGAGTCATCAACGATCAGGGAATCGCTACACCTGAAAGTGTGGTGCGGGATCGAAAGACGAAACGTTCCACCACGTGGCCACGAGTCAAAAACATTGACATTGGGATAACGGTGGTGATCCAACATTGAAAGATGAAACATCGTACCTTGAACCAGACATCGTAGACATGGGCATCGCTGTCCTCCTCGCGAGTGTATGCCACATCCACCTCCCCAATGACATCGATCGTTTCCAAAGCATCCTAAGGGTCGACGGCAATAAAGACATGACGCAAGGTGGGTTGGGGAGTTCAATAAAACATCAGGACAAATATGAACCACGCCCACATTCCCGAGGTAACTATCACACTAAAGTATATGCGCGTCTCCCCGTCCCCTTTCCATGCCTGGTCGCCCCATTTTCTGTCCCGGCACGGCAGTGCTCCTCGGAAGTCTTCGACGAACTTTGAGAGCACATGAAATCAAACGCACTCAAGCAAAGTGATGCCTACGATACGTGTTCCCTACGTCTCTCCGTTCTTTTTTGGGACTCGACCTTTCAACCACCGACCACGGGGGGGTCCGAATCGTTGGTGACGTCAACAGACCCGGACAAGAGACTGCTTGAATACAACCTTTCATGCGTGGCCTGACCTCGGAAACCTTTCACAGCGGTGACGGAATCTCAAGTGGAATCTACCCCAACCTTCTTCGCAATGTTGCCGATGTCAGCTGCTTTTTTACTGTTCTACGCGTGGTGGTGGTGGCGGTTGTCCCATGCAAGAGTAGTCTTTATCCTCTTTTGAATGCAGTGACGGACTGACTCTCATTCCTGCTCTTACCTTGAGCGCGATGGCACCACCATCTGGTTCGGGGCATCCAGTGCCATTGCCGGTTGTATAGGTGACCTTCTCCCACTCAAACACCAAGCAAAAGCTGAACAACAAACACAGACAAACAAATGCACGCAAGAAGCAGGCGCAAACTTCGTCACTAAGGGACACAATGGCTTTGATGACGCTCGCCGTCAGTTTGGAACATGATGTTTTGGAAACAAGTGCGAATTTTAGAAAGCCTGCTCGTCCCGAGTATTCTGAGAAAGATTGCGTCAGTGTCCATACTGATGAAATGCAAGATAGTTGTACACATACAAAGACGTGAGTTGAAAAGTTGGGGGGCTTGAAGCCCCGGATTCGGTTCGTACTGTATGTGTAATAGTCTGTATATACCTGCCCGATGACCCCGAAGGAATCCACAGACGCTGCGTCTCGTAGGCGGTGGGATTGTACATGGCCACGCCTCCGTCCGACTCCCACTCGATGGACCCATCCTCTTCGATCTTGTATAGCTCCGTGAAAAACAGGTCGCCACCTACATTGTTCACAGTCGAGAATCAACACAAAAATATACGGAAGGGAGTAGGTGATAATCGACGTCGGCGAGGTCTTCATGTTCAGCGTAACGGTTCTGCCAACGGGGTAGCTGGAACTGTAGTCTCTGCGTGAGACTTGTGGGAAGGGAAGGTGGGTGAAATGTGTTGTGTTTCTTGAAGCTGCGTGAGACAAGTATCACGAAAAATCCACCGAAAGTCAATGGGTCAAGACCCGTGCGCTTCACAGCGACCTTTAGTTCGTCGTGTATATGTGGAGGTTGAGTTGGCTTGCTTGGTGTTGTAAAAAACCCGCATTGTCGTTAGGGAGCGTGCGACAGAACGATTGTAGCCACGGTAGCGGGGATATTATGCGCGTTCAAATCAGCGAATGAGAACCGTACCGAACCAAGAAACGCACTACCAACGTTTCCAACCAACGACAAATTGCGCATCTATTGCGTCGGAATGACGACTTTCGTACGGTACATATGATCGAAGCTAAGGCGCGCGGTGTTGTGGGAACGGTGCTTCCGGCCTTCTCTCTCTCTCTCTCTCTCTCTCTCTCTCTCTCTCTCTCTCTCTCTCTCTCTCTCTTTCTCTATCTCTGTGTCTGTCTGCCTCCCGCTCTCTCTGTCGCACCTGCGAATGAGTATGTAGAACCTTCTGCTGCGAAGGCAGAGGCGGCTGTGACGTCCGTGACCGGCGCGCCAGTCGCCTTGCGAGGAGACACGACAAACTCGTTCCTTTGGCCCTGGATGAAGGAAGTATTCCACGGGAGAGCGTGTGCACATGAGGGGTAACCCAGGTATTGCGAAGGGGAGCAGCAAGAGCGACGGGAACAAGATTTGACAACTCCGGGCTAGCCCAAACTGGAGGTAGCAGCAGAACAGTGAAGTTTGTGAAAAGATATATAGAAACATTCGTTTACCACCCCGGAGTCTACAGTAGTACATCAGCCTACATTCAAACCAAAAGGCACGGTTTCGTTCCATTGTTGTTTTGGGACACCTGAAACCGAAATGTTGTTCATTTTCAATGGTCAAGAGTAGCTCACCTTGACCCTCTCCGTTACGGCAACATCCCCACTGAGGATGTTTGTCTCATTGACAAGGAGCTCTCCAACATCTCCGGAGATGGACATGAATGTCACAGTCCAGGCATACGCCTGCTGTCCGCTGTGAGAAGCGTTGAAGCTCGAAACGTTCACCTGTGTGCGTGATGCCAGGAACGTCGATGTTCGAATGACCAACCATGCCGATAATCCGACAATATCATTGGGGTTGGCGTTACGACGAACCTCTGTGACCACTGGGCTAAATGGGTAACAGTAGCCCAAGAGAAATCCGATCTCGCGCGAAAATGCCTCGACCAAACGTGGTTGACCCAAGCATTCAAAGGTTTTATGTCTACTGCCCGGTAAAACGAGGACCTTTCAGCTCGAACTAACGCTGTCCTCGGCGCTATCTCTTCCGACAACAACGGCGTCATCAAATGAGCTGCGTGTCGTGTCAAGTTGGTGGTTTTGTTGCGTTCATCCCGGCACCTCATTCATGTTTCTCTATGCGTCCATCCACAGTCCGTCACAGCTTCAACCTCTACCTTACACTGAATCATCGGCACTGAATCCTATCGCATTTGAAACACGAAAGGCCCAGCTGTGTTCATCGTTCTTCTTGTCTCACCTCCCCGACAATGCCATCGAGGGCCGCCTTGATCTCGGCATCGGATGCGATCTTGCCGTTGGTAACATCGGCGTTGATCAAGACTGATTCCATGCCGCCTCCCGAGACGCTGAGCGAGAAATTCCCAGACGTTGCCGTCGCCGTGACTGTCTGCTGCTCGTGGACGACACCGGCCATACCCTGGGCTAGAGAGGGCCCGCTAGCAACGGTTTGCGCTGCCACCGCTCCCTCCCGGGCTACTACCGTAGGGCTCGCAGCGCTCGGAATTCCGAGTCCGACTGCGCTGAGGGGCACCACCTGATACAGTACGTGTCACGATGCGGTTGTTATTGTCGTTATCGTTGTTTTTCTTCTTCGTGTCAGGGTTGAGGTTGCTACGGCTGTGGCTCTTTGTGACGCGCTAAAAACGGTGCTGACATGGTTCAGTGAAGGTACGTAGCGGTTGAAGGGAGAGATTGCTTAGGTCACGCACGTTCGTCGAGCAACAACCGACTGCCGATTGTACATCAATTCGTTAGCAGAGAATACTTGCTTTCGGTGAGGGAATATAAAAGTGCGATTTCCTCCATAACCGTCAGAACGCGAAGTTGAATTGGTAGATCAACCTTCCGAAATGAACCTTGCGGAGTTGAGGCCTGCACGATCATCAACATCAACAGCACCCAAAGAATCCCACCTTAAAGGCGTAGAGCGAGTCTTCCACGAGACCGGAGGCGGTGAACTCCTTGACGGAGGACTTGCCGCTGCCGTCGTACACTAGGGTGGCTGCCGAACCAGCCAGGGTCTCGGTCACCGTCGCCTCACGCCCCCCACCTTCGCATTACGTGCAGAGGACGCGTTGAACAATGCTTGGGTAAGAAGAAGAGTAGCGGAACACATGTCTAGCACCGGCAAGTGCGGGAGCATGCCCGCCATTGCGATGACGTTGGCATTGTCAACAACACGCACACCTCGCGTTCAGCACAAAGCTTTCCCAACAAGGAATGAAACCGACACGAATGGAAACCGCGCATCTGCACCAAGAAAACTAGCGTAGACGCCGGTTACCAAGGATTACCCGAGGAAACGTCTGAATATCCGGCTGTATGTCAAGGTCAGCGCAATTACCCGTCAGTCTTCCCGAAGTGATCTCCAGCATCGGGAGATCCCCAAGTTCCGTTTCGAACGTAACCGTCCACTCGGACGCTCCGTCAGAGAGGGTGGTGTTTCTCTCGACCGAAACGATTCCAACCGTGTCCAGGTTCTCCAGTTGTCGTTTGACCTGGTGGAGCAATATCAAAAGCAACCGTTCTTGTGAGGTAGTTTTCAGATTGATTCTCCATTTTACAACTGGTCTAGTAGCAAAATTAGCGCAAGATATCCAACAAGAGGCACAGGGAAGCCCAAGAACCCAGGTAACGGCGCCGTGTACCGCATTCATTGACCCAGGGGTCAATATGAATCCTTCACTGAGGAAATACAGGTTGTTGCAATTCGTGCTTCATGCTAAACCTCTTCACGTGGTTGGATCGCAAGCGACTCACATTCCAACAATCCTGACAAAATAAACACATCTCGAATACCATCGGCCCGGTGGACAGTGAGCCCTCCGAAGGTCGTGGCGGAACGACGGTTTGATGGGAAAACCACGAACGGCAGAACTCCTTGTACGTTTCAAGCTATTCTGGCCCACGTTTTCGCCCAGAAAACGCTTCGTATGGACTGCTGCGCGACTTGCCTCGGTGGCGTCGGCATCATAGCTCAAAGCCGCCGTCTCGTGGCCCCGATAGATCAGCGAAAAGTCCCCCCGTAGCGGTTCCGTTCCCTCCTGCAGCGTGATCACTTCCGCAGAAACCACTGCTCCAGAGTCGGCCTCCAGTTCGGTGGTGTCAAGGACGAGATCCTCAACAGCCCCAGTGTATCCGTCGAAGGTTATCTCGTAGGTTATTGTCGTTCCTGTGCCTGGTAGGACGACGAGAAAGCGTTTGACATCAAAATGAAATCTCACATTCGTCTGCGATAAGTGCAGAAGTTAACGATGGCTCTAAACTTTGTAATTGTGTTCGATGCCGGCAGTCACTGGTGTGATAACGCATGGGAGAGAAGCTTCGGGGTGGAAACTACGAAACCCCCCGCCGGATTGTGCTAACCCTGAAAACCTCGTGTGACCGCAGCCATACAGATTGCTGTTTCTGGCATTGCTACCCTGGTGCGATGGGTGGAGGAAGTGGTAGCAACAAATCGAGAGCTATCGCAACACGTTTGAAGTCACCTGAAATGGTCCTCGCAACTTCGACGTCACCCAGCGTGCTAGACGCCGCTTCGAGGGCGAGCTCAACAGCTGCGGCGGAGGCACTGTAGCCAATTTCCGCCGTCTCGACATCAATCTCTCCTCCGAGAGCGTCGGCCATCACCCTCAACGTGAAGGTGCCACCGGCCACGTCCGATATCGTCACATCCTGGATGGCTGGCACAGGGTCATCTACACTGAGGGACACCAACTGCGGTGAAGGCAAACACACGTGGCGGTGGGGGGTACGGGTAGGGTTTGTTGCTTGTCCAAGTGGCGTTCCAGAGCTGCCTTTGATAGTGAACATCGACCGTAACGTGATTTTCCTTCACGTTGACACCACCACGTCACCGGGTGGATGTGGTGGATGTGGTCCAGGAAGGCCTGTGTGTTGCATGCAATGCGTGATGATTGACGGACGCCCTGCAATGAAGGACGCGCTAAGTCCTCGTGGGGGCACGCGAACAGGAGTCGTCTATTCGCCTGCTATTGACAAAACATCTTCACAGCCCCCGTGGGGCGGTTTGGATTTTGTCTCAACATGCAGTTCGGCGTACATCTCGTTCCTAGGCTTGGGCATGATCTCCACCTATCCGGAAGCTTCCAAGCTTCGAATCCCCACTTCACCTGAATCTCATGCTTGACAGGCTCTGGGTCGGCCTGAGAATTGAGACCAACGCCATCGAACATGTAGACGTGGTACCCTGTGACCGGAGACTTTCCAGTGTCGACGGGTGCTGCCCAGGATAGAGTTACCTCGCTCGATGAAACCGCCAACACCGTGGGCGAAACGGTTGCGTACGTCTGGTTACCCCCCACCGCCATGCCTGGGCAGAAGGATGGTCAGGGTTTGTGTCACGAGAGCCGGCAAGACTGTGACATCATTCAGTAGGTGGCGCCGGGACAACCACATGGTGTCACCCCTAGAGGAACAGTGCTGCACACCACCCCATAATAAATGAGGCTAGCGATTGGCAGACGTCATCGGCGTTAATTCGTTTTTTCCCATTTGTATTGCATCTTCAAGTCTGATTACGACTTGCATAAGACGAGGGTGAAAGCGGTTGGTTTCGACGACCGGCGGGACCAGCTCGCCAGGTCATGCCTTGAGTGCGCCAAACCCTGCTAGCGCACCGTATCTATCCCAAGCGAACGGAGAAAGTAAAGGTACTTGCTTTCGCTTTCCACGGAGACATGCTTCTTCTTCTCTGCTTGCCATCGGGGGATTCGTCTCTCGTAGCGATATCCTACCTGAACGGAGGGCTGCGACGACGGTGAGAGCAGGGCTAGCCCCAGACGTCCCATACGCGTTGACGGCCTGCACGTAGAACGTATACAGTTCCCCCTCTGACAGGCTGGACACCAGCAGCTCCTGGGGCCCCCACACGTCCCCGGCGTCGACATCAACCGAGGTGAGGGTTCCGGCCTGGTCCTCGAACCGCACCTTGTAACTCAGCACCTCGGAGCCTCCATTGTCCATGGGAGCTGACCACAAGATCCCTACCTGTTGTTCGTTTTGGACCGATCCGCCGGGTTGTATTTAAAGGGTGGTGGGTGGAGCCCCACGGGGAGAGAAGTGCACTCAACGGGAGAGAAGGCGGTTAGCGTTAAGAGGCTACAATAATAGATATAGGCTGATTTGGGGTTGCGTGAGAGGAAATGGGCGTAAGATAGCGTAAAGTCTAGTCACTGACGTCAGCGTAGGAATTTACCACCACATGTCGACAAATACTTCGCACTACTCTACAACCCATGCAATCGTAAATGATCGCGAAGAGAATGCCAATAGCAACACCGTCATGTCGAATCACCTCTGCATCATCGTACGCAGCAGTCCCGAGGTTTGTCAAAGAATCCCGAAGGGGCTGTGTTGGCGCGCTGGGCATCCGTGGTTCCCTGAATGAAAAACAAGTCACGGACGGCACAGAGCGCAGGCATAAGAAGAGATGGAGGTGCTTGGTATATGTCTACTTCGTCCGTCGCAAGCGTACTCGGCGACAATGTGCTGTTCTAGGACAAGCCCAAAGAATAGTTTCTCTATCACGGATGCCGGGTACCATTAACGTTTCCACGATAAACGACGAAACAACGGCACGACTACAGTACCAGATACTGACTTCACCTGACAGTGTAGGCCGTTGATGGCGAAAAGTCACCGTAGCAGATGCTGCCCGTGTCCACTGCCGAGCAGTAGTTAACTGCCCGCACCTTGAAACGGTAAGCGCGTCCGCTCTCCAGCTCGGGGAAGTTGCTGTAAGCACAAACGGTGTTAGGTCAGACTCTAACTTCATTTTCCCCGGGTTCATCGGTCTACCCCCCCGGTGGGTTGGGGGGCAGTTGGCGGCGAAGAACCGTTGCACACGTATGTAACGTGGCTGTCTACGGAATGCTATGTTATACTGTTGAAGATCATACAACTTTGGACAGCCTTACAGGAATTCCCTCCTATTCCAAGCGTAACTGCTGCCCTGTTTAGTCTCGTACACTGCATTTTATTGAATAAGTCAAGGTTGGCGTGGAAATATTCATCTATCGTTTTGTCGCCGAAGAATGCCACCATACATCTTGATTCTCTCTGCCAAATCTACCCTCTACCGAGGGATCGGATCGTTATCAATAAACATGTTCCACGGGCAAAACAATTTCCCCTAGATCAACATCGTCCTGTGACATGTTGCGCGAAACTAATATGTCGTGCAACTTTACCTGGTGTCGACGGTGAAGGACGTAGTATCTTCGTCATCCACTCCATCGTACACAAGCCGGAAGCTAGAAGTCGCCCATTCTCCCATCCACAGCTCGTACCCGGCAATGTCTGCCCCTCCGTCCACGGTGGGATGGTCCCACTCAACCGCGATCGATGACTCGGAGGTTTCCACGAGGCGTACGGCCGCGGGGGGGCCTGGCTGCACATTCGAAGGAGTCGCAAAC
The DNA here is from genome assembly GCA_000310025.1 of Ectocarpus siliculosus. Taxonomy (NCBI): domain Eukaryota; class Phaeophyceae; order Ectocarpales; family Ectocarpaceae; genus Ectocarpus; species Ectocarpus siliculosus. The sequence continues at coordinate 4,232,618 of FN649750.1, read as the reverse complement.
TCTGGCTTGGACAGGCCGGCGTACCCGTAGGACATGAGCGTGTGGGCGCTCACCCTCGCGTAAATGGCTGTGCCGGCTTCTAATCCCGTAATGTCGTGCCTGTTGGATACGATTCGGCGTCCAAAGGCACGACAGCGATGTCCAGACGTGGTCGTGACAAACGCCAGCGAACAACGATTTTTTCCCTTGCTAGTCGTTATACCTGGTGTGGGGAACGGACCTAGCTCAAAACAACCAAGTAAAACAGATTTTGTATGGAGGGTCGTGTCGCACGCCCATCATGTCGAACTTCTTGTGCACACGGAGCGGTACAAAAAACAGAAAATGGCATCTGCTGTGTGGCTTTCAGTGTCGCTATCATGCAAGCAGCCTATGTGTCCTTCAACTCAGTTCTGGGTGTTTGTTTCGATTTCAAATAATGCAATCAGCAGTTCAAGTTTGTTGTTCACCTGTACGGGGGACCGTCCGAGAGATCCATCATGTCGACTTCCTCCCCAGCAGACCCGTTAACCACCACCATAGACGACGACGCCGGCCCGCTCCCGCCATAACACCCGGATAGGCTTCCGTTGGCCGCGAAGGAAATCAGCTCTACGTCTCCGGTATTGCACACGTCGGCACCGGATGTGTCATTTGCTCGGCAGGATGCGAAGGTCACGGTCCACGTGTAACCGTCGGTGTGCGTCGTCCGCGTGACGACCACGTTGCCCACCTCGTCCAGGGCTTCGAGGCTTGCCTCCACCTGTTGCGGTAATTTCGTGTTTTATCATCTGGTGCTACGAATGATGCTTTGACGCGCAGAATATCGGACACATACTACAAGAATGATTTGCTACCACGAGCAGGCGATGCTTGTTCAAGTTGCGGTTGGAATAGTGGTGGAATCAAAGGCATGGTTGTCACCACGTCGTGTGTTTCTGGCAACAGGCCACCCGTCAGTTATTTTGAAGTCGGGACCTTAAGTTCTGTGCACAATGTGTGACTTGTGTGACTTGTGTGACTGTTTGAGAGCGTGTCTGGTCGTATCAACGACGTCGTGGGTCTCTAAGTCGCCCGTAGCATTGATATCGGAGAGCCGCAGCTCAAGGTATCGTTTACACCAAAGGCAGGTCGGAGGGCACACATGAACATGTACGACCAATGCCAAAGGCCGCACCTCTTCAGCCAAGGAGTTGTACGGCAGCTCGTCCGTGTAGCGCGTCACTCCGCCACTGCCACCATCGTCACTCGCTGTAAACGCAAGGACAAACGCTCCCGACAGCTCCGGGGTGCCCGCAGACATCTCTTCCACCGTACACCAGGCCCCGTCCCCGCCCAGGGAAGAAGAGTCCGTAGACAGGAGAGCTACGTCCCCGGACCCCGCTGGGAATGATCCAGGGTTTTCCACGAACGTGACATACCAGGAGTAGCCGAGCTGTCCGTCGGGCCCCTTGCGGTTGACGGACACAGAGCCTACGTTGGGCAGGGCTTCGAGAGCCAGTTCCATCTCGGTGTCGGCGGCGTTGAAGTCGATGCTCTGAGAGTTATAGGACAAGGCGAAAGGGGGAGCAGGTGGTCGGTGAGCATGCTCTGTGGGCTGGAAGCCGGAAACTTGGTTGTGCTTTTCATCGACGTTTCTGGCTACATGCTGATGTTGGATACGGCATGCCGAAACACCATGATACCCACCTGCGCCAGCCGCATTCAGGGCTTTGTGCTCTACTCGAAACACAATCAGACATTCTAGAAGATTGTTCGCTGATCAGAGTAAACGTTGCCGTACTCTTCCTCAACATGCTTGCGATCCTGGCCGTGTCTTCCCACCCTTTCTTGTTGCCACCCTTACACCGACCAAGCCACGCAATCCTACCTGAGAGAACCCCCCCACGACCAGCACTAGTAGTGACAAAGTTGCTGTGATTCCTCTTCGCCGAGACGTTCTGGTAAAACCCCCCGGACACATTATTTCTTATGTTTCAGGATCTTGCCGTGAGCGTTTCGAAAGTACGTTGCAACTTGGACGGTGTTTATTTCTCTCGTCCGCATTCGTTGATGCCCTCAGATGCTCCTACCTCTGTCTCCCATCCTCTCAGCGTGAGCGTGAAGGTGCCTGACAGCTGGTTGCCGACAACCGAGGGGTCTGCGCCTCGTCTGTCCGAGGAAGTCTCCTCTCCATCCGCGTAGATCGCAACTGCAGCACCGTTGCCCGTCAAGGCGGTGTTGTAGTCCAGAGCCTGAACAGTACGTGGCAAATTTCAGTGTGTACGAAACGTCAAAAATCGACGAACGTGCAAGCAAAACGAACAGCGACTCAAACCTGAACCTTGGTACTTCAGCAGTGAAGTAATCGACTCTCTGTCGACGGGTTGAGCTGAAAAAATATGGGACAAACTTAGCCAAGGTGTCGCTGTATTTCTAGAATCTCCCGTGAACGTTTACGTGGGACATTATGCGTGCAGCAGCAGTCATCAGCAAAACAGAGTCGAGAATACGAACGTCAAGACCAAGCTATTCTATATGTTTTCAAAATTTCTCCTTTGGTTTACGTAGTGATGGTTTGGACGAAGTTTCCTGGCATCAATCGCGCTGTTTCCTTCCACGTCGGTAAAGCCTCCGAGCTTGAAACGGCTGCGATGCACCACTGACGCAGCCCCGACCTTGGTTCCCGCGTGAAGAAACAACGCCGTCAACTTTCACTTTTCATCTGTTTCCGGACCACCCCCCTACAAGCAACACAGTAACCTACCCGCAATATGTTGTGACAAACAACAGCACCTTCTTGCGTCGCCAAAGGTGAAAAAGTATGTTTGAATGGTTCACCTGCATCGCTTCCACATCGCCTTCCACGGTGGAGCCGACAAACGACACTCGCCACATCTTCTCGTACTGCGCACTGAGACCCGCCGAGGTGACGTTGACGCCGAGATAGCCAATCGGGTCTAGGGCTTCGAGTTCCGCCTAGGTTTCGAAATGAGTCGCACAATCCAGAGAGTGAAGGGGAAACGGTTCGAGCACGGTCGTCACAGTGTAAAATATGTTGGGCAGTTCCGAGATAGATTGGCTGCAAGGAGGGTTCAATGACATTCCTGCCATTATTCGAATCGCATCCTTGGGCTCCAACTTCGGCATGGTTAGTGGATGGACGTCATGGAGAACGTGCATGGGACGGCCGTACGGGCTTGGGCTACGCAGAAAGAGAGAGAGCCAATGAAACACCAACAAACATACATCTTGTGGCGCAGGCTTCGACTGTCACCTTTGATAGTTCGCCCTCACGAGCCTTGCCAGGCATTCTGTGAACTCCAGCCTATCACCGAATCGATCCCTTTTCAATGAGGTACTACAGCTACAGTCATGTAGCATTAAAGACAGTTCCCCAGGTACCGGGTATACTCTACCTGAATATCGGCTGCGCCGGCGTTGTAGCTGATGATATCCGTGGTGTGTCCGTTGAAGGTAAGCTTGAAAGTGCCTCCCATGCTGGCGTATCCCTTCGACACCTCCGTCACGTCCGCGCGCCGAGCACCCTAACGTAGTACGAAATGCAGAACGTCGAAATATCTTAAACTGCAGTCTTCTCAAAACTCCGCCCTTATTGGGCTCGCTGTGTGCTGCAGAGCTCCAACTACTACCGTCGCTGTAGCAAACTCACGAGCACCGACGCGCGAGGTGACCTTCCCCAAGCTGCAAACCTCCCCAACTATTGAGAAGGTACATTACTCAGTGGTTGAGAACCGTGTTATTGTAGGGTCATCCTGCGTTCCCCTTGATGATCGAAAAAGGCAGAAAGGCCGCCTCATCGGATACCTAGAACTCGACAGATAGTACGTCAAGAGGAATTATCACGTTCAACCCAACCGACGCGGCGTATCTGAAGGCAGCACGCATGAGGTGCCTGACTTCAACCCTGAGCAAACGATGTTCCAGTCAACGTCTGATGTGCATACCTCTAGGTTGTCGATGTTTGAAGTCATGAGTGGGACATCTCCCCGGTAGTAAACAGCCTCCAAAAAGGTGACGTTGAAACCCAGAGACGAAGGGTAGGCCTGACAGGCCTGCGAAACTCCGTCTTTGAAGGTGACGTTGACTTCGGAGATCGTGGAGATCTCTTCCAAAGCGGAGATCACTCCGGCTTCATCGGCGTCGAAGCTGATGCTGTCGGTCTCTGCACCGTCGAAGGTTAGCGTGAACGTGCCCGCGCTAGCGTCGCACGATACTTCCTGTTTGTTCAATTCGAAGGTTGAAGGCGGGGGCAAAGTCATCACTGCTCGCCGTTGAAAGTTGGGCCATTGGGGAGACGTCCCTCAAATTGGCGCCGGGGCGTGTGCTTCAGTGTGAACCCCACCAACGAACTTTCGCTCGTGTTGGTTCTTTCTGAATGCGGGGCAGGGCTCGGAGTTGCTTGTTAGAACGACCTCGGCATGCGGCTACAATGTAGGCCATGTACCGTGGGGCCATTGTACGTCCCGCTGCGACAGTATTCACCGCTCCCATATGCTCTCATGATGCAAACGGAATTCACCTGCACAGTCGACTATCCTGTACTTCAATTTAGAACACACCGTTGAGAGCCACACCACGTTTCCTTTAGAGTCACACTTGCCTGGACCTCGAAGACCGTCGTCCCGGGATAGTCGGCGGTAAAGTTGTCGTCCATCTTGAGGTGCAAAAGCTGGACTTCAGGCACGGCGGTGGCGTTGGTGGTGACTACCTGCACCTCCGGCTCTGACTCGCAGGAGATGGTCAGGGCTTGGGCCTCCTCGAAGAATGGGGACGTCGAGTACTCCACGCGGTAGCTGGTTCGGGCGAGCCCATCGAGGTAAGGTTGAAGAGTAGCGATGATCGAAAACGCATTGTGACGGTGCAGGGTGACTCACTCTTGCAAGGAGAACTGCGGGAGTCGGTGAGGGCTACGGGCCTTTGGGGGAGGAAACATGTCGGACTCTGCACGCCGGACGAATGGTCAAGCTTCAGGATGGTGGCTGCGAACAAAAAGTGGCACCTTTTCAAATCCTACAGGAAAAAAAAATCCTCGTATGTGATCCTTGTTACAAGCCTGCTACCTGTGATGTATCTCTCATAGACGTGTTGCCGGCGATTATCGCCGGTGGACAAGGAAAGATTGAAGACACACCTCCTTCTTTTGTAGGGCACTGCAGACCTTTCGCTATAATATCATCTTCAAAACACACACTACCCTGTATCACAACTTGCTCTCGATTTCCGGTGCTACTCGTGTAGCAAGTGTTTCGTGTTACCTGTCGACTTCTTCTCCACCGGTGGAGGAAGGAGGGCTGAAGTCGACTCTAAGGGTGCTGCCATCTACAGCCTCTAACGTGATGTTGGACGGGGGCTGGCTGGGTTGCGGGAGAGGAATAGCGTATGGTGTCTCCGCCACCGCAGGAGGCCCTGCAAGGAACCCCACGGCAACAAAAAAACAAAGACGAAGTTAGCAGCAAGGACGACAGCAACAACGACAGCAGCATCCAGTAGGATTAACCTCACAACCAAAAAGGTGGGGCGACGATGTTCAGCGTGGAGACGACACCGACATGCAAAGCCATGGCGGCAAAGCGATGATCAGATCCAAAAACAAAGGCGTAGACGACAATAAGCACTACCACAAAGCCGTACCTGATCCGATGTAGTTGGACGCCGTCACGCGGAAATAATACGCGACCCCTTCCTCCAATCCGGCCACGGACATAGACAAGTCTGACAGGTCGGTCAGAGTGGCCGAGCCCAGGGGCAAGGAGTTGTAGGGATCCAGGGATGCGAAGGAGGGGCCCACGCCCTTGACGCTTTCAGAAACCGCGAGGACAGGTGCTGAACCGGTCATGGACATGGTGTCAGCGGTAAGGCTACTGACGTCGCCGAGGTCGGTGTTGAAGGTAACTATCCACGTGTATCCGGCGTACACCTATCAAAACACAGCGAAAGTTGACGCGAAAATTCGTTGAATGGTGGTTTCACGGGCGGCGTGAAAACTGTGCGTGTCAGTTGGGTGTGTAGCTGGGCTGTCTGCAATGGCGACCAAGCTCAGGCTGCTATTGCCTCTTAGTCCCTAGTCGCAGTCGTGGAGAACCATAGGTTGTTCGACCAGACATGCGCTAAGCACGACTTTTGTGAACGCCCCGGGCCGGACCCGTTTCGCTGTTACGCATGAAGCGTAACTTCCACATGCCACCGTGAACAACAACGACTTTCTCGCGAAACCCACGAGTGTATCCGATGCAGACTCTTCGGAACCCGGGTTGCGGAATGAAGTCAAACGGCCAGTTACACACGGAAAGGTTACACAAATCCACCGAAAACATCGCTGTCGTTTGAACTGCTGGTAAACAGTCTTGAACGACAATCTCTTGAATATGTGGTGGGCAAAAACCGCTCGACGATTTCGCATGATGTATTGAAGGAAACACTGCGACCGGGTTCAACAAAAAAGGTTCAATGAATCAGAACCGTGTTGAGAGAAGTGCTGGAGGAGAACCGTTCCACTCACCTCCTCGTCGCCGTCGTATCTCTCGACATCCACTGTCCCCACAGTGTCAAGCGCCTCGAGGGCTAGCTTAACGTCCCTGGCCGATGCGTTGCTGGGGAGATACTGAGACCTCGACCCATCTAGCGACAGGGCGAAATCTCCGCCGAGGTGGACGCTAGTTCCAGACCGGTTCCTGGAGACCACTATCTCGTGCATGTCCTGCATGGGAAAACCCGAGAAAGGGTCACGCCGTGCCGAAAAAATACTTTCACTTCGATGCGCTGCCTTACTGGAAACTTAACACACTGTAGACTTCGGAGCAGGCAGACAACCTTGATTGCGTATTGGCGATAGAGGCAGTGCTACCGGGTCCGTACCTGCCGACCGCTTTGTCTCCAAACGGACAACATGGAACCAGGAGGTTGTGACGGACAACACATGACCAACGGGGTGCCGAATACTGTTGGTAATGTATTTCTGATAGTCTGTTCCCGTTGCCACTTCTACTTGTACGGTATAGAGATGGGGTCATCGTGGAGAGTACCGGCGATAAAGATGACCGGGAGATGGCCCAGACCGTTATAGTGCGGACGGCTCTCTTCATGTTGTTTTCTGTGGCTGGCTGGTGCCCGCTCGATTAGCTACTTACGAGGAACGATGTAAACAACAAGATGCTGCGTAGAGAGCCGTCATGAGCACGAGGAACTATCGACACCACACCCAACATTGCAGTACGTACGTAAACTACAATATATCGTTACGGCAAAGCTACAAAGTGAGCATCTTCCCACAGCCCAACGGTGGTGTCGGTACCTGTGTTACGGTGGTGTCGAGATCGGAGTAGCTCGAGTTGGTGATGTTGTAGAAGGCAGCCGTGATCAGGGGCAGTTCGCCACCGTCTCCTTCCAGCCCCGTGTTTGTTTCAAACACTAAGTCCCAGGTGCATGTCTCGCTGGTGGTTTCGTTCTCTCGAGCGTGAACGGTTACCTTGAAGGAGGACAGGGGATAGGAGACATGTGTAGTGGGCAGGGGAAGAATGCAATATGCAACAGCAATGAGGCTACGGGTATACCGCGGGCGAGAACATACGTGTGGCAGCCGGAAAGGAGATTGCATCCGATGTCATTACGGCGACGTCGCACAAGAGCTGCGACAACGATGGGAGAAGACGGCCAAGAAGCACACTGAAAACAGATACGGAACAACCAAGCTTTGAGTTGAGTGTCAGAATCCAAGCATACTTCTATACAAGAGAGGGCGTTGTCGGGTTCGAGCGGCTGCAATTTGTGATCGGTACAGTAAGACATGAGCGCGTTGATGATAAGCGCGCGGACATACCTCGCCAACGGCAGGGAGCAGTTCCAGTTCAAGCTTGATGGAGTCAACGGTTCCGTTGATGAGCGTCCCCACCGTCACGGTGTCATCCCCAAACGTTACCGAAGATGCCGGTCCCTCGGTGTCAATCACCACAGCCATCTGCCACAGTGTATCCATACAACATGCGTACGTTTTTTTCATGTAAGTGTTAAAAAAAACAGCTGCATGGAGATGATTGCCGTTCGCTGAAGAGTGCGTTGGCACTGGCACCTGCCTCTCTGCTTGCAATGGCGGGTCAGGCTGCGAAGAAGAGGGCATGGTTGATTCTCTCCCCCCTATGGTAAACCAAGAACGTTGCTCTGTCCGACCATTCAAAGACTACAAACATCTCGTCACCCCTCAGAAGCACCGTGCACTCTCAACTAAAGCTCACGGACGATGGAAATGCGCTCACCAGCATTGGTATTGACAATGTATCAACCCGAACATGTACGTTTTTATCCGCCATCTTTTCCCAGCCATCCACCACCCGCTGTACCTGGTCCTGATTTCCGGGTGTGTCCGTGAAGGTCACGAACCAGTCGCAAGAGTCACCGGCACTGGTGCTATTGGAGCTGACGGTAACGCCTGCTAGTCCTTCCACCTGTGTGTAGCAGTAGCAGCACCGATGTGAAGGCAATGGTTGTATCCACGCCGCTGTTTTTTTTTATCCATGCGATCTCCGTCCACGAAAAGGTGCCGGAATGTTCAAGGGTGTCACGTACTTGGAAGAGTACAGCCGAGACAGTAGATGCTGCCGCTTGACACGAAGAAAATGCAAATACATTCTCCACCACGACAGATGTTTCTGTCGTTGCGCTTGAATGCAACGCGACTAGTTGAACGGCCATATGATGCACATTGTACGTAGTTTTTCAATATGGTCAGGAAATGTTGCTGGATCACCCCGTCTATATTTCACACGAAAACGGCATTGGAAGGTAACCCCGACGAATTCCCAGGGGCGCTCGAGACAAACACAGCAAAACCAGATGTTCGCCCTGTGGGAAGCACCTCTCTTAGAGCGTCTTGGATGGACTCTGCAGGCTCGGAACAGTCGCCGAACGAAGGGTTGGCATCAATGGTGTCGCTCAAAGCCACCATGCCGTCTCTGGAGTAGAACACCAGCTGGAAAGCTAGGCCGTATGAGACGTGCGCATCTCCGCCCGCAGAAGTAGTATCTGCGGATTGTAGCAGCACGACAAGAAGTTTGACCGCTTACCCTAGGACATCAAAGCGTCAATAGTGCCACACGATCCGAGGTTTGCGCTTTCGACATTTGTTTTTTTTTTTGTCTTCACTTCAAATCAGCGCTCACAGGACTAGTCCCCTTTACTCCAACCCGTGGCCACACAGGAGAGTACTCTCTACCTTCCCCTTCTGCGGTGCTTTGCCTTCGACTTTTAATGCGAGAAGAGTTCAGCACTCTCTTCCCTCTGTGTACACACGAACTAGCGCAATTGGATGGATATGTATCGGTAGAAAACCTGTGGAACCTGTGCACGCCGCCCGCCCTCTCACATATGGTATGTTTTCTGCAAAAATGTATCCGAAAACAGCATGGGTATCGTTCCAGCTCGCAACTCTCCAAATGGCGTGGGACGCGTGCGTCCGGAACCCATAATAGTTAGTCACAGTTTCTAGAGCCACGGAGCAAGGTTCGAGGTTTGGCAAGAAACCACGAATGTGGCGATCGTCCCAAGCAACAGTATTCGTTAATAACATTGGTTGAAAAGACGAATTCTGGGCTCAACAAGCTGTTCTCTGTTGGTGACAGAGGCATTGAAAATCATGCGACAACACACGGGCTATACATTGTAACTTGTCGCGGGAACAGCCATTATCTGCACGTGCAGCAAGTACTACAAGTAGTGCAGAGTAGTCCAACGAAACACAAACACTGCTAGGCATTTTCCGACAAACAGCAAAGGCTGCGCGTTGCCCTCACCGGATGTGGACGTTGATATAACTTGAACCTCGGAAACGGCGGGCTCGCAGCTTCCATTGCCGTTGGCCAAGATAGGACCGGTCACCTCACCCCCGAAGGAAAGAACGAAATACGTAGAGTTGTCCACGGCCAACAGGTCGTTCGCGGCAGTGACCACTATGGTCTGGATCTCCTGCCAGGTACCCTTGCGAACCTGTCGCGGGGTTTTTGAAACGCCATGAAAACAAGATCAAAAACAATCTTGACCTGAGCTTGCCAACATGGATACCTTACAAAATGTGATGATTGAACTCAGCTTGTTGGTGTGCCACGTCCACTCGGATCCGCTGTCGTGTGCTATTGCAAAACAATCAGGGTTCTTGGCATGCCATTGCACAACATATCAGGGTTTCTTGGCAGCAGCATGTCTAACGATACAGGCCCGCCATGGTGGGGAAGATGCGACGTGCTTCGAAGTTACTCTCCCCACAGAGGCATCCATCCAACGTTTCGTCTTGACGACGTCTGCACGTGCTTGTAGAGGTTTAGTACCGAGGTCTTGGCAATCTAAAGAAAAGCAAACCTGTACGCGGTAAACTTTCAACACTTGTAGAGAGCAGATAAGACTGCGCCTGATGTCATACCTCCTCGGAAACAACGGCGCTCCCGTCTCCCGTGAGGTCTGGCCCATGCACCTCGATTATGTCAACGTCTCCCTCCGTCTCTAGAAAGTTCACCTAGATAGCGGTGAAATCGGGTGGTCATCGGTCATCCAGACGGAGAGAAAGGCGTCAGGCTACGAACACCCGCGCCAGCGAAGCTACAGCAACTGCAACACTAGGAACGCCCCCACAACCAGGCTCCCGAAACAACAGCACTCACATAGTGATACCAACCAAGAGACGATAGCAACGGGTCAAACCTGTAACAAATTGGCACTCACCGTCCAGACGTAGCCTTGTTGGTTATCCGGGCCTGGAAGCGTTTGCCCGCCATTAATCCATCGTGTTCACCAGTCCAGCGGCACGGAGAGACAGACGTGCGAGAAAATATTTGATTTACTCGGTTTACCGTAACGCTAGTCAGCTCAATTATATACCTGATAGTTTGGAGGTGTGGGTTCAGGCCATTGCTGCCCTGCAGCAGTGAACCGGCGGTTCTACCAACTTTCTCTGGGGCATCAGGAATCAGTCGATAATGCAAGGGCAGACATTCTGAACACTGTGTAACCCAATCCCACATTGATCAAATGGGCCTGGACTCTGTTGCAAACTCGCACGATGCTACAGCCTCCACCGAGAAACCAAAGCTTTCTGCTGCAGATTGCTGCTGCGCTATTGGGGTGTTTCCCACCTCAGCGAACAAGACAAGTGAAGCAACAAGGTTGTGCACCAACACATCTTAGCCGACGAAGAAAACACCAGCGTTCGAAGCTGAGAACGAAACACAAAGCAGGAAAAATGAATACAGGATACAAGAAATCCCTGTTGGAGTGGGTTCATGTGAGCACAGCAGTGGTGTGATGCAAGATGAAAAAATAAAGCAGGCAGGCAGGACCAACGCACAGCTCGCTACACCAGCTGTGGTGTGACCAAAACTCGAACATCCCAGCGAACCTCAATGAACCCCAAAAGAAAAATTTATAAATCTGTTAGCATACGGTTGACTGGTATACCTTCTCTGGAGACAGCCAGGCCTCCAGTGCCGAGGGCCTCTAGGGCAACCCGCATCTCCTCCGCCGTCGCGTTGGCCGCAACCTGGCTCGAATTCCCAGCAAACGTAACATTCACGAAACCGCCAAGATAGCTGCCATCCTCCAGCGAGTACACCTCCATGAACGCGCCCGTTGCCGTGATGTCGTCTGCTTCAACGGTAAGCAGGGGAAGGTCGCCATCCTGGTTGTCGCTGGTGAAGGTTACCGTCCAGTTGAAACCGCCCTGGTCATCTGGGCCCAAACGCTCCACCTGTTGTTTGTTTTTGGCAGAAAAATGTAGTTGGTCAGGATTTCGTGACGCAAGCAAGGTGGGCGTCCATGCTAGCTATTCTAAATACTCTTTGTGCCCGCATGAAGGGGGAACGAAAGGCTGTGGCACGTTGATGCAAGTACGTTTTTCGCACCGAAGCTGTGATCCACCAAACCATTTCCCTGCATGCGGCTAGACAGTATTTGCAGAGTGTACTGGTACTCTGATCGCATGATCGCAAAGAGATTGGTTTGAAATTGTCGGGTACTCACATCGACGGAATCGATGCTAGGTAGGTCAGCAAGAGCCTTGCCGAGCTCAGACGCAGTGGCATCGTAGGAAATGGTCGATGTCGTGTAGCCGCTGAAGCCCAGGCGAAAGTCTCCACCGATGACGTTGCCATCCTGTGGGTACATATCGTTGTGTCAGGCGCTTATTGTGGGCGAAGGGCAGATGTTGGTGACCATTGGAGCTGCATGACACGTTCAGGTTTTGAACGTCGAACTCAATGTTCCTTGCTATTCCTTCACTACCACTACTGCATCGATTGATGGCCGGGGCGATGTTGACCCCCTCCACACTCTTAAGTGAAGGAACATCAACGCTTGCTTTTTCCCCTGCCAAGACCTACGATGATAGGCACCGACAATCTTTTACAAACAATAGCGTAAGCGTTGTGCCCCGCCTTTCACAGTTCCCTTCGTTTCCAGACCTACCTACGAGGGACACCCAGGGGTTTACTTCGCAGCTGTGCAACGGCATACCTGCACGGTAGCGATGTTGACGTCCGCACCGACGGACGAAAGGTCGGCATCAGCTTCTCCGATAAACATCTCCGGGACATCGCCGAAGGCCGCCGAAAAGGTTACGTTCCACGTGTAGGTGTAGGTCGACCCGGATACGAGGTCGTAGGTAGACGTGACGTTGTGAATGGAATCCGGGCCAAGGTTTTTCATCGCCTGTGCAGGTTGTAAAACGGAAATGTAGAGGTAGAACGAATAATCATGGATCAAAACATGGGGTTCCGATAAGAGCGAACGGTTCGGTGGAGGAAACTGCCGCACACGAGGTCGTTGTGAATCACGGTACTGATACGATTATCCGAGACGGTGGTGGTTGAAGCGAGGAAGAACGGAAACAAAGTTGGTCTGCGAGGCTACGAGCTACCTGAGCCCAACAAACCAACCAATAGCCACATGATTGGGTAAGCGAACAAAGCGGCGTCATCACAAGCATATGTTCATCCACCAAGTTCGTGGACGGTCAACAACACATCGACTGGAGAACAACGAAATCCCCCCGGCTACCTTCCCCACTCCCTGCTCACAATACAGGACAAAGGGTTAGGCTAACAACTATTAACCATTTACCTCGAGGATGCCCTGGACGCTAGTACGCCCGCCGGTCGCGTCGGCATTGTAGGCAATTTCCCCCGACGTTTGCACGGAGCCCCCACTAGCCGTGAGGTCGAGGGTGACCATGAACGATCCCGCGCTTGCATCGGACACGGTGATGGACTGGAATCATCCCCAATCAACGTACGCGCACCCAAAGAGGTGCAAGGGAAACGAACGGGGATCAAGTTGAAACGATTCACATGGCAATGGTGGGGTGGAACAGTCACGACGTGTTGGACGGTATCTTGCCAGAAGCCAGAAACAACGGTGAGTGTAGACGATAGAGCGTACGGGAAAAGGGTGGACACGGGGGGGGGGGGGGGGGGGG